>JAMPIV010022055.1:75000-457500 GCA_024509875.1 Oreohelix idahoensis
ATATATATATATATATATATATATATATAGAGAGAGAGAGAGAGAGAGAGAGAGAGAGAGAGAGAGAGAGAGAGAGAGAGAGAGAGAGAGAGAGAAACAATAAAGATGACTTAGATAACATATTAAAGCGGAAGAAGCACCCAGATAGAAAGAAAAGAAGAATATGTCGCGTCGACTTGGTGGCTTATGCGATAAAGACCTGGCAAATATTAGTCGAAAAACCAATTCTAGAAGGTCAAGGTAGTTGCTATAGAAGATACTGCGGTAGGGGAGTGAAATGTAAGAGACATCACTTTACTAAGCTCGAGCTTTGTTAGATGGGGAGACCAGTTCCCTTCCTCGCTGTCTCTGCCTTCCCTAATTCAAGAGCCGGGTCAGGCTTCCATTTACAGCTGGGTATACTTCAGCGTGACACTACCACAATTTAAAAGATAGTCCCATAGCAGATATTGCTGTAGAGGAGTCAAGTGTTAGAGACTTTAATATACTAGGTCCAGCTTTATGAGGTGGAGTGACCAGTTGCCTTCCTCGTTGCCTTTCTCTTCCTTAATTCAAGAGCAGAGTCACGTATCCATTTACAGCTGGGTAGAATGGAACGTCACTAGTTTTTGAGTTCGAAACCCAGTAACGTCGACGCTACAGGTAAGAGCTCTAACCACTATGCAAATATAACGGTCATCTGTGTACTAGAATGTACACATCGCCAATGTTAACAATAAAGACAACTTACCTGTAATTATGTCTCCCAACTGAGGCGGTCATACATTTCGGTTACTATTAGACAGAAACAACACGACTACACACTTAGCCATTACATGTACATTCAGTCAACTGGCCAAGTTACAGATGACTGATCTGTATTTGCAGTCTCGCTTTTCTTGACAAGCGTGCTCGGCTATATTTAGGGAGGGGTTTTATTTAAACAGGTTGTTAAGTTCTGTAGTTTTGTGTTGAAATGACGGCATTCAGACTTGAGGAGCACGAATGCTACATAAATACTAATATTAAATCTTTTTTTTTTAAATATTTCGCTGGTGTTCAAAAGCATGTCGTGTTTGTAGCATGGGTCCTTAGAGGTACCTGCTCGACGTTTTACAGAAACAGGTGCGGTGCTTCTCCGTCAGTGGCGTAACTACAGTGTAATGAGCCGCCTGGAATAAATTCAATGGGCTCCTCCTTAAATATGAAATAGTCCAAGTATTTGCCTTCATAAAAAATATTCTTTGTATAGGGATTAGTTTTGATCGCATAAACTCCTCATAAAATGGGCTCAACAAAACAACCGTAATTACTAAATGGTAAATGTGTCTAAACATTGGTTATATACTTACTTAATAATTACTATTAGTAAAATAAAATATTAAAATGAATGTTTAACTTTTAATAAAGAATACAATATTTTGTGATATCTATTCGGTTCTTCTACGACCACTACTTCCCAGAAATCACTCGGTGTCCTGTCCACCCGGGCGGTAGTTACGCCACTGTTTCCCATATTTACATAACACCCGCTGAGATCACGTTCTGAGTGCTTGAAACCGTAACACTAAAAGTAAAACTAGTTTTCCTCAGGTGAACGCCAATTGTTACCTATGGTGGGAATACCTTTTGATATTAAGAGCGGCGCAAATACCCTAGTTAAAAAAAACCCCAACTTTCACAATACTGGCAGCCACATCTTCCAACTCATCAAAAGTACATCCGACTGACACGTGCCATTAATTAATTTTTTCCCAGAAATTTACCTTGCGGGCATCGACAAACGGCCGGATATTAATAAGTGGACCCTGGCAAAGACTGAGATCCAAAGTTATTATTTTGATTTAGCTTAAGTCAACTAGCTGTTATTTTCTTTATTTTTTATAACTGTGCATGTGTCAAACTGATAGACATCAGATTTTTTTTGGCCTACATCTATTCATGCGAATTATGAAAAATAATTATAACGGTGAAATGTGTCTCGATGGCTACATAATCGATCAGTCTCCAGCTCATGCGCGTGTGTGTATATACCTATCTCCCTGCCTACCCACCCACCTACCCACGTACCTACCAGCCTGCCTACATACCTACCTACCTAGACACATACATTTATACATACGCTCGTACATACACATACATCTATACATAGGTAAACATACATCTAAGCACACTAAACAGCATCAGAAGGAAGCTGTTCTCAAATGTAAAAATAAGTAGCAGAACAATGTGGAACTAATGATAAGAACCACACAAATGTAAGTGAAACAAGAGATGACAAGAACCACACAAATGCAAGTGGAACAAGAGATGACTTCTTCTTCTTCTTCTTTCGTTCGCTTGAACTATATTGTCTATATCTGCAATGTTGTTTCTTGTATAAACTTCACTGTCTTTTGTAGTTCATACAGAGGTCCATATAGTTTTGCAATCTTGAAGTACGTGCTCCGCCACATGTACACATGGCTGAATTGCCAATCTTGAATTTTGTATACATGTGGCTGCGGAGGCGGTTGTGTCCTGTTCTGAGGCGCAGAATGACTATTTGTTCTGATCTGTTCATAGCTTGGTAGTCATCCTGCGTTGGTGTTGGTGGCTTTCTGATAGATTTGATCATCCTTTTCTTCTGATGGTACGTAACTGGTACATTCGGTTGCTCGTCTGCAGCACCTTCTTTAGCCAGTCTGTCTGCTCTCTCGTTTCCTGGTATTCCACAATGAGACGGTATCCACTGCATGGTGACCCTGAGCTGGTTGCACAGTTCAGAAAGTAGGGTTTGTATACCTGGCAATTTTCTGGACTGAAGTGCTTGGAGTGCTGATCTTGCATCTGTCAGGAATACTACAGGCTGTGGACCGAGATTGGTGTTCAGTAGTTTCTCAGTTGCCACCTTGATTGCCTGGACTTCTGCATCATAGTTGTTACAGAATTTCCCCGTTGGTACTCTGACTGTATCCCTAGTGTTGTTTGGGTATTCTATGTACACTCCTGCTCCTCCATTCTTTACTGCATTCTGTGCTGACCCATCCGTGTATACTCGGACCCAGAGGTCCTGTGGGTATTCATCATCTAGGAAACTGAGAGTGACTGTCCTACGTTGCACGCTGTTCTGTTCATCCCTGTCGAATATTCCTTTCACTTTTGTGTGGATGTGTACTGGTAGTCCATGCTCCTCTCTCCAAGGGGTTTGTTCTGGCACAGACTTTAGGGGGCTGTTAACTTCAGGCAGGTCTGAGGTTTGTCTACGAAATCGTTTGGCCTGGTGGATAAAGCTGCTTCTTTTCAGTCGCCCCATTGCTAAGTTTTGGAATCTGTCCTTCATTGGATGGCTCGGCATACAGAGGAACTTTTCTGCCTGTGTTAGCACTTTCGTGTCTCTGCGTTCTCTCAGTGCTTGTATCCTCCCCATTTTCTCCATCTCCACTATAGGCGTTGATTTCACTGCCCCCGTGATGACCCTAAGCGCCTGGTTTTGCACCTTATCTAGCTCTTGTAATGTGGTGTTTGATGCTGGACACCACGCAGCTGACCCATATTCCAGGTGTGGTCGTATGCCCTGCTGGTAAACTTTACTAAGTATTTTCCCGCTGGCTCCCCATGTGGTTCCACTAGTTTTCTCAGGATGGCTAACTTCCTCCTGGCCTTTGTTGCTGCCTTGTTGATGTGCTGCTTCCATGTCAGCCTATCATCGAATGTAACTCCGAGATAGGTGGGTTGTTTATCTTCTCTCAGGAGCTCTTCGTTTATCTTGATGACACCAGCTTTTTGTTTGGGAGAGATGGTGAAGAGCGTAGTGCTGCACTTGTCTGTGTTGATGCTGACACACCATCTATTTGCCCATGAGGTTAAGGCATCTATAGCTCTTTGTAGCAGTTTGGTGGCCACTGTTGCATGCTCATCTGTGCACCATATTACCAGGTCATCAGCGTACATTGCCACTTTCATTCCATGTGGTAGTTCAGCAACCAGGTCGTTGAAGTAGACAAGGAAAAGTGTGGGGGACAGAACCCCTCCCCGAGGGACGCCATGACGCAGTAGAATTTTCTTACTCTTGAGGCCATCTAGTTGTACTCTGGCTCTTCTGTTATGCAAGTATGCTTTCACCCATTTGTACATCTTACCATTCACTCTACAATTTCTCAGTTTCTTCAGAAGCCCTTCTTTCCAAACCTTGTCAAATGCTTTCCTTAGATCTATCCATGCTGCTAGTACCAGTTTCTTATCTTGGAACGCATCCTCAATCTCTTGGGAAAGGTAAGTTGCCTGATCTTCGGTGGAATAACACTGCCTAAAGCCCACCTGCTGTGGTACAAGAAGGTTTTCACTTTCAAGGTACAACTGTAGCCTGAGGTTGATGATACGTTCCATTGTTTTGCAGAGGCAGCTTGTAAGGCTGATTGGTCTGTAGCTGGAGGCAGTGAAACTGTCTTTTCCTGGTTTTAGGAGTGGTATCATGATTGCTTCCCTCCAGGTCTGTGGAACTCTGCCTGAGTTCCAACAGATATTGAAGATCTGCAGCAGCTTTGTTTTTGCTGCGGTTCCCAAGTTCTTAATCATTTCATTGGACACTCCATCAACTCCTGGCGACTTTCTCATTTTCAATTTGGATATTGCAAGCTCCAGTTCTCTGATTGTAATTGGTGCCTCCATAACTTCAGGTATGGTTCCATCTCGTCCTGCGTATTGTTGTTTCTCACGAGTCTCCTGTTGCTTCTCTGGGCTAACTTCGATGTTGTTGTCTTTAGCAAAGGAGTCTGCAAAGTGATCAGCTGCCTGTTTTCCCATGAGGATGTTTCCATCTTTGTACAGAGCAATCCTTGAGTTTCTCCCTGTACATTCATCGTTACGTTGTTTTACCAGCTTCCACAGTTTCCTCGTATCTCTTTCAAAGTTCAAGGACTCTGTTTTCTCCTTACAGCTTCTTCGCCTGGCCTGCAACTTGGCCCTTTGAAATTTGGCCTTAGCTTGCTGGTAGTTATTGTGGTGTTCTTGGCATGGACTGGTCTCTGCCTGCTTTCGAGATGTTTCCACGTCGTTGTGCAGCTGCTCTAGTTCACTATTCCAATATGGTTTGTAGTGCTTACGAGCCCCTCTAGGTATTGTTTCACGAGCAGCCTGTAATATGCATCTGCTGAATTCATCGACTAACTTATTGATGTCTTTGTCTACAGGCAGATCTCTAGCCAGTATACTGGTACGATGCTGGTACATTGTCCAGTCTGCCTTCTTGTAGTTCCACCTAGAGAGAGTGCTGCTCTCCTTGACAAGTTCATTTTCCACAATTAGGAAGACTGGCCGGTGGTCGCTGCCTCCAAGTTGTTTCCCTACAACACGTGTGGTGTTCCACTCCAGGCCTTCTGAGTGGAATGCCAGGTCTGGTGTAGAGGTGGTGTGCCATGATCTCGAGTAGAAGGTTGGTGGGTCGATTGGCTGGTTAATCAGGATAAGCCTATAGTCATCCTGCCAGTTTTAAAGCTCCTCACCTCTCCTGTCCATGTGATCATAGCCCCAGCTCTGTGAGTGGCTGTTGAAGTCTCCGCATACAATCAGTCTTTCTTTTGCTGGGATTGTATCTAGTGCCAGTGGGCGGTCGCTCGGACAGTAGTAGTTGAGCAGGTGGAATTCTGAACTTTCTGTCCTGAGATGAAGCATCTGGTATTCCGCCCCCTCCATATATGTTTCAAGCTGACATGCACTGATGTTATTCCTCACGAGTGTCAGTATTCCACCCTTTCGCCTGTCTATTCGGTCAGATCGGTAGCACTGGTAGCCTCTGATTTTGAAGGCTATGTCCTTGTTGAGGTGGGTTTCTTGCAAGCAACATACATTTACTTGCTCTTCATTCAGGATATTTTCGAGCTCTAATTTTTTGCTGTAGCCGTCTTTTTTACTATTGACGCCTTCAGCATTCCAGTGCATTATT
The DNA here is from genome assembly GCA_024509875.1 of Oreohelix idahoensis. Taxonomy (NCBI): domain Eukaryota; kingdom Metazoa; phylum Mollusca; class Gastropoda; order Stylommatophora; family Oreohelicidae; genus Oreohelix; species Oreohelix idahoensis. The sequence continues at coordinate 80,903 of JAMPIV010022055.1, forward strand.
TTAAATGGTCTTTTCTTTGCTTGGCCAGTAGCTCTATTCTCATGCCTCCTGGCTCCACGGGGCAATTGAGAAGGACCCCCAGTAGTAGGGGTTGGGCCCTTCCGAGGCAGAGGGCCCGGCACTGCGCCTGCCTGGGTGTCCGTCACAGGGCGAGTGCCATAACGTTTTGCAGATATAGACATACTTCCATAGCGCATGTGCATGGCATCCTGATTGCTGTGGTGCGCCTCTTGGCTGGTTGCCTCCGTCTTCAGCACCTTGACTTGCTAGGGCAGACTGTGGTCTTGCTCGAGTGTAGGAGGGCCTGGCCAGTCTTGGTTTTTCAGCCGCTGATGGCTGTACTTGAGCCCCATCTCCACGTCAAGGAGCTGGCCTCGATGGGGACAAGAGATGACAAGAACCACACAAATGTAAGCGGAACAAGAGATGACAAGAACCACACAAGTGCAAGTGGAACAAGAGCTGACAAGAACCACATAAATGTAAGTGGAACAAGAGATGACAAGAAACACACAAATGTAAGTGGAACAAGAGATGACAAGAACCACACACACGTAAGTGGAACAAGAGATGACAAGAACCACACAAATGTAAGTGGAACAAGAGATGACAAGAACCACACAAATGTAAGTGGAACAAGAGATGACAAGAACCACACAAATATAAGTGGAAGAAGAGATGACAAGAACCACACAAATGTAAGTGGAACAAGAGATGACAAGAACCACACAAATGTAAGTGGGACATGAGATGACAAGAACCACACAAATGTAAATGGGACAAGAGATGACAAGAACCACACAAATGCAAGTGGAACAAGAACCACACAAATGCAAGTGGAACAAGAACAAAACAAATGCAAGTGGAAAAAGAGATGACAAGAACCACACAAATGCAAGTGGAAAAAGAGATGACAAGAACCACACAAATGTAAGTGGAAAAAGAGATGACAAGAATCACACAAATGTAAGTGGAAAAAGAGATGACAAGAATCACACAGATGTAAGTGGACGAAGAGATGAGAAGAAGACACTGGCGATAGATATAAGCCACCCATTGAGGAAACCTGCTGATATCCTTATAAGGCAGTCTTTTTTCTGGAATTCACAAGGTCAGAGTAGTAGGGTGACAACAAGGAACAAATGGAAAAAAGAACTAGAGACAGACATGAAAGAGATGAGGAAGACACGGCAAGGCACTGAGCTGATGGTATGGGACAGGAAGACACGGCAAGGAACTGAGCTGATGGTATGGGACAGGAAGTTACGGCAAGGCACTGAGCTGATGGTATGGGACGGGAAGTTACGGCATGGCACTGAGCTGATGGTATGGGACAGGAAGTTACGGCAAGGCACTGAGCTGATGGTATGGGACAGGAAGACACGGCAAGGCACTGAGCTGATGGTATAGGACAGGAAGACACGGCAAGGCACTGAGCTGATGGTATGGGACAGGAAGTTACGGCATGGCACTGAGCTGATGGTATGGGACAGGAAGTTACGGCATGGCACTGAGCTGATGGTATGGGACAGGAAGACACGGCAAGGCACTGAGCTGATGGTATGGGACAGGAAGTTACGGCAAGGCACTGAGCTAATGGTATGGGACGGGAAGTTACGGCATGGCACTGAGCTGATGGTATGGGACAGGAAGTTACGGCAAGGCACTGAGCTGATGGTATAGGACAGGAAGACACGGCAAGGCACTGAGCTGATGGTATAGGACAGGAAGACACGGCAAGGCACTGAGCTGATGGTATGGGACAGGAAGTTACGGCAAGGCACTGAGCTGATGGTATGGGACGGGAAGTTACGGCATGGCTGTTACGTGCAGTCTTTGATATCTTACAATATTATACATTGGTATTCTTGTTATCTTCGCAAATATTTTGAAAGCAAAATGGTGCTTAAGGGAAAGTCATTATTGTGTTACTTCCCTTGAAAGTTGTGTCGGCTCTTTCGATCAAACTCCGCGGATAAATCCATTTTTCTGCGATTTATTCGTTGTTTGGGTAATAATAGATTGTTCTTGCTTCAGAATATCTATGGCCTGAATTTATGTGTATTGTTTGTCTGAGTAGGACGAGTCTGTCTTATATCTGTATATCTTTACATATCTAAGTCGAACTATATGTTCTGTTGTCTCTAGAGAGGTCGAAGGCTATTCGGCGGATGTGTCGCTAGAGTGTGGTGTGATTTGGCTTCGTCCTGAGAGGGACTGTGTGTTTTCCATGTCGGCCTGTCGCCGGGGAAAAAGTGATCTCAGTATTTGTGGGGAAGGTGATAGTTGTCTAAACCTATCGTGTATGCTTTACCCCAGTGTTTAGTCGTATTGCCAAGGAATGGCAGTTTCATAATTCCTATACCAAGGTAATCAAAGACACTCTTATGAACTCTCGATCGAAGCCACCATTTTCGATAGTTACGATTTGAATGTCTAAGAGAATATATTTGACTCGATGAAAACGACTTCGATTCCTAGCAGCACTATATCCTGTAGATTGCAGTCAATTGTTCATGATCAAATCTACAGAGCAATGAAATGTTTTATGAATGACTAACTTTAGGACAGATTCATTATCTGTATCCAAAAACGTGAGTGACAGCTCACGAGTGAAGCCATCTTGGAACCAAAACATGTAGTGACTTTCAAGAAGAGAAAAGGGGATGCCCGTATTATCGCTTGATCAGTCCAGAGATCACTGCTACACATGAGAACCCATTGCTAGCGGTTCAATATTATTATATGGAAAAATATGTGCTGAACATTATGTTGAAGAATCGTCGCTAGACGAGATTAGGTTTAGAAGCCATCTGAAATATTGTTTATAAGCTGACGTGCTCAGTCAGTGAAGTCAGATGATATATATGTATGGGCGATACTGAGTGCTTGGCTACTGACAGTCCATTATAATATTAATCTACATGAGTGCCCATGTAACATAACATTGCAAGACCATTTATCCACTGTACTATGATGTATTATGCCAACCTGTGATTTGTCACTATCTGTGCTGTCGAGTGTGTACGTCCAATTAAACTTTAGAAAAGGTACACAGTCGTTGGTGTCGATGACTTCCAGTCATACATGAGTGTGAGAAAAGAACATTTGTCAACAACACGAACCCTTATCATCATTCGCACATTGTACACTCAATCCATGTCTACACACCACTGCGTAGGTCAAGTTGACATTCCATACACTACAGTGGAGCAAACAACACCATAGAGATCTTATCAACTGATGATGATGATGATGTCTGCTTCCATCCACTTATATCTATCTTTTGGTGGATATCATTAACGGGGAATAAAAATCCAACTTTATCAACTTTATCAACTGGTGGACCAGCTTTCTGGGTTTGACCTCGCAGAAGTTCAGAAGTCAACAGATTACCGATACCAGACCGTTTCCTGTGGCTGATACGACACACTTGCAGTATTGGTTTGCTCTTTGTCAACACTTCGTCACGTGACCTGTCAGGTGAATGCAGTATGTAGGTCAGCGTTGTTGACATTTTTTACATTAGACATTATAGAGTTTCACAGAACAGTTGGATCAATTCTTGTCAATGTTAACAGGAAGACAGTATGAGTGAACTAAGAAGTCCTATTTTCATCGATGGATCTTCTTGTTTTCTGTATATGAACTTTAATATTTAAGGCCAGAATGTTTAATTGAATAAAGTGGCAGTTTGTTGATTTTCATAAAAATAACTTTGCCATTACTGTAAAACTGAGCCTATTTTGCAACACATACTATCATACACATAATTTATATATATTTATGTTTACATGTTATTTGTTTGTATAGTATGTTAGTTTCTATGTCAGCGGGTTGTGTTTAAGGTTGGGCGGCGTCCTCACAACAGAATATCCCACGTCATAGAGGGTCCGTTGTGGGCGTTTTCTATAGGTGCAATTTTCTTGATTGAAAATTTGCTGCGACAACTGTTGCTTTTGTGTTAGCTGTGAAGTCTGTAATTATTGTTATTTTTTGTAATATTTCTTTGTTCTTTAGTTTTGTTTTGATTTGTTTGTAATTTGTTGGTCTAACCTTTTCTATCTTTCAGTTCTATTCACAATTTATATTCATATATTGTGACGTCATTTGTGTTATTATTCTTTGCAGATTCAGTGATTATTTTCATTGATTTCCCTATTTGATTTATTTTGATTTCTGCAAACGTTCTTGTATTGTCAGTCCTATTTGTACTTTATGTATTCTGTTGGTTGACATATGTTTTATATAGGTATATTTCATAAGACACAATTGCCTGTGCACTGCACTTGGATTATGGTATAAACCAGTACCTGATTATTATTACTATTATACAAGACCTTATTAAAGGCTTGTGACCCACAGATATTGGGATAGTATACTGATTAATCAAGTCATTGAGAACTTGTGGTATTATTATTGATTCAGGTGATTAGTATTATTGTTAGACATCATGTCTACTTTAGATTACTTCATTACACAAGGGAAAGCCCTTGATAAGACTGGTCAACAATTAGAACAATGGGCAGTTGCTCAATATGACAAAGCATTAGCTGCAGAAGAGAGAAGAGCTATGGCAGAAGAGAAAAGATTAGCTGCAGAAGAAAGAAAAGCTATGGCGGAAGAGAAAAGATTAGAAAGAGAAGCTGAGGCTGCTGCTGAACAAAAGAAATTGCAGATGCAGGTAGAGGAAAGGAGATTTGAAGCTGAACAAAAAAAAATTGGAAAGAGAAGCTGCGGCTGAACAAAAAAGATTAGACAGTGAAGCTGAACAAAAAAAAATTGGAAAGAGAAGCTGCGGCTGAACAAAAAAGATTAGACAGTGAAGCTGAACAAAAAAGATTAGACAGGGAAGCTGAACAAAAAAGATTAGACAGGGAAGCTGAACAAAAAAGATTAGACAGAGAGGCTGAAGAAAAAAAAGCAATAAGAGAACATGAATTTGAGTTGGAGAAATTAAGATTGACAAGTATGAGTAATGTTAATCAGGCATCTAGTGGTAATGATAAACCTTCTACTTACAAGGTTAAGGTTCCACCGTTCAATCAGTCCAGTGACGATATTACATTCTGGCTGGATAGATTTGAACGTTCTTGTCGTACACATAATGTGGATAAATCACAATACGCTAATCAATTATCAGAAAACTTGAAAGGTGAATCTTTGACTAGATTATGCCTTGTAGGAGAAGCAGATAAGGATAATTATGATGTCATTAGGGCGGCTTTGATAAAAAAAATCAGCTAAGTGAGGAAGGCTATCGCCTTTTATTTAAAACGATGGTACCTGAGACGGGTGTAGAATTCTCAGAATTCACTGCAAAGGCACGTCTCACAGTTGATCGTTGGATTGAGCTTTCCAAAACAGAAAAAAACGTATGAAGGACTTATGGATTTGTTGCTCAGAGATAAGATTATGTCATGTGTGAACAAACCTTTCCTTGAATTTATACATGAGCGTAAACCCAAATCTCTAAAAGAAATGGAAGAATATTGTTCCCAATATGTCACTGCACACCCCGACGTGACTTTTGGCAACACTAAGATTAAGGAGAGTATGCCAGTTGCTTCAGCAACACCATACAATCCCAATTATTCACACAGATTTCAGGGACCTCAAAACAGATTTGATAAAAAAGGTAACCATAATAGTTATCAAAACCAAGGTAACCAATCATTTCAGGGTTCTTCTTCAAAGAACTGGAGACGACCTGATAGCTCTCGACACAGGGGTGGTCATAATTATAGGAATTTCCGTAGAGGAAGTAATTATAGAAACTATCAGGGTTATCCGTCTTGGAGTCAACAAGATCATAATTACAGAGATACTCATTATAATGAATATGATAATGGTAACCAAGGGAACTATGACTCAAACCCAAATAGGGGTTACAATAGAGGTAACAATAACTACAGAGGTGATAATAACCGAGGTAGATCTCAAAACAAAAGACATAAACCACATTTTCAGGCAAACTCTGCACAACAAGAGTCCCATGAAGCCTATAAACAGAGTAAAGATAATAATGATGCTAGTAATATGGCATGTGCCGCTTTTGATTTTGGGAGAGCATCTCAGTGCCCCCAATGCAAAACGTTATTTGAGCCAACCACAGTGTCTACTTTAAGCTGTGGCCATCCTCTTCCTGCTCTTCCAGCATCAGTCGCGCATGATGGAAGAGGTTCTCTTGTCTTACATAAGGGTTTAGTGAATAACAATCCAGTCTCTGTGCTATTTGATTCTGGATGCACCACAATTGGTGTTAGGCAGTCACTCGTAGATCCTTCCCGTGCCACTGGACAAGTAGTCAAATGTGTAACATTTGGCGGCACATTAGAGAAATACTCTACTGCTATAACTAGGATTGCTACTCCTTTCTTTACAGGAGATGTACACGCATGTCTTCTTCCGAATCCGATCGCTGACCTCATCATCGGTCGCATTCATGGAGTCAAGGAATGCACTCCGAAACAAATTTCCACGTGGGAAAGGCAAAACATGCAGATTGCTAACGCTGTAGTCACTAGAGCTCAGGCTCTTAATATGCCTCAAACTTCATCTATTGAAGATAATGAAGTGCATAACCAAGATAATCCCTTGGTAATTTCTCGTGACTCGTTTATAAAACAGCAAGAAGATGATCCCACTCTGAAGAAATTCTTCATTCTTGCAACTAAAGGTGATCCGAATAAAGACACAAGTCGTAAATCGTGGATTACAAAGAAGAATGGCGTACTTGTACGTATGGTTCAAGACTCCATTACGTCAAGTCATTCTCAAATCCTGGTTCCCAAGAATTTGAGAGTTAAAATTTTGCAGCACGCTCACGACTCTCAGTGTGCTGGACACATGGGTTTTTCCCGTACTAAGTCAAGAGTCCTTGCGGCTTTCTTTTGGCCATTGGTAAACAAGGACATACGGATTTATTGTCGATCTTGTAAAGTATGTCAGGAAGTTAAATCCAAAGGTCCACGGCATGCTGCACCCATTCAGGCGGCGGACATTCCTATTCGGCCGTTTCAAAAAAATGGCCATAGACATTATTGGTCCATTTAAGATCAAGTCTGCCAGAGGACATCAGTTTATCTTGACGTGTGTTGATATGTGCACACGTTGGCCAGAGGCTATTCCTCTGAAGAGCATTACTACTGCTGATATTGCAGATGCTCTGTGGCTTATATTTTCTCGTCTGGGGTTCCCCGGAGAAATATTGTCAGACCATGGCACCCAACTAATATCAGATACCATGTCTCAAGTAATGTCTACTCTGCAGATAGATAGATCTTTAAGTAGTATCTACCATCCAATGTCTAATGGTATGGTCGAACGCCTTAATAGAACACTTAAAAACTTACTGGGGAAGATAACTGAGGATCATCCTCAAGACTGGGACAGAGTTTTACCTGCGGCCCTCTTCGCTTACAGAGAGGTACCCAATGAACATACGGGATTTTCTCCCTTTGAACTCGTCTTTGGCGCGCGTCCGCGTGGCCCTATGTCGTTGCTTCACGATCTCATAACATCTGACAATATTGACGATGACACAAAGTCATCCTACGAATATGTCATCGCGTTGAGACAAAAAATTATCGAAGCATGCAAATTAGCAACTTCTTCTTCTGAATTTGCGAAACAGAAGGCAAGGCAATTTGCCAATAAGAAGAGATGCTTACGACAACTTTGTCCTGGTGACAAAGCATTTGTATTACTACCTTGTAGGGAAAACAGATTACTTATTTCTTGGAAAGGTCCGTACGATATAATATCGAAAATTTCCGATGTCGACTATATTGTCGATATTGATGGGAAGCATAAAACCTTCCACATCAATATGCTTACTGAATTCCATGAACGTCCGGATTATTTGCAACCCATTTTCCAAGCAACGGACAATTCTCCAGTACAACATGGTCATTACTCATCACTGTCCGTGATACAGGATGAGGAAACAAGTTTTTCAGATGTAAATCTTCCTCTTCCAATGATCCCACTTCATTCCAGTGAATCATGGAAGAACGTTACTGTCTCTCCTGATTTGTCCCTAGGAGAACAGCGACAAGTTTCAGCTATGTTGCAAACATTTCAGGATGTACTCACTGACATCCCTGGACAAACGAATGTCATTCAACATGACATTGTTCTAACTGACCATACTCCTATTAGGGTTAGACCTTATCCTATACCTATACATTTTCAAGCACAGGTCGAGAAAGAGTTGGATGAGATGATAGATTTGAAAATAATCGAACCATCCACCTCTGCATATTCTTCGCCGATGGTTATTGTGCGTGAAAAAGACAATAACATACGTCTTTGCGTTGACTATCGAAAATTGAATCAAGTAACTAAGTTCGATGCCGAACCTATGCCTTTACTGGAAGAGCTACTTACTCGACTCTCCAAATCTCATTTTTTCACTAAACTTGATTTGTCTAAAGGATATTGGCAAGTTCCTTTATCTGAACGCGCCAAACCTCTCACGGCTTTTTCAACACCTAGAGGTTTGTTCCAATGGAATTTTATGCCTTTCGGTCTTATGAACGCACCAGCTACGTTCGTACGCATGATGCGCCGAATCCTATCTTATCGGTCAGATGTCATTGCATATCTAGACGACATCTGTCTTTTCAGCGATACTTGGGAAGATCACTATTCAGGGTTAGATGAATTGCTGTCTACTTTGCGTGAGCACAACCTGACAGCGAAACCCTCTAAAGCCTATATTGGTTTTAGCGAAATTTCTTTCCTAGGCCACCGAGTTGGTCATGGTTTCCTAAAGACAGAGGACCATAATACTAGTAAGATACTTAACATCTCAATCCCTAAGACTAAAAAACAGGTGAGAAGTCTGTTAGGTCTTATTCAATTTTATGGCAGATTCATTCAGAATCTATCCTCTATCATGGCACCTCTCTCAACACTTCTAAAGAAAGGTTCGCCTAATGTGGTCCACTGGTCTCAGGAATGCCAATGCTCTCTGGATAAGATTAAAACACTGTTTTCAACACCACCTATTTTAGTGCTACCCACTAAAGATAAGACATTCGTTCTTCGTAGTGACGCTTCATCCACTGGGATTGGACCGGCACTAATGCAAGAGTACTCTGGAACTCTGCATCCTGTAATGTATATTTCCAGAAAACTTAATGCGGCAGAAAGGAATTATTCGGTTTTAGACCGTGAGCTATTAGCTATGGTTTGGTCGATCCTCAAACTACAGAGATTCCTTCTAGGCGCACATTTCATAGTAGAAACCGACCAAAAAGCTCTTACTGCTATACAGAGTAAGAATTTGAAGAGCTCGAGGTCTACTCGATATGCAATTGCTCTTCAACCTTTTCATTTCTCTGTGCGAGCTATTCGTGGATCAGATAATGTGATGGCAGACATTCTGTCAAGATGCCCACATGATTCCACATAACTATTAGGGCTTAGACTTCTTGATATGTCTAGTTCTATAGTAGTTCCTTTTGATAGATACACATTTGTAATTTAATAATATAATGATTGTATCACTACATAGCGGTTCATTGATGTTTGTTCACCGCTGTGCTTTGATGATTTTTTCTTCATAAATCATAAATTTAAGATATCTAATACGAAATGATGATATGAATTTTTTAGGCATTGTGTAATTGCCAGAGTTGTATTATACTTTGATGACACCTTCCTGGAAAAATATACTTGTAGAGAAATAATTTCTCTCAGTTTATGAGACACATTCTCACCAGTCGCTCCATAAGTCGACTTAGCCTCATATTAGGCGTTATAGGTATTCCTGATATTTTCATCTGCGCATTATTCATGCGTTGTGAGCCTATTGTACGTTGCTCCTAGATGTATTTCAAAAAAAAAAAAAAGTTCCATTTTTTTTTTTCCCGGGAGGTGTGGTAAGACTGTTACGTGCAGTCTTTGATATCTTACAATATTATACATTGGTATTCTTGTTATCTTCGCAAATATTTTGAAAGCAAAATGGTGCTTAAGGGAAAGTCATTATTGTGTTACTTCCCTTGAAAGTTGTGTCGGCTCTTTCGATCAAACTCCGCGGATAAATCCATTTTTCTGCGATTTATTCGTTGTTTGGGTAATAATAGATTGTTCTTGCTTCAGAATATCTATGGCCTGAATTTATGTGTATTGTTTGTCTGAGTAGGACGAGTCTGTCTTATATCTGTATATCTTTACATATCTAAGTCGAACTATATGTTCTGTTGTCTCTAGAGAGGTCGAAGGCTATTCGGCGGATGTGTCGCTAGAGTGTGGTGTGATTTGGCTTCGTCCTGAGAGGGACTGTGTGTTTTCCATGTCGGCCTGTCGCCGGGGAAAAAGTGATCTCAGTATTTGTGGGGAAGGTGATAGTTGTCTAAACCTATCGTGTATGCTTTACCCCAGTGTTTAGTCGTATTGCCAAGGAATGGCAGTTTCATAATTCCTATACCAAGGTAATCAAAGACACTCTTATGAACTCTCGATCGAAGCCACCATTTTCGATAGTTACGATTTGAATGTCTAAGAGAATATATTTGACTCGATGAAAACGACTTCGATTCCTAGCAGCACTATATCCTGTAGATTGCAGTCAATTGTTCATGATCAAATCTACAGAGCAATGAAATGTTTTATGAATGACTAACTTTAGGACAGATTCATTATCTGTATCCAAAAACGTGAGTGACAGCTCACGAGTGAAGCCATCTTGGAACCAAAACATGTAGTGACTTTCAAGAAGAGAAAAGGGGATGCCCGTATTATCGCTTGATCAGTCCAGAGATCACTGCTACACATGAGAACCCATTGCTAGCGGTTCAATATTATTATATGGAAAAATATGTGCTGAACATTATGTTGAAGAATCGTCGCTAGACGAGATTAGGTTTAGAAGCCATCTGAAATATTGTTTATAAGCTGACGTGCTCAGTCAGTGAAGTCAGATGATATATATGTATGGGCGATACTGAGTGCTTGGCTACTGACAGTCCATTATAATATTAATCTACATGAGTGCCCATGTAACATAACATTGCAAGACCAGTTATCCACTGTACTATGATGTATTATGCCAACCTGTGATTTGTCACTATCTGTGCTGTCGAGTGTGTACGTCCAATTAAACTTTAGAAAAGGTACACAGTCGTTGGTGTCGATGACTTCCAGTCATACATGAGTGTGAGAAAAGAACATTTGTCAACAACACGAACCCTTATCATCATTCGCACATTGTACACTCAATCCATGTCTACACACCACTGCGTAGGTCAAGTTGACATTCCATACACTACAGTGGAGCAAACAACACCATAGAGATCTTATCAACTGATGATGATGATGATGTCTGCTTCCATCCACTTATATCTATCTTTTGGTGGATATCATTAACGGGAATAAAAATCCAACTTTATCAACTTTATCAATGGCACTGAGCTGATGACATGGGACAGGAAGTTACGGCAAGGCACTGAGCTGATGGTATGGGACAGGAAGACACGGCAAGGCACTGAGCTGATGGTATGGGACAGGAAGTTACGTCATGGCACTGAGCTGATGGCATGGGACAGTAAGTTACGGCAAGGCACTGAGCTGATGGTATGGGACGGAAGTTACGGCATGGCACTGAGCTGATGGCATGGGACAGGAAGTTACGGCAAGGCACTGAGCTGATGGTATGGGACAGGAAGTTATGGCATGACACTGAGCTGATGGTATGGGACAGGAAGTTACGGCATGGCACTGAGCTGATGGCATGGGACAGGAAGTTAAGGCTTGGCACTGAGCTGATGGCATGGGCCAGGAAGTTACGGCAAGGCACTGAGGTGATGGTATGGGACAGGAAGTTACGGCAAGGCACTGAGCTGATGGTTATGGGACAGGAAGTTACGGCAAGGCACTGAGCTGATGGCATGGGACAGGAAGTTATGGCAAGGCGCTGAGCTGATGGTATGGGACAGGAAGTTACGGCAAGGCGCTGAGCTGATGGTATGGGACAGGAAGTTACGGCATGGCGCTGAGCTGATGGTATGGGACAGGAAGACTTGGCATACATTTGTTGAAGGTCTATGGCTGCTTTGTGAGCTGAAGGTGATGGCTAGTATAGGCCAATGAAAACAGTTAAAAAAATTATCAATATATATAAAATCCCAACTTTTTCTGTCATTAACGCTAAGGGATGCAACTTTGGTTGAAAATTAGACATTAATTGTATTGTTTCCCTTATATGTACTCTCCCGAAAATAGTAACACTTACCAAAGAACAATGCGCAAATGACGGTGCCACTAACATCTCCCTTTCATACTTTGTACACAATTATTTGGTTCAATTATATCGGTGTATGTTTTCATTTAAAAAAGTACTTACAAATATATTAGTATTACAGAGTGTAAAACTACATTATTTGTAAAATTTTATTGGAAGAATCGGAGGTCCATGATTTAAGTTGTACCAGATTAAAACAACAGAAAATCAAGATGCTCTTGTCATATTCAGGCTTTTAACATCAGATGTAAAACAAATATTTTGGTTTTTTTAGTACTTTTGAATAAGTAAAATTGCCGTTAGATATTGGTGTTTTTGAATTTAATTCCCGTCTTATGGCGGGCTTTTACATTAGTGATAAAAGAAGTGCCATACGCAAAATATTTTTGTCTTTAAAGTTCTCCGACGTTACACTGGGTCAGTGCTGTCACGTGCAGTAAATCACTGACTCTGAAAAAAAAAAAAACAGAACACACACAAAGATTGCTGCAGGTGACATATTTGTTTTACATAATAATATTCTGAACAAGTTAAAAGGCTAATGCAGATTCCTGACAAGGTTAACCTGCAAGGGGAAGTTTTTATACAAATAAGACAAATAAAAAATACAATCAACTTTCAAGGGTACAAAAGACGCAATGAACATTCAAAGATACTAAAGACACAATCAACTTTCACAACTACAACAGACGCAATCAACTTTCACAGCTACAAAAGACACAATCAACTTTCACAGCTACAAAAGACACCATCAACTTTCACAGCCAGAAAAGGCACAATCAACTTTCACAGCTACAAAAGACACAATCAACTTTCACAGCTACAAAAGACGCATTCAACTTTCACTGAAGAATATTTCGAGAACAGGTAAGTTGGAACGCATTGTGACAACAGGTAAAATGCTGGAATAAGAAGCAGAGGTACAGGTCGTTCTATAACCGGTACGGCCGTAGCACATTCAAGTGTTAGAGACTTCACTATACTAGATCTCAGCTTTATGAGGTGGTGTAATCTTATTATGGTGGGACAGCCGGAATATCACAGCGGCGTAGAGAGCAGTAGGTAGGCGGGAGTAGATGCTATATAAATGGCCCCAGGGGGTCGTATATGACTTAGGAAAGGGGCCAGACCAAAGCAGACATATCAGCCTGACTGACCTGTTTTACACCCTTTAATAATCCATACAAAAAAAAAAAAGAACAAACAAATAATGAAGACAGACAACACCAGAACGAAATGTCAGTAAATTGTCAAGGTCTGAGGCAGACATTTGAAACCCAGGCTAAACCCTGTGCTCCGGAAGGACATGATCAGTAGACAACATCTTGAGATTTGAAAAATGAAAGAAGGAAATATGGAAACATTATAAGAGGCATTATATATCACAAGTAATTCAAGACAATAAATGATATAAACTGTATTTATAACGTTAACATCATAGACGTAAGTGAAACAGGATGGACACATCATAGACGTAAGTGAAACAGGATGGACTGAATCATTGTCATGAAACAAGAACCCGTAACGGTGGATATGGGCATCATGGAGGTGACGTTGACAAATGAAGGGTATGAAAAGTCTATGAAAAAAAACCCCAAAAAACTAGGGTACGGAAATGACAAAGAAGAAGGCTTCCTGGATTTATACAGGAACAGGAACTCAACGAAAGCAGTCTATCGTAAATATATTAAAGAAGATCACACGGCTGGTACCGTAAAGAGATCACACGGCTGGTACCGTAAAGAGATCACACGGCTGGTACCGTAAAGAAGATCACACGGCTGGTACCGTAAAGAAGATCACACGGCTGGTACCGTAAAGAGATCACACGGCTGGTACCGTAAAGAGATCACACGGCTGGTACCGTAAAGAAGATCACACGGCTGGTACCGTAAAGAAGATCACACGGCTGGTACCGTAAAGAGATCACACGGCTGGTACCGTAAAGAGATCACACGGCTGATACCGTAAAGAAGATCACACGGCTGGTACCGTAAAGAAGATCACACGGCTGGTACCGTAAAGAAGATCACACGGCTGGTACCGTAAAGAGATCACACGGCTGGTACCGTAAAGAAGATCACACGGCTGGTACCGTAAAGAGATCACACGGCTGGTACCGTAAAGAGATCACACGGCTGGTACCGTAAAGAGATCACACGGCTGGTACCGTAAAGAAGATCACACGGCTGGTACCGTAAAGAAGATCACACGGCTGGTACCGTAAAGAAGATCACACGGCTGGTACCGTAAAGAGCTCACACGGCTGGTACCGTAAAGAAGATCACACGGCTGGTACCGTAAAGAGATCACACGGCTGGTACCGTAAAGAGATCACACGGCTGGTACCGTAAAGAAGATCACACGGCTGGTACCGTAAAGAAGATCACACGGCTGGTACCGTAAAGAGATCACACGGCTGGTACCGTAAAGAGATCACACGGCTGGTACCGTAAAGAAGATCACACGGCTGGTACCGTAAAGAAGATCACACGGCTGGTACCGTAAAGAAGATCACACGGCTGGTACCGTAAAGAGATCACACGGCTGGTACCGTAAAGAGATCACACGGCTGGTACCGTAAAGAGATCACACGGCTGGTACCGTAAAGAAGATTACACGGCTGGTACCGTAAAGAGATCACACGGCTGGTACCGTAAAGAGATCACACGGCTGGTACCGATCAGTGAGATCAAATACAACGGTGATAATAATAATACACAGTAGAAAAAAAATTGCAGTTTTATATAAAGTAATTTTTAAAACATGTAGAACCTCAACAGAAAACACAAACCTATGTGAGATGCAAATCCAAAGAGCGACCGTCACAAAGTATTTTCCAAATAATGCACACGATATTTTATATATATATATATATATGTGAAATTCACTGAAATGCGTATCAGCAGTTACAAAATTATTTCGAGTTATAAAACTAATTTTATGCTCCGAGTTGAATGTCGCAGAGGTAATAGAGAAAAAAATCAATACAGAAATCGACAAAGCAGTTTCAGTCATTGAAAGTACATTCTAGTTGAAGTTTTTGTGGTTTTAAATGTCTACAGGGTAACCGACTCATGCCTCCTTAGTCGCTTTTTACATGCATTGTAGGTCACAGCGTTATTATTCTTTGCTCCTCTTTTGGGCCCCAGCAACACACGGGGGACACTTCTAATATAGCCAATAAATCATAGGAAGACAATTGTTTTGGGAGCAGTTATAGAAACTCAGTGACGAAAATAGGAAATTCAGACTTCAGAAGAAATATGGTGGCAATGAAATGAAGAAAGGAAGCATACTGCTGTAGCGGAGTGAATGTTAGACGCTTCATTATGCTGGCCTCAGCTTTATGAGGTCGGGCCACTAGTTCCCTTCCTCACTGTCTTTGTGTTCCGTAACTCAAGATCAGAAACAACTACAATTTACCGCTGGTTAGACTGGAGTGTGACGCAACCAGGTTTCGAACCAGAACCCAGAAACTTTACCCCGGAAGGCAAGCGCTCTAACCAGTCTGCAATCGGAAGCTGGTCCTTCTATAGCATCCCCAAATTGAAGCTTTTCAGGTCGTCGAGATGTATGCATAGTCAACTGGACAGACATACACATACATCAGCCAATTATATGTCGCCATCTTAGCTCCCCTTCCACAGTCTTTAAGGGTGGAATACCTGGTTGCCTGATATCTCTACACTAGTTCAGTGTTGACACTGTAAGATCCCAAAAACTGCAGCTTTTAATTAAGATCGTTGGGATGTACGCAAAATAGACGACAAATATTAGTCTCTCTCTCTCTCTCTCTCTCTCTCTCTCTCTCTCTCTCTCTCTCTCTCTCTCTCTCTCTCTCTCGCACACACACACACATACTGTCTACTTCATTGCCACCTAGAAAGCTGGAATTTGAGAATTGTGGGCCAGCAGCTCTTCAATCTCATGGAAACATTATGGCTTTCTCTATTTCTTCGTTACTGTCCTTGGTTTTTCACAGTTAGCTTGTAAGTTCTTTTCTGCTTACTGTTTGTCTGTGGCATCTTGTGAAGGTGACCTATTTAGAAGTCCGTTGGAATGTTCCGTCCATCTCTTCATTTCCACTTTTATAGAATATCAACAATGAAAAAAAAAAAACATTGAAAAGAAGAAAGAAAAAGAGATGACTATACAATCAACAAATACTAGAAAACTGAAACTGACCCAACAAGAGAAGTGATTTTCAACCAATAAAAGATTTGGGAAAACAACATGTGACAAGAAAAAATACAATAAAATATGAAGATGGAAATATCCTATCAGCAGAAGTAGAAATTATAGAACAATGGACATAAGTGGCCAACGGAAATAGAATTACCAACAAGAAACAAAAAATAAAACGAAAAAAAGCAAAAGAGATAACTCAACAATGTTCATATATTAGAAAATGTTTTAACAGGCCCAACAGAAGAGAGGCTTTTGAACCAATCAATCAATACCCTTTCGCTCCCCAAGGAGCATAGGCCTTCAACAAACACATGCCAAGTGTTAAAGAACAAATAATGATATGTTTTGTATTGTTGCCACACATAGGCTTATTGCCATTACTTTTGAGGTCCTAGTAAGACGAGTTTTTTTCAAGCTCCAAGGATTGCGGAGGAAGATATCTATTTAAGTGGCATAACTAACTTCGAAAACCGCCACTATGTTTTCTAAGATGGTCCTGAACTTACATAGAAGTTCCACCTCTTATTGAGAAATATAAATCAAGCGATTGTAATATTCACGTCGTCTGGTCCATATTACTTGGGTGTTCATGGTAATGCGTGCACCTCTAGTACAGCGGCCAGGACTGAATGATTGAGACGAGACAGATGGAAGATTAACTACTATGTATGCCTTGTATGTGCATTGACCATGAAGATGTTTTCCTGAAGTAAATAAATGTTGAAGAAGATATTGTGGACCCTCTACCCGAAGTCTTGTGTTCTTCGACCAGTGATGTCCTGTGATGACCATACACGTATCCATTCGTTATGTCAGCATGATGCATGAACGTTTTGTAATTCTGTATTCTTCTTAAACCCAAACAACAAAGAGGAAAACCACACGTAACAACAAGTCCTCCTGACGCTCAAGGCCTTTCCATGTTTTCCTCATGATTTTCACTTCTGTATCTAGCTCTCTTCTTCATGAACCAATAAAGGACTTTACAAAATGGCATTTGACAAGAAACGATACAATCAAAGATAAAGATGGAAAAATGAAATCAGCAGAAGTAGAAGTAAACATTATAGAAAGAATGACACATTACAGTTCAGCAGAAAGAACGGCGATCCGCGTATTCTAGATTGACCGGATACAACACATGATAAGAATCTCATGATGCCTCAAAAAGAAATGTAAATTGCTGTAAAGAATAGTAGTAGAAAGAGGTGATAACATCAGGGAATAATTGATTAAGCACGGCGGAGCCAAAGGGTCAAATTCGTCAATAATATCCTGATCATATACGACCGACCAAACAAGATCAGTCTCAAATCATTCCCATCACAAAGAAAGAGGTGCCAGAACTACAGAACCGCCAGCCGAATTAGCCACGTCACAAGAGTAATGCACAAGATCACAATGATCAAATTACAATATGAAAGGGCCCAAACACTCGACCACTCCGGGGGATCTTATTGCCTCTTGTTGTAAAGCTCTATACAGTTTCCTATCAACAATCTTTAGGAACAAAAAAAAAAAAAAAAAAAAAAATACCATTGCTAAAGAATGAGACAGATTTCGATCTACAAAAGAAGCACAGAACAAATGTCAACCTGGGAATGGTACGTGAAAAAAAAAAATGTATAAAAACATAGTTTTTAAGCTTTGACTTCCTTTGAAGTAAAAAAACGTATAAAGTAATATTCTATAAGTTCAGCATAACTTTTATTAATAAGGAAAGGATCTTTACGGTCAAGTGCATTTAAGGATCCCGTTACACGCCCATTGAGGCATATTGGGAATATGGTGTTAGGCCCATATTTTCTTGACCATCGGCACACTAGCGGTGATGTGGTCAGCATCACGCCGGCCGCCTTAACCTTCCCAGAGTTGCTCTGGTACCCAATTCATGAGGCTGGGTCGACCCCGGAGCCGTTTACGGTCTAACAAATCCCACGTCAACTGGGGATCGAACCATGGACCAGTGAACTAACCACTGCGCCACCGTGACTCCAAAGGTCATCCTAACCCTAACAGCAATGTTGTGAAGCTAATCTGTCCAGCACTTTTGATTTCTTCTCTGGGAATGCTGACTGTGTGATCTTCTATGCTTTGCATAACACATTCTATTGATAGGATCTACACAGCGTCTTACACATGATGTATGAATGGTAGATTTGCTTTTCAAAATATCTATTTCTTTGTATGTATTTGCCAACAGAGATCCTTTTCTGATTACTTAAAGCCGTCGTGAATGCATAAATTATCATTGTATACCTTTTCATCATCATCACCATCATCATTTTCCTTTGCGCCCATTATGGTGCGTGGAGACGCCACAGCAGCTTCTCCCCTTGCAGGAAGCCTGCATCAAGCATTAACATGCTCCTGCAGCGGTAATTTCTGTGACAATTTATTGTACATGATGAGGTGGCCAGCCTCAAGTACAACCTCATTGTAGTCGCCTTAAACGACCTTCCATAATTATAAACCTTTTAGTGCATTTTAAAGCAACATGAAGTTTAAAAACTCTACATTTTTGTTATTTATTTATTTTGTTATGAAAACTAAAAAACCAGGAGTCGTTCAAGTTTCGGAAGCATGAAATCTTCTGTTGCTATTCTTGGTTTTGTTGTGACATTTATTTTTGAGAAAGTCTTCGCGAACACTGGCACGGCTTCCACCGATTTTAGAACATGTATAGAGTTGCATACGTTCAAAACATAAAGAAGTTCAAAAATACTACCTTAAATTGGTTGAAAATGTTAAATATCTACGTTAACCAATACAGATACCGATTTATACAGATTTGAAGGCTGTGTATTTTAGTGGTAGTAGAGCAGGGGTCGGCAAACTAAGGCACGCGTGCCAAGCGTGGCACGTGGAACGATTTTTCAATGGCACGCTGAGTGAATTAAAATACTGTACAGTATATGATCTCATTTTTAAAAAAATTGAATTTTTAATTAAATAGAAGCATATAATTCTTTTAAAGCTATACCTGTTTTTACAACCCTTCAAAACGAAAGTTTTTAGACATTGGAGGTAAGAATCTGCGATCTGATGCAAACTAAAGGCCTGATCATACTATACTGCACGTAAGTCTTCGTTTTTACGGACCGTTTCCGAGAACAAACATTCTTCAACGAATTTCAAGGGGAGTGGTTATACTTTGCGGCACCCGCTAGTCTGGCGTCTACCTGCTACCGTAGTTTGCAGGGTGAGATTCTTGAAAAGAATCCCAAGCAAATTTTGACGGGCAAGCCCAGACGTAATATCATAATTACGCAATAGTGTCTGGCTAGCACCTGGACGAGCGTATTTATTTCGTTTTCGCTCGCAGTTTTTGACTCCCAGTGTGAGTTTGAAGCAACAATGACTGACCTCGACGAAGTTATATTTCCGTCCTATCCTTCCCCTCTCTCCCGACCACCACCACCTCTACAGTTCTCTCGGCTGTCGCATACTCATGCCCGTACAGTCCGTTGACCGCAGCACAAAAGTTGGTGTTGTTATTAAGTGATACGGTGCCGTTAAAATGACTAAAAAAAGACAAAAACTTTATATACGCTCGTTTCAAGACTTTTGGACAAACGAATATGGATTCATACAACAAAGGGATCGTGCTGTTTGTGCTTTATGTTATGTAAGTGTCGTGTGCCGTACGTCAAGTGTACAAAGACACTATCAAACTAAACATCAGTCCATGTTTAAAAACTCTGAGGAGAAAAGTGAAGCCATAAAAATGGCTGTTTCTGGCTACAAAAAACAAAGTAGTAATTTTAGTCAAGTACTTGGAACCAAAAATAAAACTACCGAATGTAGTTACAAAATTGCACAGTGTGTAGCTTCGAAGGGCAAACCTTTCACAGATGGATAATACATCAAGGAAACTTTTTTTGAGCAGTGCTGAAATTTTGTTTAGTGATATACCAAATAAAGAAACAATACTGTCTTGGATTCGAGAAATACCGGCTTCTGCGAGATCAATCGAGAGGCGCATAACTGATATGGCTGAAAATGTAACGGTAAAACAAACAACCGGGTTACAACAAGCTGTTGTATTTAGTGTCGCTCTTGACGAAAGTGTCGATGTGAATGACGTGGCGCGCCTAGCTATAGTTGCGCGATATTGTGACAACGACTGTATTTATTAAGAACTGTGCTGCTTGATACCTTTTGATGGTACAGCCAAGGGAGAGGACATTATAACTGCATTTGTAAGCTATTTCGAAAATCATAACATTAACATGAATAAAATATTCTGTGTTACTACTGATGCCGCCCCTGCATTTGTCGGAAAGAACAAAGGATTTGTTAAACTTCTTGAGGATCGTATTGGACGTCAAGTATTGAGCTTCCATTGCATTATACACCAGGAGAGTTTGTGTGCGAAGATTTCGTCACTATCCGTGAACTCTGTAATGGAAACTGTTGTCAAGATATTTAACTTCATAGTTTCTCGCTCTTCATTGACCCACAGGCAATTCAAGTCTCTTCTACAAGAAATGGAGAGCGCATATGCGGACCTCCCGCTGTACAGCAATGTTCGTTGGCTTAGTCGAGGTAATGTTTTGAACAGATTTGTATCATGTCTAGAAGCAATCAAGGTGTTTCTTGATGAAAAAGAACAACATTTCCCGGAATTGAATGAAGAGGACTGGCTGTGCAAGCTGATGTTTCTGGCTGACATAACTACAAATCTGAATGAATTAAACTTGCGTTTACAAGGGCAGCGTCAAACAGTACTTGATCTTTTAAACACTGGAAAGGATTTGCGTCAAAATTAGACATATTTTGCAGAGAAATTACCACTAGCACATACAAGTACCTTCCAAACGTAAAGGCTCATTCAAATCGATTTACTGTCAACAGAGATGAGCTTCATACGTACGTTGAAGCGCTCAAAGGAGAGTTTGCTAAACGAGGTCAAGACTTCAAAATTCACTGGCCCATGTTTTCTTACCTCATCAAGCCTGACTTCATTGATCATACTAACATCCCATTTGACCTATCTCTTTTCGAGTGGATGGATGTTGACAATTTTGAAATGCAACACATCGAATTCAAGGCATCAGAGTTATGGACGATAAAATTTGTAGAATTGCGAAAAACTCTTGAAGGAAGCTGCTTGAAAAAGTCAGCTGCCATCCTCAACTGCTGGACATCCCTGCCTGAAGCGTTCACCTGTTTGAAGAAAGTTGCAATTGCTCTACTTTCGGCTTTTGGGTCAACTTATACATGTGAACAAATTTTCTCACACATGAAAGCTGTTTTAAGTCCACAGAGAAGTCGCCTAACACCTGTGCATTCAGAAGCCTATGTGAAGCTGAAATTGACAAAATACACACCTGATATTGAACAATTAACCAAGGAGAAGCAAGGACACGGGTCGCATTAATTGATTAATGACTCAGTTCAATAATAATCAATGATTACTCATATTACAATTTTAATAACGTGTTTTATGTCTGGTTTTTTAATTGTTTTGTTCTTCAAACTATTGGACTTTCTGTCTCAACAAAATATACATATGGCAATTTTATTATAAAATTTCAAACTAATGTGTTCAGATTAAATTTTGCAAAACATAATATTTGTATTAATATTTGTTCCTATTTATATTAAAATATTGAATAATCTACAAAGAATAGAATAGTTATTTAATGTATCGGAAACATGTTAATACAAGATCATTTTTAAATTGTTTCAATAATTGTTGTATATAAAAATATGGTGGTTTTAGGTTGGCACGCTGAGTGACTTTGCAACGTTACTTCGGCACGACACTACTAAAAGTTTGCCGACCCCTGTAGTAGAGCATTGTCCTGTATTGATTAATCATCGGTAATCTTTACCTTTAGTGCCGTCGAGTATGTATAATATGTGTATTGAGTAAGCGTTAGGGTTAGGATTAGGGTTAGGGTTAAGGTTAATCCTAACCCCAACTCTAACCCTAAACCTAACCCCAACACCAACTCTAAATGGTACGAAAATATACATATTATTATACACGACGGCACTAAAGGTAAAGATTACCTTAATCATCATAATCATCGTCATCATCACCACCACCACCCCAACCATCATCATCATGATCTTCTTCAATATCATCATTTTCCTTTTCGCTCCCTGTGGAGTATAGAGCCACTACTGCAGCTGCCCCCCCCCCCCTTTACAGGAAGCCTGCACAAATCATTCACATGCTCTTGTAGCAGTGGTATCTGTATCAATTAGTTTTACATGATGAGACTGTCAGGGCGATGGACAACATCATATTAGTCGCCTTGTACGACATGCATGCGGTAGTCGTTGTACCTTTCTTTCTTTGTCTCATTAGAATCCACACTGAACTACACACAGGACAAAATCTTGAATGGCTATATACAACTAAAGATCATTCTTATAAGTCTCTGTGGTGGAAAGGTTAACAAGGTTGACCTTTGATCTAAAGGTTGTTGGCTAAGGTCACTCAATGACTCTAATGTTTAAAATCTATATTTCAGACGACCAACACATAAATGAATGTCCGCACAAATAAATATCTCGTGAACACGAATGAAAGCAAAGCTAAAAACAAAGCATTTATCATGTATTTGGTGATTTTAGAAAAGGTCTCGATAAAGTTTGACATTAATTACCCTTGACAACAGTACAACATAGGAAAGCCCAGTGCAGTTCTAAGAGACTGAATGAAGAAACAAAGGAATAATTCTGAACCCACTGGCACTCCGGACAAGGCGACTAATATGAGATTGTGCGTGGGGTTAGCAACCTCATCTTGCACAACAAGTTGCAACTGAAACCACCCCTGCAAAAGCACGTGACTGCTTAGTACAGGCTTCCTGCAAACAGGGCGGATGACATCTATACACTGTTTATAGAAGAACAAGAATTGATAAACATCCGTTCATATCCCCTCCAGAAAATGTAGTATGGAAATCCATGTAAAGGAGACCCAGGTAATCAATCAACCAATCAATCAATCACCCAATCAATCAATCCCCTTCAACTGTCCAAGGAGCATTGTTCTTCACCAAGTAACGCTAAGTTTTCCTGTCCTGTGCCATCCGCTCAAGATCTTTCTCATCATTTTTATTTCTGTTTCCAGTTTTCTTCTCTATGTGTTCTTTTGTCTTCTTCTACTTCCTTTACCCTGAGGGTTCCAGAAAAGGTGTGCCTGGTAATGCTATCAACAGGTTTTCTTAATGAGTTAATCGATCGCTCGCGCCTTATTCTCATATCTTGTTCCACCGAAGTAATGACAAGCAATAAAGGAGGAATCATAAGAACCAAGAAAATTAATGGCAAAACGTAGAGACCGTGAATCAGATCAAATATCTGGGAACTGTAATTAACAATGAAGGAACAAAAGCAGAGATAAGAGCAAGGACGGCTCGAAAAACTGCAATTCTAATCAAACTGAAACCAGTCTAGAAAAAACACAAATATAACTCTTAAAACAGAAAGCAGACATTTGTGTACGTATGTGAAGCATGAACAGTAAATATTGAATTAGAAAGACAAGAAAGATCTTTGAGGAGACATAAACACTTGTACAAGACAAGAAAGATCTTTGAGGAGACATAAATATTTGTACAAGGCAGGAACATATAGTGATAAATAGTAAAGTATTAAACAGACAATCACCTAGGCCAGCGGTTTTCAACCTGTGCGCCGCGGCGCCCTGGGGCGCCATGACTGACGGTCAGGGGCGCCGTGGGTGGGCGTGGATTTTTTTCGTATTTAGCTGTAAAGAAAACACAGAGCTGTGGGAAATTTCATTTTTGGTGTTTGTCAACCTGCGTGACCCCGGAGAAATTTCACTTTTGATGTTGGCCAGCCTTTGAAGTCCCGCTCCCCCGACCCGCCTATCAACTTTCCGCGCATTCTCCTCGCGCGACCATAGTAGGTAACACGGTGATTTTCTGTTTTCAAACGTTTTTGATTGTGTTGTGAGTTTGATATAAACTATGGAAAGATTTTTTAATTTGGCAAGTGTTAGTAAAAAGCGAGAACTTGTTGAGGATGACAAGGAAAGTGGTAATGGGGTGTGACCGCATGGCCTTCCACGCTAGCATTATCCCTACTACTTCCACGCTAAGCATTTATACGTGCTATAATATGCTACATAAAAGAGTGACAGACCTCAAAAGCAAATAAGACGTTTTTACACAAAACGCAGTATCATTCAAAGTTCAGTTGGCAGTTACTGCTCTGACAGGGCAAACGTAGGTCAGTCCGAGATAATAATGAATGGGTTTTATGCGCGGAAAGTGGGAAATGAATGTTTGTGTGATCTGGTTTTTTTTAAAGATCCAATTGTTAAGTTGGAAAAGATCACACATGTGAAAAAAGTCGAAATAACAGAAAGTCGTGTGCAAAAAGTCGAAAACAGAGAGTCGTGTGCAGAAATTGTTCCGTGTGGAAAAAAGAACGGGACGTGTGGGAAAAGGCGGGAAAAAAGAAGAAATAGTATAAATAGAAGAGGCGATAGGCAGAGATTTAAGGATTTATGATTCCAATGATACCATGATTTTAGACTAGAGGATTTTTACAGATAGCGTTAGGTGAACTTCGTCTTTGAGGATATCAAGACAAGTTTTTATTTTGAGTAGACAAGTGTGTATATTATTCATTTGGATTATATATTTTTCATTTTTGAATAAACAACCATCATTTTGTGAAATTTACAGTGTTTGTCTAATGACATCAATAAACTTTAATATAATTTTCTACTGAATTGCTGTTTGTGGAAATTTACAGTAATTTCTTTTGGATATACGTTGTTGTGCTGAAACTGTTTTGCTTATCACCAAACTTAAAGGGAAGAACAAACCTGGAAAGAAGAAGAAAAATGAGTTAAGGTCAAGTATTACCATCTCTGGCGGAAGGCCAGTTAGCACTTGAACCACAACATCATATGAAGGATTAACTCTAATTGAATATAACAATCAATATAACTAATTGATGCCGTAACCTGCCCTGCTACATAACATACTAATTGGCGCCGTGACCTGCGCACACATAACTGACGCTGCCACATAACATACTAATTGGTGCCATGACCTGCGCACAAGTAAGTGCCCTGCCACATAACATACTAATTGACGCCGTGACCTGCCCTTTTTTCTTGGTGAAAGCAGACAGGCATAATCACTATAATGGATCCATGGTCAAGAACAACAGCAGCAACAACAGCTGCAGCAAGCGCTGTATACACTACAGCAACAACAGCAACAACAACAGGCGTTATATGCACAGCAGCTACAACAGCAACAGGAAATGCAACAGGCAAACGTCCAACCTGCTAACATACCCTTACCTGTAGAGGCCGAACCCACAATGACCCCGTTGCAACGGATAACAGACACGATATCCAATGTAAATCACTATAATAAATATAACCAAATTCGCTTGGTTATAACTCCCTTCACCGGCGATTCAAAGACATTTCGGAGATGGCTAATGAACACACAGACGAGCAACAATACATTTGCCATGGAAATTCTACAAGTGACAAGGGAAAACAGAATACATAGTTGTCAGAGAGAATCTCATGTGACGGATTTTCTGCGACGGCGCTCAAGAATACATCATCTGCCCAGAGAGAAACCTATGCATCACAGAAAACTAATTGCACGGTATAGAGAATATAGATCAACAAAACAGCATTGCCGGAGAGAACCAGAGATCCAACAATACATATTGCTGAGAGAACAGATCAACAATACATATTCGGAGAGAGAATCAGAGTGTTTAAATTTTATAGAACAATACATGAATTGCCGTAGAGAAGCTTTTATTGAAGGACCGGTACCATCACAGGACATTGAAAAACACGTGGTAGGCATTTTTGTGGACGGACTTTACACAGATAACTTAAAGCTCCATCTCATAAGAAGACTCTAAAACTGTCATTGATGCTATACAAATGGCAGTATCGGAGGATAACGTACAAAAACGTTAATACATATTGCCGGAGAGAACCAGAGATTAACAATACATATCGCCGGAGACAACCAGTGAGCAACAATACATATTGCCGAAGAGAAGCAGAGATTGTCGCATGCAGTATTGCCGGAGAGAACCAATGGAATCAAAAACAACGAAAGATATGGGAAGTAAATAATGAGCAACAACAATGACTGACCAACAAACTTGTACAATAACAACAGAAGATGGACTAAGGGCACATATCAGACCTCTAATACGATGGAGAAAACCACTTAACAGACATCACCAAGTCGGTTTTATGATATCAAATGAGACGCAATGAGCCCCCATAATCAATAGTCAACCTAAAGAAATACACAAACTGCTGTGAATAAAATAAAGATGATTTCTGTCAACACAAACATATTGACAGTCAAGTCAGGTACATGACCCATTGAAACAAAAACGACATCGTCTAGACAAATTCCAACAGCATTAAGACAGTCGCCAGCAGACAAATTCCCAAGATAGCACAGTCAATATAGAAGCACATCCGACAGTGAAGATGATATTCCCCTCGCTGAGTTACGCGAAAGACTACAAAGTCAAAATACCAGGATAAAGACCGAGCAAGTTAATCCAGAACATCCTGACACCAGGATAGATTCCTGCCAGCCTATTGTACAACAAACATACTATAGAAATGAACAACCTTCAACAAGCAACTGCCACTCTGATGAACAGTGGGATAGTGAAGACGAGACGCCCCTGCAGGTGATTCACAGTAGAGAAATTCACAACAACCAGTATACTGAAGATAATGATACTCGACACACAGAACCGGCTAATAAAGAAAACGCACACAGCGCTACATGCACACTTGAGGAAGATATTGTTCCATCACCTCCATTGAGACACGAATCTGACCTAGAGACAGCAAATCCCGAGAGTGACCACGAAAGTATGAACAGTCCAGAAAAAACTGAATTTCGCACAGCAAAGAAGCGCCCATATTCTGGCTCAACAGATGACTCCCCACCGTTAACAAAGTTTGTGAGTTTACCTCAAGAGCACGTACGTATGAAATTGCGAAGAAAACGCAGACAGCCCCACAAGACGGAGCATGAAATGCACCAGTTCAAAACTACTTCATCTTTACCCTCGACAACTGGAGCCACCACCCACTCGACAGTGTGAAATACACCATCCTCTTGTGATCAACGATTGACGAGGAAAGAAGTTACCTTGATGGACATCGCCAAGTTCCTCATGTCAAAATCGTAAACCTCCAGTTCAACGATTATTGGTTTATTGGAGAATCATTATTCTCTAATAACAAAAAGGTACTTCCCCAGCAATAGTACCCAACGAGTACTCACTCTTCATAGTACTACCCCTCGTTCCCCATCATCTAAAGTCACTAGTATCCATTTTTTTGGTGTAGGAAATTTTATTTTTTCAGAAAGATGTCAGCCTCAGTCAAGATCCTGCTGATGACACTGACGATATTGACAGTTATGACGTCTGCAACACCCACATATACTAACAAGATATTATGGCGTGACGCCAATGTGTTTTAATGTTATATAATTATTTCAGATTCTTCGTCAACATGGACTGTCATTATGATTACATATTTTGCACCGCTACGTCATGAAATTGAAGAACTTTCGCAAACATTCGCAGATCTACAACACTATTTTATCCAGGTTAAACAGAACTTTAAATTATCTCAGTTCTCTTGTTATACATAAAATGTTTTTGCAATTGTTAGGTACAAAATCTTTATGATTAGAAGAGTACTCACTGATCTTAGAG
The DNA here is from genome assembly GCA_024509875.1 of Oreohelix idahoensis. Lineage (NCBI taxonomy): Eukaryota > Metazoa > Mollusca > Gastropoda > Stylommatophora > Oreohelicidae > Oreohelix > Oreohelix idahoensis. The sequence continues at coordinate 109,083 of JAMPIV010022055.1, forward strand.
ACGTAGTCACCCACTGTACAAATTACACCACTTTTGCCTTTGAAAATCTTTATAATAGGACTTATGCTTTACAACAGTTTTTTATTTTTTTCCCCCTTCTTGATGAATTTTGTGACAAAAGCAAACACACTATACGCACACACATATTTTTCCTTTGTGACACAGTTTTTTTTTTTAATGTGTTAACTCACAGCTTTCCTTTTGTGTTATGGAAAGACCGTTTTATAATGTTCAATCGCATCGAGAATGTATTTTGGCGATTTTTCTTAATGATGCTGTTTACAACCTCAATGATCGTATATGGCTACTCACATTATTCAAGCCGACGACCCTTTCTCACAGATATATGACGAATCAGACGTCAAATTTATTCTTCCCTACACATCTAAACGCCTGTCCATCTCCTGTCACCTTCTCCGACATGCTCCATCACAGACGGAGCGTTTCTAAATCGACGCCCCGTTCCGAGCATTCCCCACTATTCAACAGGAATTTACCTATGTTAACGTGTATATCAAATTCTATAAATACTTCTTCGTAGTCTGGGAAACCCCTTCTCGCATTCCTGAATCCAGTGAGACACACCAGAGGTCATGACCCGACACACTAGAGTGTCAGGACTATTGATTTTGCCTAGCATAATTGGTGTTTTAAATTTTAAGCTGTTTTGTGTATAACTACCATATGTACAAGAAGATGAGATGTCCACAGCGGACATCGGTAAAAGATAATGAGGACATTGTTACCCCCACTGACACAGCTAACGCCCCTAAGACCTCCGAGTACATTCCCATGACTGACATTCGTTCCCCTCCCACGGTGATAAACGCTACTCCGTCATTTATCCCAATATACACCCCACTCCACTAAATAACTGAGACATATATTTTCACCTAAAATTTGACTTGGTGATATACAAGTATTTTGCAAGTTGGGTAAAACATATATGCTAATCAACACAGTTCGCGGATTGGCGAAATACTACATTGTTACATGCACACCATGACAATTCCATAAGAAATCGCTAACATGGTAACGGATATGTTCACATGTTGATAAACCTTGAATTGAGAAATAAACATCACATATTGATGTACCTGTATTTTTCTGACCATTTGTCACGTTGTAAGCGGAACGCTACAGTATATTTTCTTGACAAATTGTTGTCCATTATACCTTGTATTGAGAAATAAACATCACATATTGATGTACCTGTATTTTTCTGACCATTTGTCACGTTGTAAGCGGAACGCTACAGTATATTTTCTTGACAAATTGTTGTCCATTATACCTTGTATTGAGAAATAAACATCACATATTGATGTACCTGTATTTTTCTGACCATTTGTCACGTTGTAAGCGGAACGCTACAGTATATTTTCTTGACAATTTGTTGTCCATTATACCTTGTATTGATAAATAAACATCACATATTGATGTACCTGTATTTTTCTGACCATTTGTCACGTTGTAAGCGGAACGCTACAGTATATTTTCTTGACAAATTGTTGTCCATTTTTATGAACTTGCATTTGTAAGCAGATTTTATTTGATGACGAACCTATAAACAGTTTGGTACTTGGTTCATGGTTACTGAGATAGTTCATACTCCAACACCCGATAGTTACCGTATTTGTATCGGTATAGTTGTCCTCCCTCATAGTAACAACCATTACATAAGTTGGAGATTAGAGACATTTTTTAATAAATACTTTGTAACTCCATGTAGCCAGATTAATAATGCTATATTTATATTTTACGACGAACACATAGACAGTTCACCACAACTTGTCCAGATTTTTGGTGTTTAAGACCCATATACATCCTGGTAAATCACTGACCGCAGTGGCAGGATTGGGGTCGCCTGTATCATATGATTGTATTTTATTTACCACGTTCTATATTGACAGTTACGAGAGCGTAAAACTCCAGTTCATATTTAAAATTTTTTTTATAGATTAACATTGCCATGTATGTATATTCCCATGTCATAAAATATATATGTATATATAAATAAATATAAATATAAAAATATATAAATAAATATATATATATATATAAATATATATAAATATATATAAATATATATAAATAAATATATATAAATATAGATATAGATATATATATATATATATATATAAATATATATATATATATATATATATATATATATATATATATATATATATATATATATATATATATATATATATATATATATATATATATGCGTCCCACGGTCTGATGTTTGACCATAGTTCTATGCTGTTAGGCTGATATTCGTTGCAGCTACTACATATAAGATTGTTAAATACTTAATGAATATTAGTCACTTCTGTTGAATATTGCCAAAGTATTTTTTTGTTTTGTTTTTATTTGTGTTGTATGCACAACCGATGAACATCGTATGCAATTTTTAAAAAAATATTTGCATTAAGTATGTTATCATTATGGTGATGACTAATGCACAGCGTTGTTCATATTGATATTGTTAAGAAGTAGTGTACATCAATACTGTATAATGGCGAAGTGTATTAACACATGTTATGTATCACCTGTTTTACGCATTATAAATATACTGGGATCCCTCGTTTTACGAACACAAATTATTTTTTTATTTCTCTAAGAGCCTGTACCAATAGGTTAGTCGTTTATAACAGTCAGTTGATAGTACGCAAATGTCTCCCTCTGGGATACATTTGTGTGGCCAGGGGCGTATGTGACCGCATGGCCTTCCACGCTAGCATTATCCCTACTACTTCCACGCTAAGCATTTATACGTGCTATAATATACTACATAAAAGAGTGACAGACCTCAAAAGCAAATAAGACGTTTTTACACAAAACGCAGTATCATTCAAAGTTCAGTTGGCAGTTACTGCTCTGACAGGGCAAACGTAGGTCAGTCCGAGATAATAATGAATGGGTTTTATGCGCGGAAAGTGGGAAATGAATGTTTGTGTGATCTGGTTTTTTTAAAGATCCAATTGTTAAGTTGGAAAAGATCACACATGTGAAAAAAGTCGAAATAACAGAAAGTCGTGTGCAAAAAGTCGAAAACAGAGAGTCGTGTGCAGAAATTGTTCCGTGTGGAAAAAAGAACGGGACGTGTTGGAAAAGGCGGGAAAAAAGAAGAAATAGTATAAATAGAAGAGGCGATAGGCAGAGATTTAAGGATTTATGATTCCAATGATACCATGATTTTAGACTAGAGGATTTTTACAGATAGCGTTAGGTGAACTTCGTCTTTGAGGATATTAAGACAAGTTTTTATTTTGAGTAGACAAGTGTGTATATTATTCAGTTGGATTATATATTTTTCATTTTGGATAAACAACCATCATTTTGTGAAATTTACAGTGTTTGTCTAATGTCATCAATAAACTTTAATATAATTTTCTACTGAATTGCTGTTTGTGGAAATTTACAGTAATTTCTTTTGCATATACGTTGTTGTGCTGAAACTGTTTTGCTTTTTCACCAAACTTAAAGGGAAGAACCTACCTGGAAGAAGAAGAAAAATGAGTAAAGGTCAAGTATTACCATCTCTGGCGGAAGGCCAGTTAGCACTTGAACCACAACAACATATAAAAGATTAACTCTGACTAAATAAAAAATAAATATAACTACTAGTGCCGTATAACCTACACGGTCACATATCTTCAAATTGATGCCGTGACCTGCGCATACAACTGACACTGGCACATATCTTCAAACTGATGCCGTGACCTGCGCATTCAACTGACGCTGGCACATATCTTCAAATTGATGCCTTGACCTGCGCACAAGTAACTGACGCTGGCACAGAGGAAAGGAAACTTAAGTATAGAAAATACGACGAAGGTTACTTAGATTTTGGTTTCACGTGCACTCTTGTTAACAATGAAGAGCGTCCACAGTGTGTTTTGCGTTTCAAAGTACTCTCTGTCGAATGTATGCTGCCTAGCAAATTGAAGTGCCATTTAGAAAGTGTTCATGAGAATGACGTGGGCAAACCAAGAGAATATTTCTCTACAAAGCTGAGTCAAATGAAAGAACAAAAATCAGCATTTTATAAGCAGGCGACAATCTCGAGTAAAGCTCTTCTAGCGTCCTACAAGGTAGCATACCGGGTAGCAAAATGTAAGAAACCCCATACGTTTTACCCTGTGTTATTGATATGGTGTCCATTATAGTTGGAGAGTTCGTGGTAAAACAGCTTTTGCCCATTCCTTTGTCGGACAGTACAATCAGCCGTCGAATTAAAGATTTAGGAGAGGATCTTAATGAACAGATTATAGAAAAAATGAGGGGGAAGTACTTTGCTTTGCAGCTTGATGAGGCCACTGGTAGCAATAGAGATGCTCATTTAATCTGTTATGTGCGGTTTGTTGATGAAAAAAACGAAATGGTGGAAGATCTTCTTGTTTGTAAGGACTTAAATGCAGGTACGACAGGCAAAGATTTATTTGAAATTGTGGACAACTTCATGGCGGAAAATAAAATAGACTGGGTGTTGCGTGTGGGTTATCTTTATATATTATGTGGTTCTTGTTGGGTGAAGTACTGTTAATGTTCATTCATGAACACTGGGCTTATTGTGTTGGTATGTGTACCGATGGTGCTCATTCAATGTCGGGCTGTTACAGTGGCCTACAAGCCCTCATCCGCGGCAAAGTTCCTGATGCTGTTTGGACCCATTGTATTATCCATAGTGAAGCACTTGCTTCACAGCATTTGAGTGTTGATTTGAATGAAGTCCTGCAAACTGTCATAAATTTGGCGAACTTTACTAAAACTCGACCTCATAGAGCTAGATTTTTCAGTAAAATGTGTCACGATATGGCGGCTGAGCATACGTCTCTCTTATTTTATAGCAGCACTCGATGGCTTTCCATAGGAAATGTATTATCGCACATTTTTGAACTTAGGCGGGAACTCTATTCTTATCTTGAAGAAGAAAACCATGTCAGTGCTAAGTGCTTTCTGGACACTGACTTCCTGTTAAAAGTTGCATACCTCTGTGATCGTTTTGAAAAGTTGAACTCGTTGAATAAGTCTCTGCAAGGAAGTGAAACTCATTTGATTCAACTTATTGACAAAGTTTCGGCCTTCAAAAAGAAGCTTCTTCTTTGGAAGAGAAAAATCAATGAAGGAGGAGAAATGGACTACTTCCCAGGTTTGCAGCAGTTCATTACAGACAATGAAATAGATTTTAGTGCAGATATTGTTTCTATAATTCAAGGACACTTATCTCAACTCAATGTTCATTTTGAAAAATACTTTCCTGAAAACTTTGAAAGGTTTCAGTGGGTTCAAAATTCCTTTATTAGTGATGCTCCTTCGGACTTCAGTACTGCAGAAGAGGAAGAACTGATAGAACTTTCATCAGACTCTTCACTACAAGCGAAGTTTCCATCCATGGCATTACCAAAATTTTGGTATTCAGTAAAACAGGAGTTCCCAAGCTTGAGCAAGAGAGCACTGAAGATATTAATTCCTTTTGCAACCTCCTATCTCTGCGAGGCTGGGTTTTCAGCAGTGGCTGTCATAAAAACCAAGTTCAGAACAGGACTTGATGTGGAGAAGGAAATGAGGGTAGCTGTATCTAAATTGGTGCCAATATTTGACAAGCTGTGTAACAACAAGCAAGCTCAAGTTTCACACTAAGGTGACTGGTACTTTATTCATCATCATATTTTTTTTTTTAGTTTTACTGTACAAGTTTTTTGTTATGGAGATTGAATCATGAGTGCAGTAAATCAGTGAATGATTTTCAGACAAAAATTACAAAAAATGTTAGAAAGAAACTACTTTATCTGTGCTGTTTTAGTTTTTATAGTAAGGGTTTTCAAAGTGCACTTTGTGTATGTTTTTTCTTGTACGTGTAATTTTTCACAGACTGTCCAATTGCATTTAAAAAAAAATTACATTGTTTAAAAGCCTTTCCAAAGCTCTCCTGCTCAAAAAAGTTAGACTAAATGTGGAAACATCGCTAGAGTTTTTACCAGTTATCCCACAGGGGAGCCGCAGAAAGAATGTAGTTGGTCAGGGAAACCATGGACTTAAAAAGGTTGAAAACCGCTGACCTATGCTATGGGACCGAAAGAAGGAAGATATGCAAAAATAAACAACATTTGAGTCAAACATTACGAAAGTTTGTTTTACAGATGCTCAAAAATAAAACAAATATCATGAAGGATGTTTCGGTGCAAACCTTTCTCAGGACAAACGGTAGAAATTATACAAATAAAGGGCAGTCTGACAAAAAATTATAAGTAATAAAAAAAAAATACAATTACATACACAAGTCCCTTATATATTGATGATCTAGGCTTTAGCAGTGAATAAACCAGACTAAGAAAACCACAAGAAACAACTAAAGGACTTCTGAATAGTTTCACCTTTTTCCATTAGGATCCTTATATAGCAAGGAGCCTTCGCTTACAGGAAGCCTGCACTAGGCATTCACATGCTCTTGTAGCAGTAGTTTATGTAGCAATTAGTTTTACACGATGGGATTGCCCCAATGTATGAATAATATGTTGTCAAGAAATTCTATGACTTAAAGTGTGATATCAGATTTTTACACGAGAACGAAAATTACATTCCTCTCGTAATCAATTATCACCCTCATTCCCTCCTCCCCGCCTCTTGCAATGGCTAAGTAAAAGAATAAAAAAAGAAAATTTATAAAAAAGAAGGGGTAAAGATGAAATAAATGCTTCATAAATTCTCAACACATGGATAATTATTAAACTTAACTTTCTGCTACTGTTGCTGCTGCGGACAATAATGATGATGCCTAAACAGATAATGATGAGATAACACCACATATACATACCTGTATTTCGTGATTACTGTTTGTAATTTCCACAGCTTCTGCGACGTTTTCCAATGCCACTAACAGACCACTGCAGGCCCGAAGCTTCAGATTAGACCGAACTTCTCCAGCCTCAAGCGTCTGTAGTTCGTTTATACAAGCAGAGAGACAAGTGTTTTCCTGGTATCTCTGAGGATACAGAAGGAAGTAATATACATGTAAGATTTCGCCGACGGAATCAACAACAAAGAATAATTTTTTTTGTTTGTTTTGACTGAAGTGAGCGACAAAACTCAAAACAAGGTTGGTATTAGGATCAGGCTTGCTGTTTGACAAAACTCAAAACAAGGTTGGTATTAGGATCAGGCTTGCTGTTTGACAAAACTCAAAACAAGTTTGGTGTTAGTAGATAGCTGTTTGACAAAATTTGAAACAAGGTTGGTATTAAGTTACGGCTAGCTGTTTGACAAAACTAAAAACAGAGTTGGTATTAGGGTACGGCTAGCTGTTTGACGAAACTAAAAACAGAGTTGGTGTTAGGTTATAGCTAGCTGTTTAACAAAACTCAAAACAGGGTTGATGTTAGGTTAAGGTCAGCTGTAGTGTAAATATGGATAGCCAGTCTGGCAATATGGGGCAGACCATGTCTACCGTCGCCGCCAACTAACGCTCTTCCTCGTAATGCTAAGGGGGAAAAAAAAAACCATATTTTTCTTCGTCTCTCAATTCTTCGCTATGACGAAAATACGAAACCGTTGACTGAACCTGTCTCTGTGTACTCCCGGGGGTTGTACGAAACCGTTGACTGAACCTGTCTCTGTGTACTCCCGGGGGTTGTACGAAACCGTTGACTGAACCTGTCTCTGTGTACTCCCGGGGGTTGTACGAAACCGTTGACTGAACCTGTCTCTGTGTACTCCCGGGGGTTGTACGAAACCGTTGACTGAACCTGTCTCTGTGTACTCCCGGGGGTTGTACGAAACCGTTGACTGAACCTGTCTCTGTGTACTCCCGGGGGTTGTACGAAACCGTTGACTGAACCTGTCTCTGTGTACTCCCGGGGGTTGTACGAAACCGTTGACTGAACCTGTCTCTGTGTACTCCCGGGGGTTGTACGAAACCGTTGACTGAACCTGTCTCTGTGTACTCCCGGGGGTTGTACGAAACCGTTGACTGAACCTGTCTCTGTGTACTCCCGGGGGTTGTACGAAACCGTTGACTGAACCTGTCTCTGTGTACTCCCGGGGGTTGTACGAAACCGTTGACTGAACCTGTCTCTGTGTACTCCCGGGGGTTGTACGAAACCGTTGACTGAACCTGTCTCTGTGTACTCCCGGGGGTTGTACGAAACCGTTGACTGAACCTGTCTCTGTGTAATCCCGGGGGTTGTACGAAACCATTGACTGAACCTGTCTCTGTGTACCCCCGGGGGTTGTACGAAACTGTTGACTGAACCTGTCTCTGTGTACCCCCGGGAGTTATACGAAACTGTTGAATGAACCTGTCTCTGTGTACTCCCGGAGGTTGTACGAAACCGTTGACTGAACCTGTCTCTGTGTACTCCCGGGGGTTGTACGAAACCGTTGACTGAACCTGTCTCTGTGTACTCCTGGGGGTTATACGAAACTGTTGACTGAACCTGTCTCTGTGTACTCCCGGGGGTTGTACGAAACCGTTGACTGAACCTGTCTCTGTGTACTCCCGGGGGTTGTACGAAACCGTTGACTGAACCTGTCTCTGTGTACTCCCGGGGGTTGTACGAAACCGTTGACTGAACCTGTCTCTGTGTACTCCCGGGGGTTGTACGAAACCGTTGACTGAACCTGTCTCTGTGTACTCCCGGGGGTTGTACGAAACCGTTGACTGAACCTGTCTCTATGTACTCCCGGGGGTTGTACGAAACCGTTGACTGAACCTGTCTCTGTGTACTCACGGGGGTTGTACGAAACCGTTGACTGAACCTGTCTCTGTGTACTCCCGGGGGTTGTACGAAACCGTTGACTGAACCTGTCTCTGTGTACTCCCGGGGGTTGTACGAAACCGTTGACTGAACCTGTCTCTGTGTACTCCCGGGGGTTGTACGAAACCGTTGACTGAACCTGTCTCTGTGTACTCCCGGGGGTTGTACGAAACTGTTGACTGAACCTGTCTCTGTGTACTCCCGGGGTTGTACGAAACTGTTGACTGAACCTGTCTCTGTGTACTCCCGGGGGTTGTACGAAACCGTTGACTGAACCTGTCTCTGTGTACTCCCGGGGGTTGTACGAAACCGTTGACTGAACCTGTCTCTGTGTACTCCCGGGGGTTGTACGAAACCGTTGACTGAACCTGTCTCTGTGTACTCCCGGGGGTTGTACGAAACCGTTGACTGAACCTGTCTCTGTGTACCCCCGGGGGTTGTACGAAACCGTTGACTGAACCTGTCTCTGTGTACCCCGGGGGTTGTACGAAACCGTTGACTGAACCTGTCTCTGTGTACTCCCGGGGGTTGTACGAAACCGTTGACTGAACCTGTCTCTGTGTACTCCCGGGGGTTGTACGAAACCGTTGACTGAACCGGTCTCTGTGTACTCCCGGGGGTTGTACGAAACCGTTGACTGAACCTGTCTCTGTGTACCCCCGGGGGTTGTACGAAACCGTTGACTGAACCTGTCTCTGTGTACTCCCGAGGGTTGTACGAAACCGTTGACTGAACCTGCCTCTGTGTACTCCCGGGGGTTATACGAAACTGTTGACTGAACCTGTCTCTGTGTACTCCCGGGGGTTGTACGAAACCGTTGACTGAACCTGTCTCTGTGTACTCCCGGGGGTTGTACGAAACCGTTGACTGAACCTGTCTCTGTGTACTCCCGGGGGTTGTACGAAACCGTTGACTGAACCTGTCTCTGTGTACCCCCGGGGGTTCTCTAATGAAAGAATAGGACTACTACTTCCTCAAGCATGTCGTATGAGGCGACTAACATGAAGCTGAGCATAGAGCTAGCAACCTTATCATACAAAACAGATTGCTACAGATACTACAATTGTAAGAGAAAATAAACGGTGGGGTGGAGGCTTCATTCAAAAGGACCAAGTGCAATCGTAGCTCAGTGCTCCATAAGTAGTGACAAGGTAAATAATAATGATGATGATGATAATGAAGCTGATGATGATGATAATGAAGCTGATGATGATGATGATGAAGCTGATGATGATGATAATGAATGAACCTTAGTTAACCATGACGGAATAAGACATGCAACTCTAAACTATGACACTCGCCCTAGTATGTGCGATGGCTGATACATTACAAAGCTCCATTTTTATAACTATCTTATACATCGTTTTTACTTACCCACAGCGAGTGTCGTTGATATAATAACAGTGTACTTTTAACATAACATGTGAGAACACTGCACGTCAGTGGCAACCCAGTTAGTTAAAAACCCAGTTGGTTAACAACCCACAGCGTTGAATAAAAATCTTCCCGAAACGCAGCCACAAATAAAAAAATCTATGACACTATGTATAGATTTAAACCATAATCCCAGGTCGAGTCACTAACGTGTCATTACTGAACTAATATCAGCTCACACATCGACTGACTGCTCACACAATCAGGCACGCGTACAACTTTTAATATGCTATACGATCTACTATAATATCTTTTTTATCATTAGCCAGTATATTTGCGCTGCAAATCCTATTGACACGGAAAAAGGCGTTATAGCGGAGACTTTCGAAAATGTTAAGTGTAGGCCAGAGGATTACGGTCGCTCGATATTGCTAGCGATGTTCGCAATTTAACTATAACGATCGCCCTTTTCATGCATGCGAAAAAAAAAAAAAAAAAAACCGTGCGTTTACGTATGTTGGGCTAAATGTGGGCGAATGAATATTTTATGGAGAGCGAATGCAAAACTAAAAACAGCAGCCGAAAATTGGTCACGTCAATAAGTAATAAATACATATACTTTCAATGATGGTGTTTTATTTTAATAATTGCTAGTAAAAATATGTAAAGATAAATTTCCATGCTCTAACAACTGTCATTAATATTTTACATAGACATGTCGATGTGGAGTACTGTAAGACTGCCAGTAAAATCAAGACACGCAGTCAGGGAATAGCAGTTAACTCAAAGCTGGCGAGGGCCGGTTAATTTTACCTGGCTGCATTACTTTTATGACATCTCGTGAAAAAATAAATAAACAGTACCAACAACAACACGACACAAATTTGGGATCGTTCAGTTACTGTGAAAATTAGAATATTGACTGTACAAAGACTGGTATGCAACATGTCTCTAATTGTCTTGATCTGAGCTGTGAAATCTTAGGCCTATATTTTTTTCTTTTAAAAAATATAACATTATTATTTAGTCGCCCGTTCAAATATATTCACCGGCACGATCAAATTAATATCATTCTGCCTTCTTTTAAGTCTTTCGAGCGCGATCTAGATTAGGCATTCAAATAAGTTTTAACAAATTCTTCAACGTGCGCTTAAGGAATAGTCGCCATTCCAATTTTCAGATCGCAATAGTCGGATACCCCCGTGTACTTCGCTGGGGACAAAAAAAGAAGAGGATTATTGTTTCCTCAGGCATACCAAGGCGGCTAACATGAGGTTGTGTATGGGACGGGCAACCTAAACATGTCAAACAAATTGCCCTGACACCGCGGCTACAATAGCATGTACATACTTTGTGCAGACTTCATGTAAAGGTACCGGCTCCAGTGGAAAGGAAAATGATAATGAATGGTGGAACTGATGACAAGAACCAGACATATGGCAGTGGAACTTATGATAAGAACCAGACATGTGGCAGTGGAACTGATGACAAGAACCAGACATGTGGCAGTGGAACTTATGACACGAACAAGACAAGTGGCAGTGGAACTGATGACAAGAACCAGACATGTGGCAGTGGAACTTATGACAAGAACCAGACATGTGGCAGTGGAACTTATGACAAAAACCAGACATGTGGCAGTGGAACTTATGACAAGAACCAGATACGTATCAGTGGAACTGATGACAAGAACCAGACAAGTGCTACTGGAACTTATGACAAGAACCAGACAAGTGGCAGTGGAACTTATGACACGAACAAGACAGGTGGCAGTGGAACTGATGACAAGAACCAGACATGTGGCAGTGGAACGTATGACAAGAACCAGACATGTGGCAGTGGAACTTATGACAAGAACCAGACAAGTGGCAGTGGAACTTATGACAAGAACCAGACATGTGGCAGTGGAACTGATGACAAGAACCAGACATGTGGCAGTGGAACGTATGACAAGAACCAGACATGTGGCAGTGGAACTTATGACAAGAACCAGACAAGTGGCAGTGGAACTTATGACAAGAACCAGACAAGAGCCAGTGGAAAAAGAGATGAGAAGAGGAAGCTGGCAGTGGATACAACACACGTTGAGAAAACCTACTGCCAAAAACACACGGAGAAGAGAGCTGGAGACAGAAGTGAAAATGATGAGGAAGACGTGAAAGGAACTTGAGCTGATGGCACGTGACAGGAGGACTTGACATGTGACAGGAGGACTTGACATGTGACAGGAGGACTTGACATGTGACAGGAGGACTTGACATGTAGGCCTATTTGTTAAAGGCCTATTGACTGATTGAGTAATAATGAAATAGTGGAAAAAAAACATTAGCTGCATGACTGATAACATGCTCAATTAAAGAACTTGACATACTTATGACTCGGTGCAAACATGAGACATCTGTGGTATTTAAAAGAAGGTACTGAACAGATGAAAAATGTGACTGGTGGAAATGACCTGGGTGAAATAAATGAGAGACGTGACGAGGTGACGGGCTCATAGAGTTAACAAGAACATACAAAATGATCATTGGAAACATACGGTTGATACAGCATCGTTGATTCCTTTAGACGTTGAGAAGTCCAGAAAGCAATGTTCGTAATCAAACTGGCTACATACTAGTGTCCAACATGTGTGGGCATGGTTAATATCTGAGACAACATGACCAGAAGAGGGTTGCATCAGGGAATATGCCCCGGTGATGGAAACAAAACTTACGGGGAAAAAACGAAAGAAAAATACGTCGCGTTATATTTATCCATACCTCAGATATATATATATAGAAATGAGTGAGAAACACAATATTAGCATACAGAATAGATGCCATATCACAAAAAAGATACAAAGCATAGACGACGAGTGGGAAATGTTAAGGAAATTAACACACGAAACGTCGAATGAGAAAACTGTACCAGCAATAAAACTGGCTGCAAAGAGGAAGTTGACGACAGAACAAATACTACATTTAATGGAAAGAACAAGCAAGAAAAAAAAGAAGAATATGAAAGACCAAAAAAAAAAATAAATTAATAATAAACAAGTACAAGATAGTAAAGTAAACAACGCTAAGACAGGGAAATACAGGGAACTCGCAGAACAAGACAGAAAAATAATAAAAATCTGTAGGCTACAATAACAAACACGGTTTAACAGGCAGAAGAACTACAAACTGCTGCTGGATGCTTGAGATCAAAAGAAGGATCGGCATTAAAGGGCGAGACGAATGTGATAAAATGATGGGCAGAATACATACATGATCTCGATGATGATGAAAGATCAGATTTAAACATTAAAGACACCCACACTTGTTGCAAGTTGAAGGCAGCTCTAAGTCACATGACAAGAGACAAGACTCCCCATTCGCTGGGATTACTCTGTTTTATATTTTAATATTTTTGTTTCTTTGTATTTGTCACTCTTTGCTGTGTTTTGAGGTGTCATGACAGTTATTTGCGTTTTTCTTGTTTTCTTGTTTAGCATTTTAAATGATTTTTTTGTTGCTCTGTCCTTTGTAACTAACTCTTAATCTTTCTTGTATTTTCCGTCCTTGGTCTTTATTTGTGACTATGACTGTGGCTGATATAGGGAAAACCCGAAACGTTTCGTGTTTCTAACAGGGGTGTGGAGTCTGAGTCGAGAGTGATAGTTTTTTTTAGTGAAGTCAGAGTCGGTAAAAAAAAAAATGTCCGGACTCCGACTCAGAATTTTATGCCATATGACTAGTAAAAAACTGTAATCAGAGTTGGAGTCGGACTTCTACAATTTCAGGAGTAAGCGTAGGACTTCTACAATGTCAGGAGTCGGAATCGAACATTTTTTTGGCTGATTTCAGAACCCTGGTTTCTAGTGTAACATTTGTATCTCTTACAGGCCGAAACGACGCTACCAGCGTACATCCGCAAATCCCGTAGAAGCCAAAACGACGATCCCAGCGTCGTTTTTGTGTTCTGTGAAATGTGTTCCGTATTTTAGTAATTTGGTATTTTAACATAACGGAAGTTACTATTTTTTTATTCAGAAGAGCGCTATCTTTGAGTTGTGATTCGGAAACACGCTTGTTCTAGCTAAATTCACTGTGAAAAAACGGTAAATCTGTCAGCTTTCGATCGGCGATTATTGTTGTTTATACAGACAATGTCTAGCGAACCAACCACATCATGTTTATCAAAACGTAAGTCTTTTTTATTTGTAGAAAAAGCTAGGGAACTGTGTATCTTTGACGAATTTAGCGATAATGATGATTTTGAAAGTCAAAATGATGATTTCGAATTAGAACTTAACGAAGAAGCTAGTTCTAATGAGGAGGGGGCGTGGTCACAGCCAGGCCCTAGTGCTACAAAACGACAAAAAGTTTTGACCAAATCATCGACAAAAAGGGGGAAAAGCATTAGTACCAAGGAGCAACAAGGGGCAATTAGTAATGAATGGATTTCAGTACCAAACATCAGTATTACAGAGACCCAAAACGCATTCAGATTTCTTCCCAAATATGGTCGTAAACCAGGAGTACACGATGACTTAGGTCTTAGTGAGGCATCAACTCCTTTTGACTGCTATAGGACATTGTTTACTGATGACATTGCAAATTCAATAGTACATTCTGTAAATGAGTATGCAAATCTTAAAGTTCTTAAAAATAATCCATCCCTAAAAAGATCTAGATTTTCCAGCTGGACAGCACTATCAAACTATGAGTTGTTAAAATTTATGGCTACAATAAATGCTATGGGCATTGATCCCAGACCTTCTATTAGAGACTATTATTCATCAGAAACTGATTGCCTTTATGCTCCATTTTATCACAAAAACTTTGAAAGAGATAGATTTTTGTCTATCTATCAAACAATGTTGCATGTGGGACAGCCTGATGCTGAGGGAAAAAGTAAAGTGGAGCCATTCATCAACTCTTTGATTGAAAATTTCAATAATACCTTTACGCCCTTTGAAAATGTTTCGGTTGATGAAATGATTGTAGGATTTAAAGGGAGATGGAAATACAAGCAATTTAATGCAACTAAGCCTAGTAAGTATCATATAAAGAGTTTTGGTCTTGTTGACAGTACCACTGGGTATGTTTTATCCCTGCTTACGTATTATGGAGCGAATACCTCATATGATCCAAGCACAGACACCAATAGTGGGATGGCAATAAAAGTCTTTGGAACTCTATTACAGCAAATTGGAACTGGTTATCATATATTTGCAGACAGGTTCTACACCACCAGGGCACTCATTGACTATTTGCTTCAGCAAAAGCAATACTATACTGGCACCCTCCAGTCAAACCGAATTGGCTTTCCATTAGAAATAAAAGCACTTTCCATACCACACATGGAACGGAAATGCTGGCAAACTAAAGATTCATCTTTGCTTTGTATTGGATGGAGGGATAAGAAAGCAAAAAAGCCAGTAATCATTGTTTCCACCAAAACAAATACAGGAATGACTACCACGACAAAACCAAAGCCAATAACAGTCCATGATTATAATCAGAGCATGAATGGACGCGACCGTGCTGATCAAATGCTTGGGTATTATGGCATTCACAAACGACGCAGCAACAAGTGGTGGAAAAAAGTATTCTACTGGATAATGGAAATTACTTGTACCAATGCTTTCATCCTCTATAGGCTCACAGGCAGTAGAAAAATGACATTAAAACAGTTCAAAATATCTCTGATTGATGCTTTGCTTCAGTGGGCCGCAGATCTAATGCCCGAGCCACAGAAGAGTATCAAGACAACCCCGGGAAGACCAAGGACAGCCAACCCAATTCAGAGGCTTGAAGGAGCTAAGCATATGATAGCTTACACAGAAAAAGACAGAAGATGTAGAGTCTGCAGCAAACCAGATTCTCCAAAAAGAACAAATTTTATTTGCGAGGGTTGCGATGATTATCCTCACCTCCACCCAAAACACTGCTTCAAGATATGGCATACGCAAGCCACCATTGACTAAAATGTAAATATCCTTTCAGATAAAATTGTGTACATATTGTTTATGCATAATAATGTAAGTACAATACAATATATGATTTACTTTGAATATGACCTTTTTGTTTCCAAATTTTAATAATGATAGTACGGTCCGCTGGAGAGACTCTTAAACATTAACAAAACATCACAGAAAGCTGAAACTTGTAATTAATATTCATATATGGATTAGTGTTATTTAAAAAAAACCATGGAGCACTTTGGATAATATTTCAGTCTTTATGCATCTGTTGGTGGGTACATTTTTCATTCACTAAAATGAATTTAAAAAAAAAAATTGTTTACATTATTACTGATAATTAAATATAATATGAAGAATAGCACTTAAAAGCCCCAATATTATAATTCTAAATATATTTATCTTTACTGTGAAACATAATTTGTGTGTCTTTTGTTGTGTAATATCAACACAATATATGATTTAATTTAAAAGTTCACGCGGCCTTGAATATCTTCTTTTTCATTTTAATGATGATGGTACGGTCTGCTGGATGGTCTCTAAAACATTAACAAAATATCACAGAAAGCTGAAACTTGTAATTAATATTCATATATGGATTAGTGTTATTTAAAAAAAACTATGGAGCACTTTGGATAATATTTCAGTCTTTATGCATCTGTTGGTGGGTACATTTTTCATTCACTAAAATGAATTTAAAAAAAAAATTGTTTACATTATTACTGATAATTGAATATAATATGAAGAATAGCACTTAAAAGCCCCAATATTATAATTCTAAATATATTTATCTTTACTGTGAAACATAATTTGTGTGTCTTTTGTTGTGTAATATCAACACAATATATGATTTAATTTAAAAGTTCACGCGGCCTTGAATATCTTCTTTTTTATTTTAATGATGATGGTACGGTCTGCTGGATGGTCTGTACAAATTTAACAAAATATCACAGAAAGCTGACACTTGTAAATAATATTCATATATGGATTAGTGTTATTCTAAAATATGCTGGAGCACTCTGGATAATGTTTCAGTTTTTATGCATGGGTTGGTGAGTACATTTTTCATTAACTAAAATGAGTTTTTATTAAAAAGTAGTCTATAAAATATGTAGAATATCACTAACATCCTTCATATTCTAATTCTAGACTCATTTATCTTTACTGTGATGTATAATATGTGTGTCTTTGTTGTATAACAAACAATACAATATATATGATTTAATTTAAAAAGCTTCACGCGGCCTATAATGTCCTATTTCTTTCCAAATGTCTATAATGTTTTTATGGTTCGCTGGATGATCTGTAAAACATTAACAAAATATCACAGAAAGCTGACACTTGTAAGTAATATTCATGTATGGATTAGTGATATTTTAAAAGACCTTAGAGCACTCTGGATAATATTTCAGTCTATTGCATGGGTTGGTAAATACATTTTTGATAGACTAAAATTATTTTTTTCTTGAAAGTTTTCTATATTATTACTCATAACTGATTACTATAAGTAGAATATCACTAAAAGTCCTTCATATACTAACTCTACATTCATTTATCTTTACTGTGATGTATAATATGTGTGTCTTTGTTGTATAACAACAATACAATGTATGATTTAATTTAACAGCTTCACGCGGCCTCTAATGTCCTTTTTCTTTCCAAATGTCTATAATGTTTATATGGTTCGCTGGATGGTCTGTAAAACATTAACTAGATATCACAGGGAGCTGACACTTGTAAATAATATTCATATATGGATTAGTGATATTTTAAAAGACCCTAGAGCACTCTGGATAATATTTCAGTCTATTGCATGGGTTGGTAAATACATTTTTAATAGACTAAAATTATTTTTTTCTTGAAAGTGGTCTATATTATTACTCATCACTGATTACTATATGTGGAATTTCACTAAAAGTCCTTCATATTCTAACTCTACATTCATTTATCTTTACTGTGATGTTTAAATATGTGTGTCTTTGTTGTATAATAACAATACAATGTATGATTTAATTTAAAAGCTTCACGCGGCCTCTAATGTCCTTTTTCTTTCCAAATGTTTATATGGTTCGCTGGATGGTCTGTAAAACATTAACTAAATATCACAGGAAGCTGATACTTGTAAATAATATTTATATATGGATTAGTGATATTTTAAAAGATGCTGGAGCTCTCTGGATAATATTTCAGTGTTTATGCATGGGTTGGTGAGTACATTTTTCATTCACTAAAATGAGTCTTTTCTTGAAAGTGGTCTATATTATGACTCATAACTGAATACTATATGTAGAATATCACTAAAAGTCCTTCATATTCTAATTCTACATTCATCTTTACTGTGATGTATAATATGTGTGTCTTTGTTGTGTAATAACTCAGAAACTTTAGAATTTATAAAGGTACTGCTTTAAGGTAAAAAATAATTCTGGCAAAACTGATGAAAAAATTCCGGCCTGCAAGAGGTATCATTGTGTCCATGTGTAAAACTGACTCCAACCCAATTTATCATCTTTTTTACTTTCTATTATCAGCTTTACAATAGCTCCCTTAATTATTTACACAAACTGCGAAAATAGACAAAGCTCCAGGACCAGAAAACATAACAGCAGAAAAAAAAATGATGGCTGTGGGATGACTTTTGAATAGGAGCGATAACAAAGCTGTTGACTGACGAATACAATAGTGTGTACACATCATGTGATCACCTATTTAAATCGATATATGTTGCAATGCCAAAGAAGCCCAGAGCCGCTGCATAGAAGACTACCCCACACAACTAGTTTTATGAGCTACATAACCGAGATACTATTGCAGGATTATCTGAGGTGAATACAAAATAACATAAAACCGGAAACTAGCTGTGAACATTGCGGGCTAGTCTAAGGTAAAAGCACAGACAGTATGGTGTATATTAAAAGAACTTTAATATAAAGAGCGTTAAATAGATCAAGAATAAAAAATAGATCAAGTAGTAAAAATAGATCAAGTAGTTACACACACACAATCTATACTTCTGCTTACACACTTCACTAAGAAGTTTGACAAGAAGAAACAATATGAAAATAAATAAAAAAAATGCTCGAAAACTTTAACTATCGACGGCAAACAACTAAGAAAAGTAACAACCTGTATTGGCAACATACATCAGCAATAAGAATTGGCAACGAAACAGGAAAATTCCTACAGATAAAACGCGATGTCTCCCAAGAATGTGTAATGTATCTTGACCATTTCTTTTCCTCTTCCGCTCGTTTTTAATGGGAATAATTTGTTTTATATCCATGTAATACTATTATATAATGTAATGTATGTGAGAATGTACCCGCATACCACTGTACTTTAGAGATGTGAATGTTTCCGTTTGCTTAAATGGGTGATGTACATGCAGATATAATTTTTTTTTTTTTTTTTAAACTGCTGAAAGACTTTTTCTGCTACAGAAGTGCGCAAGAAAGTGTTATTATTATTATTTCAATTTCCGGCAAGAATGTATGGATGTAAGCGAGAATGTGTTTTTGTAATTTTTGTATTGAGGATTGATGACACATTCAAAAATACTACAGATTAGACGTTTTGACCGCATAAGTGAGTGTCGGTATACATAACTTATTTATTTATTGTTTTGTTTATATTATTTTATTTTTTATTATTATTATTTTTCTTCAGTCACTATCTTGTTTATTTAAAAAAAAACAACCAAGGCTACTCATTTTTTATTATGATTGTAAACTGTAAATGAATGCTGTTATGTTAACTTTATAATGTTGCATACCTTTAAATTAATGCTTAAAGTAATACGTGGGAATAAAAGGATATAGTATGCAAGATAAATGAGAGTGAAAGGGCAGAATGTTAGACGGGCCTGCGCGCCCAATTCTCAACCCTTCGAAAATAAAGTTCGTTCGTTCGTTCGTTCGTTCTCGTTACAGCGATAATACAATGAGATCTAAAGAGGATAGAGTAGGAAATTAGTGAGAGCAATCCGGGCAGTTAAAAACCAAGATAATTTTTGTTCTTGTCAGTCGTTACTGTTTAATCAGAGAAGTAGTATCAAGAAGCGGTTACCCCATAACTGACTGGCTAATTTTTGTTCCGATAAGTTGTCGATGGCGGTGAGAATCTAATAAACGTTGACCACGAAGTCAAGCCAACCAGTTTAGAGTTTTATAGTTAGTTCCACAGGGTATTCGTCAAAGACACTTGGTGATTGACCCGTGTAGTTAGCGCGGGGGGGGGTGTGAAGGAGTGGATGTGGGGGGGGGGGGGTCTCTGAAGAGACAAAGATAGAATAGGTTTACTGCACCCTCGGGCATGTCATAAATCATCATCATCCTTTTCTTTTGCGCTCCTTACGGAGCATGATGCTACCACAGTAGCTGGTACTCTTCCAGGAAGCCTGCACAAAGTATTGACATGCTCCCACAGCCGTGATTTGTGTGGACATTTGTTGTACAGGATGAGGTTGCCAGCCTCGTGCAAAATGTCATATTAGTCGCCGCCTGGTTTGGCATGCATGAGGGTGCAGAAGTTATAGGATTTTTTTTTGGTCTCTTCAAAGACCCTCGGGAACTACACGAGGCTGCAGTGGTGGTTTTATGCTCCGTAAGGGGCGCAAATATGAATGATGACAAGGTGACTTACGTGTTATCTTCACATGAACACTTCATTATCTGATGTCCAAATTACCGACTTTACGTGCCTCTATATCAAGTTGTCACCTGGCCAGAATGAACACTTCATTATCTGATGTCCAAATTACCGATTGACAAAAACAATAACAAGTTAAAAGTAAACTCTAATAAACATATATGTAATATTTTAACTGTTTTTTGTGTCACTGAGTCCCCCGGTAAATTGTGCTATGATGTGGACGCTTCTACAGGCACGGCAAAAGGCGGTCACTTCTGGTGGGCAATTTATAACAACACTTTGCTCCCCTACTGCAGTATTTGTTATGTGACTACCTTTACATTTTAATGTACATTCTGTTCTGCTGTAAGCATTTTAATGCAAAAAGGTCAGTTTTTGTTGCATGTACATTTTGAAACTATTTGTCATGACAATAGTAATTTGAAACGTTCTGATCTATATATTTTTTAACTGAATAGATAATAAGTACTTCTTTACTAGCGATGTGACATCTAGATTTGTGAAACGTAAACTACTTCAAACAATTCTTTCACGTTCTTAGGGATGGCTGTCAGTCATACCCCGAGCTCAGAAAATATCGGAAGACGAGGAAAGTTTGGGAATGAAGTGGGAATAGGAGGGGATAGCAGCAACAGAAGGGGTAGAAGAGAGACATGGCAAGGAAGGTTCAACGTAGAGTTATAGTGGTTATGGTGTACATTTACTAACAACTGATCAGTATTAAAACATGAAAGAAATGTATTGGTTTTTAAAGCTCTTGTGAAGTGGGAGCGGGGTATCCCTTAGGAAAGAACAACCACAGCTTTAAAGTGTTCTATTATTTTAGAACAAATTCCACTTTTGTGGTGCATCTTGTCCAGTTGTAAAAGTCTCTGGGCCACCCGGTGATGTGGGCATAATTATTGTTTTAAACTTCACAAATTTGATACACGTTTTGATGTCATAACCACGTGCAGGGCTCAAAAGGTCGGGTTACTGGCCTTTACCAAGGTTTGCAGTTCTTCCTTCAGTTAATTTATAATGCATTCCCCTTCAGCGCCCCACAGAGCATAGGCCTTCAAGAAACGTCTACCAAGTCTCCCTGCCCCATGCCACCCGCTCTAGGGCTTTCCATGTCCTTGCCATCCCCCTTCATGTCTGTCGCCAGTTCTCTTCTCCATGTTTTCTTTTGTCTCGCTGTTTACCTCTCTTACCCTGTGGATATTATATCATGACTGTCTTGTAATGCTATCACCAGGTTTGCTCAATGTATGTCCTCTCCGTCGCCAGTGTCGTCTTCTCATCTCTTGTTACGCTGGCACTTGTCTGGTTCTTGCCATCACATTCAAATTAATGATCCCATCTCAAACTCCCCCTATCCTTCTACTCTACGCAAGCACTCATCTACGAAAGTCCGTAGCTTTTTGGTTGTTGTTTCTGCTGTTATGCCAGTCCCAGAGCCACACAAAAGGATCGACCTGACACTTGAACCGAAGCTTATTCGAGGACTGCATATCTATTTTAGTTCCGTTTTCATTATCCTCTCCCATCCACCCGTAATCACTGTCACAGGATGGATTGGGGCGACGTCTTCTCGATCTCTTCTCCACTACGGCAGTACTCATTTTCAATTGTTGTACGTACTGATTACCTGGAATTTCCGGGTCGACACATTTCTTTCTGCTCGTATCAAGCAGATATTTGATATTGTCAAATCATTTGACACTCCTTGTTGGTAATAAGGCATCACAAGGGCTTGGCGCTTCACAGCTTTGCGGAGATTAACGCAGGTAAAAACCCATACGGGCCTGGTCAGTTTCGCATTTAGTTTTGTTTGCACAAGCGAGAGATATAGAGATTACTTGTCTGTGCGACACATTTTGGACATACACGAATGACATAATCATTTCCGGTCCACCTGTGTCAGAGGAAAGTAAGATGTTACATCTGAAACACATTGTCGAATGGGTTTACAGATGTTTATGTGAGTGTGCATAGAAGGCAATCGGATGTTTTATTTCCATATATGGGAGAGGTGACCTTTGGCATCACGCACAGAACTTTTCCTACGTGGAAATATTTTAAATTACCACTCAAAACACGCATGTTTGAAACGATTGGAGCCCTGCTTAACTTCGTAACAAACAAATGCGGGGGAAGACAGTGAATATAATCTGACACTTTTTGCAAGTCTAGTTCACTGTGAGAATCGCTTGCCAATACGACAACCAGACCCTGCCAGAGCCAAGAATCAAGATTATTATATCGGAACCTGTTTGAGCAATTTTGAGGACTTCAGAGCCCAGTATAAACTCTACCATTTAACAAGGACACCGAGAATCTGAGGAATCTAAAGCACAGAGTCATAGTGGGAATTCTTTGTTAAAATAACGACCCCAAGAACACGTGTAAGAGGCCTAATCAAATGCCTTTATTCCTCTGAGCAAACAGTCTGTGAGCGAAGATTGGCGTAAGATGTGCATTTTACATTCTATATTTGTCATTACTAACATATGAACGAATATGTATATATTGCCATGTGAATATTAATATGTGAAAATCGCTAGTGGATGTCCAAGTCATTAAAAGCTCGCAACATGTAAATGAAAATTTATTCAATCTATTTTGTGAACATTTTTCAACCAGTGGAGATGTAAATGTAAACATATTCTATCTATACTATTAACCTTTTCATTTGAATGTAAAGTAAATATAAAGCTATTCAATTTAAAGGTAAAGAAAGTTTTTCTCTCGATGGATTAAGCTTAATTCTCATCGAGGGTAAATTCTGAGGTAGATGGGATGGTGGAATAGGACGATGGGAACACATAACTTTGTGTCGGGAAACACAATGCTCAGGAGAGCGTTTTGTTTCTATTCTTTTACCATACTAGTTGTGATACCAGTGCGGGTACTAATCTCTGGAGCCAAATGAAGGTAGAAGTAGACTGACGTAGAACTAGACACCATCATCAGAGGGTCTTAGAGACGCGGGACCAGCTGTGCAGCTACTCCCTGATCTTACTTGGAACGTGCTGCGCCTTTAATCTTGACCACAGACGCGAGAACTCCAGTGACCTATCTGCACAGAACCCAAAAAATCTAGCGGGAGCAGAAACTACCATTTGCAGCTAAGTCAAACCTAAAAGCTGCCAAGTGACTTTCTTTCATAAAACACTACCATTGCACTATGATGCGTATTTCCTGTTAAAGATTATTCAAATTCTTTAAATTGTTAAACTTAGTTGATTATTAGATCTGTTATTTGTAAATATACAAATGTAACGTCGATTTAATCATTTTGGATGTACTGCACGTTTGTCTCAGTCAATTTACTAAATTCACTCTAAACAGAGCTATACCATAATAATAAGAATTCCACTGAGTAAATCAGGGTGGAAGCTTGAACGAGCTGAAATTAATAATTGCTTAATTCTTCATAAAAGGCGGCGGATCAGATACAAGTTAACAATTGCCGTGCCCAATGAAGCATTGTTCTTGACTTCTGAAATTTCTGATGAACACTCCCTTGAGATAGAAGCATCTTTATCCTTCTATCTACAACTCTGCCAAGAGTAATCTTGTGCGAAGGTAGACGCCTTTGAAGACCCATATTAGATACTCTTTAGTTTTGGCCACTGTTGGACCACTACTGCAAAGCAGGGGAGACAATTCCGTGACAATCCCATAAAATGTATTTTTTTACTCTTCTTCCCAAACGTGATGCTTCTGCGGCTTCTCTGACTTTCCAGAAAGTGTGGTTCATTCTATTATCAACACCACAAATCAAGGAGAAGCCGTCTGCATGTCTCATCACTCTAATATTGTTACATGACTCCCAGTCCAGCAGTATCATTACGACTCTGTCCGTCTGTGTTATCACGCTGCGTTGTATAAAGTATTATAATATTCATTGAACACACGAAATAGTATGAGAAATAGCAGGTGTCGTAATTTCTGTTACGGCATTTAGCAATGGAGATAATTAATAATTATGTTGTTATGATATTTAGGAAATACGTTATAAGCAGAAAAACTGGCCCACTGAAATTTCTGGTAATGTTATCCTTTTATGTGATTTCTGCTTGAATTACACTGACAAACAACATTTTTCTTTCTTATATAAGAATAAGTGTTCTTAGGTCAGTTTCTTGCGCTGATTTCAAATCTGAAATCCGTTTATCTCTATCACGTCGGGTTCTTAAGATATTTGTGAATAAATATATTTTTGGGAAACCGTTATTTGCTCCGTTTCATTTTTACTATATAACTTATTAAAAATTAATAAAAAGCAACATAATTCTACTTTTTATACTGCTAAAAGATGCATGACATATGTTACGCGATTTTTCAAATAGTTACTGTATTTTGAAATAATTCTGAGCAAAATATGGCTTCTAGAAGTTGTAGAAATTCGGCTGATCTGTTCTGTTACGTGTGCGGATATTTTACCGATCGTGTTGACCAGAAAAACTTTACACCATTACTAAAGAAAGCATATGAACTTTATTTCGATTCGAAAGTTGATGATGCAAATAAATCTTGGAAGCCAAATGCAGTTTGTTCGATACATTGGCAGGTTGGTTACGAAAATCGCCGAAGCATAAGTCGATGCCTTTTGGAGTGCCAGTAATATGGCGTGAACATACAAATCACACTACTGATTGTTACTTCTGCTTGACAAATATCCATGGTTCCACTTTTAAAACTAGAAAGTCTGTGGTTTATCCAAATATTGAATCGGTTTCGAAACCAGTGCCTCATGATCCAATCACGTGTCTGATCCAAGTACCACCAGAACAATATCCGCTGGACGTGAATGAACCATCAGAAAGTGATAGTTTACCTGCTTTAGAAACTAATTCTTACTCAGATTACATACCGTTGAATGATGGTGTTTACTTAATTAACCATTCAGAACTTTCAGATCTAATACGTGATCTCGCTCTTACCAAAGGACACGCGGAATTACTCGGTTCGCGACTCAAAGAATGGAATCTTTTAGCGCCCAATACTCCGATATCTAAATTTTGTCATAGACACAGAGAACTTGTTCAATACTTTGAGATGGATGATGACATTTGCTATTGCAAAGATGTAAACGGTCATGAGCACATAGTCAACGAATGGCGATTTTTCATCGATTCTTCCAAGACTAGTCTAAAAGCCGTGTTATTGCATAACAGAAATTTATTTTCATCAATTCCAGTCGCCTACTCTGTTCATATGAAAGAAACTTATGACAATATGGCTATACGTTTGGAAAAAAATAAAGTACAATGACTACCAATGGCGGATTTGTGGAGACCTAAAGGTCATTGCAATTCTCACGGGCATGCAGACTGGGTATACTAAATTTGGTTGCTTCCGATGTGAATGGGACAGCCGCAACAGACAGGAACATTATGCAAGAAAGGTGTGGCCTATCCAGGATCGTATGCAGCTCGGGCATAAAAATGTAATACACGAGCCATTAGTTAACAAAGACAGCTTCATTTTACCACTGTTACATATAAAGTTGGGGCTCATGATAAAACGAGCAAAGCTTTCACTTATCTTCGAGAAAATTATGACGGTGGAGTGTGACCATAATAATAAATAATAAATTCTTTAAGCGCCAAACACGGCGCATAAGGCAGAAACCAGTGCTCTCCAGGTTGTTCGTTGTGACGCCACTCCTCTTAGCTCTTGCACATTATTTAGGCCCAACGTTCTTCCTTCTCTTATTATTGTTCTTCTGAGTGTTTCTTTTGGTCTTCCTTTTTTCCGCTTACCCTCAGGAACCCAAGTGAGCGCCTGTAGTGGTATTCTGTTGTTTTGCATTCGTAGGACATGACCGATATATGACCATCGTCTTTTCCTTATATAGTCGGAGACATATTTCTGCCTAGAGTCTTCTCTTATTTGTCGATTAGTCTTGAATTCTTTCCAACTGATGTTCATGAGTTTTCTAAGACATTTGTTCTCGAATGTATTCAGCTTGTTCTCCAATGATTTTGTTATTTTCCAACTCTCACAGCCGTATGTTAACACTGAGATAACATTTGAATTAAACAGACGAAGCTTGGTATGTATATTCAATGATCGTAATTTCCAAATGTTAGATAATCTATTGAAGGCGCTAGCTGCCAAAGCAATTCTAGTATGGATTTCTCTTGTTGTGTCACCATCCTGAGTCATTTTACTGCCTAAATAATTGAAACTTTCAACTTTCTGTAGTTTTTCCCCGTTCAAGATGATATCAAAGGTCTCGTTAGAAAAGTTCATAGCTTTAGTTTTAGAGGCATTTATTTGGAGACCAATTTTAACCGAGAGATGACACAAATTATTTATTGCTTCTTGGGATTGTCTTGGTGTTGAACTTAAGAATGCTACATCATCTGCGAAATCCAGGTCCCCCAGGAATTTTCCATTTGTCCATTTTATACCCAATTGTTCATTGTGGGTATAGTTTCTCATAACCAAATCAATAGCTATTCCAAAAAAGTAGTGGTGACATAATACAGCCTTGTTTCACCCCTGTTTCTACTGTAAACCATTCTGTATTCCCTTTATTTGTTCTAACACAACATCTTGCATTGTCATATAGCGCTTTGATTATATTCACATATTTTGTTGGAAAACCATAGATTGTAAGTATCTTCCACAATGATGGGCGGTGTAGACTATCAAAGGCTTTTTGAAAATCGACGAAGGTGATAATAAGTGGCGATTGCCTTTCCACTGATTCTTCTATAATTGTTCTTAGTGTGAATATTTGATCAATACATGATCGTTTCGGCCTGAAACCCGCTTGTTCTTCTCTGATCTTTTCGTCAGCATGCAATTTAAGTCTTTCTAACATCATGCAACATAATAATTTTCCAGGTACTGATAATAGAGATATACCACGCCAGTTATTACAGTCTGATAGATCACCTTTCTTCGGTAACTTTACAATAATACTGTCTTTCCATTGTTGTGGTGGTTGTTCTTCTCTCCATACTTCATTTATAATATCTAAAATTCTCAAGAGGTTGTTGTCATTAACTGCTTTAATCATTTCCCTGAAATTTCGTCAACTCCAGCAGCTTTAAAATTTTTTAATCTTTTAACGGCTTGTTTGATCTCGTCCAGCGTGAATTCATCGCAAGTTATTGGCAAAGTGGTTGTGGATGTTTCATTATTAAAATCAGGTGTTACTGTTGGTGGTGGTCTGTTTAGCACCTCCATGAAGTGCTCAGCCCATCTCTTCATTTGTTCTTTTTCTGTTGGTATTGAATTCCCTAATTTACCTTTAACAGGTGTTTCCATAGCAGTAGGCTGGTGACATAGTTGTTTTGTAATTTGATAAAGGCACCTACTATTACCAGTTCTTGCAGCATTTTCAGCTTCTACGGCCAGTTCATTGATGAAATGTCTTTTATCTCTTCGAGTTTTTGTCTTCACTTCTTTATTTAACAAGTTATAAGTTAGTTTGCAAGATTCAACTGCATTATGTGTACTTGCCGCTAGTAGTTTAAGTTTTGCTGTTTTCCTTTCTTGTATTTTATCCCAAGTATCTTCTCTCATCCATTTTTTTCTTTTTTATGTACTAGGTATCCGGTGGTCGCTACAGCTGCTTCTGTCATTGCTGTTCTCAGTTGTTCCCATTTAGTATCGATTGTCTTGGTGGTGATATCGTTGTCAATTTTGCCTAAAGCATCGAAATAGTTGTTCATTTTGACATTATATTCCTTCTTTATATCATTTGATTGCAGTCTGTGTACATCTATTCTTCTATTTTTATTCGGTTGGTATAACTTCTTCAGTTTAATTCTCATTTTAGCTATGCAGAGGTTATGATCGCTTCCGATCTCTGCACCTCTGTATGCTCTGACGTCTTGAACTGATGAGCGAAATTTAGCGCTTATGCAGAAGTGATCTATCTGGTTCTTAGTTCTGCCATCAGGTGAATTCCATGTTATCTTGTGGATATTCTTATGTGGAAAGATGGTGTCTGCCACAACGACCATGCTTGCCGATTATTGTTGGATGCTTCATCGCGATGTATCACATGCGATTCACCGACGAAAGTCGACTGCAAAGAAATTCAAGCCTACATAACTGTTATACTTATTGTACGAATGATGTTGTAATACTGTATGCGTTGTTAAAAAACCTCAATTGCGTATTTCTAGAGATCCCAACCTGATAGAGAAAAACGGTTTGCAGATTTAAAAACAGCGCATTAAAATTGACCAGAAAAACATGGAAATGTTAGAGAAAGAAAAAAAAAGTTTTTTTTTGTTAGTCAGTGTTATTACTCATGAAAGTTTAGCACCCATGAAAAGTGCACTACAATGAAACTATATACATTTTCAAGTTTTGCAATGCACGCATTTTGCGAACCACTGAAAGAAAACTAATCATGTTAGCTCAGACGTAAATAGCATATTTTACCAACATACCAACACGGAAAGAGATTGGAACAAATAAAAAGTCTCTCATATCTCGGACACACAATATCAGAGAACTACAGATGTGAACTGAGGTGAGGAAGAGAGCTGTATTGGCCAAAACTACATTCAGCAATAGCATTATCATTATCATTATCAATAGCATTATCATTGTCAATAGCATTATCATTATCAATAGAATTATCATTATCATTATTAATAGCATTATCATTATCATTATCAATAGCATTATCATTGTCAATAGCATTATCATTATCAATATCATTATCAATAGCATTATCATTATCAATAGCATTATCATTATCAATAGCATTATCATTATCAATAGCATTATCATTATCAATAGCATTATCATTATCATTATCAATAGCATTATCAATAGCATTATCATTATCATTATCAATAGCATTATCATTATCAATAGCATTATCATTATCATTATCAACAGCATTATCATTATCATTATCAATAGCATTATCATTATCAATAGCATTACCATTATCATTATCAATAGCATTATCATTATCATTAAGGGAGCCGCGCTAGCGTAGAGGTTACAACACCGCTCTGGCGACCGGGTGATACAGGATCAAACCCGGGCGACGGCATTTGAGGATTTTTCGTCGACCGGGATTTGGACTGGATTAACTCGAGACCTGGCGAGAACATTTGAAGGAGTGTCGTCGACCAGGGACTGGCGGCTCCTGAGCCGACCCAGCTGCAATGGGTACCTCCGAAATCGGCGAGTATTTGCCTGAATGGCGAGGGACACCTGTCTCTGTACAATAAATAAAGGGATACTCACGTAAAATCAATGTCAGGTTAGACATAAAAATAATAACCTGAGATTTCGCCTCGAGTATTAGCGGGCGAACGCAAAAAAAAAAAAATTAAAAAAAAAAAAAATTATCATTACCAATATCATCAACACATTATCATTATCAATAGCATTATCCTTATCATTATCAATAGCATTATCATTATCAATAGCATTATCATTATCAATAGCATAATCAATAGCATTATCATTATCAATAGCATTATCATTATCATTAGCATTATCAATAGCATTATCATTATCAATATCATTATCAATAGCATTATCCTTATCATTATCAATAGAATTATCATTATCAATTGCATTATCATTATCAATAGCATTATCAATAGCATTATCAATAGAATTATCATTATCAATAGCATTATCATTATCATTATCAATAGCATTATCATTATCATTATCAATAGCATTATCATTATCAATAGCATTATCATCGTTATTGTCCTTTCGCTCCCTATGGCGCATGGAGTCACTACTTCAGCTTACCCCCCTTGCAGGGATCACGCACAACGCATTTACTTTCTCTTGTAAGGTGGTTTATGTAGCAATTTGTATTACATGATGATGCTGTCAGCCCCATGCACAACCTCATGTTAGCAGCCACGTACGACATACAAGAGGCAGCAGTATGCCTATTCTTTCAGCGTCTCATAAGATACCCCCGGGGAGTACACGGGGCTATACAACAGCATGATGCAGTTATAATAACAATCTGAGTCCCCGATAATTATACTTACTCTTCGTTACTGTACGGTGACAATAGTGGATATAGAAATGTGGGGAGCATTTTAATCAAAGACGAGGGGAAAAAGGAAATTGTTGAGAAAACAGTGACCGAAACCACCTCTGCAAGAGTAATTGAATGCTTGGTGCAGGTTTCATACAAGGGAACCAAATACAATAGTGGCACCATGCTCCGTAAGGAGCGCAAAGAAGTGATGATGACATTTCTGTGCTATGTTATCTGGCCCATGAAACACGATACACGTTTTCAAGAAGACAAATGATTTACGCTGCTGTTAACAGTAGTTAAAAACAAACTGATAAAAACAGGAATCCCATCAACAGCAAAAACCGTCGTGGCTCACATACTGCACGTACATACACTCCTCATAACACATGTGATGTTTTATTTCGAAATAATGACACGATAAGGGAGGTAAGTAAGTGACTGATAGTGCAAATTGAAAAAGACGGCTAAGAAACAAAGGCAGACATAAGAATCTTTTTTCAGACGCCGAGGATTTATAGAGATACAAGTCAGAGTCAATTACCCATCCTTATTTTGAGCATTTGCTAGAGATATTGAATACAGACGGGATGCATTTTTAACATTCTTTCTTTGTTCCAAAGTTTTCGCAGAAAATATGGCCGGCTGCTGAAAAATAGATTAGCCCTTGTCATCGGTTTATTGACAATATTTTACAACTCGATAATACGTAAGATATAATGGAGAAGAGTGGCGAGATAAATTATTTTAAAATGGAAAACGAAGGGAAATATGTGACACTGAGTTGAAAATTTGTAGAATAGATATAATAATTTAATTATATATAAAATATAATAAAACAGAAAGTTGTGCCAAAGTGCATGGATTGCCGAAGAATAATGTTAGCATCAGTGCAAAAGAAGTTATTAAAGAGTATCATTCTTGGAAGATTATAAGAGGTCATAGACAGATATCTGAGGGATAAGCATGCATGTTGTCGACGAAACAGATCGTGTGCAGACCAGGTAATCTCATTGCGAATAATAGCTGATCATAGACTGGAAGTGAACTCACTTCTTTGCACTGGATTTTTTTTTATGTACCGTGGAGCCAACCACTACTGCAGGTTCCGTGCGTGTAACCTGTGCCAATGCATGCTTGTGACGTTATTGCAGGTGACGTTATTGCATGTGACGTTATTACATGTGACGTTATTGCATATGACGTTATTGCATGTGACTCGGTAGCAACTTGTTTAAGATCTTGAGGTTGCCAGCCCCATGCAGAACTTCAAATTAGTCGCCTCTTACATCACGTCAGAGCAAACATTTGTCATATTATTTCTCTGACTGGGGTCTATGTAGGGCACAGGCTCCAACTTCCCGCCGACATTAATGCGAACATACAGCCTCTCACATCCAGGTGCAGTGATCGCCGCGGAAGCTACTGTCGTGCTCTGATAGTAAGCTTCTGGCATATGGCCTCACCTGCACAAAAGTGTCATAGTAACACCTTCTTGCAGACCCTGTTCTCGCAGAGGTTGTCATGGAGGCGACGGAATGCCTGCTGGTATAACTGGGTCGGGACTAGTTTGAGACCCCTTAAGATGCAGGCGCAATACCCATCGGCGAGTGGACCATGCACTGGCCAGCATCAACCCAAACTCCAGGCATGGGTTAAATTCCGGGTAGATGAAGCTCGTAAGCCTGGAAGGCAGTTCATCTAGGAGAAGGAAAACTCAGATTTCAAACCACATGCTACCTTGCAGGTATGCTGAGGACAGTCAGGGGCCAAGAAAGGCGACCCTACATAAATGCCTGTTGAAATCGGATGCACTGGGCTACATGCTTAACGAGACAGTGCAACGTAATTCGCTTAATGATGAAGATATTCCTTCTCTGTGTACTCAAAGATCCCAGGGAACAAAACGTTACAAATACAAAATATATATATTTCCTGTGTCTTTGTGTACAGATATCATCAGCATAATTTTTCCTGTGTCTTTGTGTACAGATATCATCAGCATAATTTTTCATGTGTCTTTGTGTACAGATATCATCAGCATAATTGTTCCTGTGTCTTTGTGTACAGATATCATCAGCATAATTTTTCCTGTGTCTTTGTGTACAGATATCATCAGCATAATTTTTCATGTGTCTTTGTGTACAGATATCATCAGCATAATTGTTCCTGTGTCTTTGTGTACAGATATCATCAGCATAATTTTTCCTGTGCACCTCTTACGAAGTATGGAACCACCGATGCAGCTAGTCCCTTTGCTGGAAACCTGCACTAAGCAGTCACGTGTTCTCATGGTGTATGTAGCAATATGTTTTATGTGATGAGGTTGCCAGTTGTACATACAGCCTCATATTAATTGCCTTCTACGGCATGCCTGAGGATGCAGTAGTCATATTCTTTCTTAGTATCTCCAGAAACGCCTGGGAACTACAGGAGAATTGATATTATAATAGACAGACAGACAGATAGACCGATGGATAGACAGACAGACCGACAGATAGACAGACAGACCGATAGACAGACCGAAATATAGACAGACAGATAGACAGACAGAATGACAGACAGACAGACAGACCGATAGACAGACAGACCTATAGACAGACAGACATACCGATAGACAGACAGGCCGATAGACAGACAGACAGACCGACCGATAGACAGACCGATAGACAGACAGACTTATAGACAGACAGACAGATAGACAGACCGATAGACAGACAGACAGACCGATAGACAGACAGACATATCGATAAACAGACAGACATAC
The DNA here is from genome assembly GCA_024509875.1 of Oreohelix idahoensis. Lineage (NCBI taxonomy): Eukaryota > Metazoa > Mollusca > Gastropoda > Stylommatophora > Oreohelicidae > Oreohelix > Oreohelix idahoensis. Next base: position 142,574 of record JAMPIV010022055.1, read on the forward strand.
CTATAGACAGACCGACAGACATATAGACAGACAGACAGAGCGACCGACAGACCGACAGACAGTCAGACAGACAGACAGACAGATAGATAGATAGATAGATAGATAGATAGATAGATAGATAGATAGATAGATAGATAGATAGATAGATAGATAGATAGATAGATAGATAGATAGATAGATAGATAGATAGATTTTAAAACGTTTTAATGTAGCAAGAAATGTCAGCGCTGCCCTCGAGAATATCTTTATTTAGACTGTCAGCTGAGCTTCGCAGGAAACAATACCCGTGTCGTCCTGCCGTGTAAGGACAATCGCACGATTACTCACCTCTCTGTTCCGGCAGCCTAACGGGTTGTATTATGTTCTTTTATATTTCATGTTTCTAACGTAGCTCTAGTTTTCTTTCCTTTCTGATCCTGTTTGTCTGTCAATGACGAAGGCTTTGTGACCGCAACGTAGGCAGGAGTTTTCTTTGTCCTTCGGCCCAGGAAAGCGTTCATTTTATTTTAAACCCACCCTTAAGGACAATCGAGGGGAGTCGGAGTGGCAGGTTTTAAGACCAAAATCACGAAGACAGATTTCAGATTTGAAGACTTAAGTTAAACAGACTGATTAAAAAAAAAAAAAAATGAAATGGGTTGACATTGAAATGTCTGGCCAGATCAGGTGATGAATGATCCCCGGAAACATCTCTCAGACCTAACTGTGACGGCTTGAATCAATACGGACAAAACGCGTTCTCGTCAAACACGCTGTACGTTAATGACACATGGCTGGGACCTTATACACGAATCAGGAAGTTGGCACCAGACACCCAGCTTTTAGAAATAAATCGAAAATAGATTTGTTAGCCCCTGCCAAAAATAAAAAATAAAAAAATCTATACCGTAATACAAAAATGATCAATGACAATTTGCTTAAGGCGAGATGTTATAAGGAATGACACATTGAAAATCCATGCACAAATGTCTGATTCCGTGAGTTATAGAGGTCCAATCGCTCCAGCTATAGACGTCCTTGCGCGCAAGCTAATTGATGACCAATAGTGCAAGCCATACATCTTCTTCAGCTGCTACGCCGACAGACATTGGCAATGAAAGCTCTGCACAATTGTCATCTACGAGTGTTTTTTTAAAAATCCATAAATTCAGTTGTTACCATTTCTTCTACGTCATCATCATGTTCCTTTGTTGCACTTTTTTTAAGTAGCTCGGAGCCACATCAAGCAGTCACATGATTTTGTATCGGTGGTTTCTGTGGTACATTGTTTTATATGATGAGTTTGCCAGACCCTTGCTCAACCTCCAAAAACATATATTATATAGTATGTAGGTTTCAATGATGATTTTTATACTTTCCAACACATTTTTTTTTCTTCAAGATAATTATATACTGTGAATATGAGTATCCTGTTATTTTATTTTTACAACGTTGCATTACTAGAAATTAATGTGTAAAATGAATGTGAGAATAAATGAATTCAGTATAAAAGATGAGAGAAAGGAAGGGCAGAATGTCAGACAGGCCTGCGTGTCCAATTTTCAACCCTTTGAAAATAAAGTTCGTTCGTTCGTTCACTGGTTGCCTTGTATGACATGCCTGGATGGTGTAGTGGTCGTGTTCTTTCTTTGTCTCTCCCGAGACCCTCGGGAACTATACCAGGCTTTCTTCTATGTCTTACAGTTAAATTGACTAATGTCTTCTATGTCTTACAGTTAAATTGACTAATGTCTTCTATGTCTTACAGTTAAATTGACTAATGTCTTCTATGTCTTACAGTTAAATTGACTAATGTCTTCTATGTCTTACAGTTAAATTGACTAATGTCTTCTATGTCTTACAGTTAAATTGACTAATGTCATCTATGTCTTACAGTTAAATTGACTAATGTCTTCTATGTCTTACAGTTAAATTGACTAATGTCTTCTATGTCTTACAGTTAAATTGACTAATATCTTCTATTTTTCTTTTGCCATTCGCAACATAATTGTCACTATCTGTTCTAACTATTCATTTCTTATAAATTGCACAACAGAAGTGACCGCCTTTTGTCGTGCCTGTAGAAGCGTCCACTTCTTGCAATTTTTTTCGGGCAATGCTCAAACCCTATCGTTTACGAGATCTTTAACTTTCTTCTGTAAATCCATACTTGTAAGGACAATAAGGAAGGGAAGGATCCCGTTACACGCCCATTGAGACATATTGGGAATATGGTGTTAGGCCCATATTTTCTTGACCATCGGCACACTAGGGGTGATGTGGTCAGCATCACGCCGGCCGCCTTAACCTTCCCAGAAGTTGCTCTGGTACCCAGTTGGACAATAAGTCTATACCAAACGTTGATGTCTGATATGAACTTTAATAAAAGGCAAAAAAGGTCCCATAACAGATACTGCCGTAGGGGAATGAAGTGTTAGAGACTTCACTATACTAGGTCCAGATTGTTTAGGTGTGGTGACCCGTCCCCTTTCTCTCTGCTTTTTTTCTTCTCTAGCGCACGAGCAGAGCCAGGCACCCTTTTTTACAACTAGGTCAACTGTAACGTGACGCTACTAGGTTTTGAACCCGGAACCTGGTAACGTTGCTGCGAGAGACAAGCGCTCTAACTACACTGCCAATGAATCGGACGCTCAAGCTTCAACACCACACACGTTTTTCAGAACATCCTTAAGCTTTTCTCTTTACGAGCTTCTTAACATTCTTCCATATAACCACATTTGTACTGCCCCCAGTTTATCCAAAACTTGGACGTCTGACAATAAATTGGAATTTTGTGGAAATTATACAGATTAATGCAGTTAACAGAGTTCACGTATTTGTGAATGGCAATTGCGCTCTGATATAACCCAAAGACTTAAGTCTAAGTTGAAAGAAACGTGCCTCGTCACAAAAAGACAGAACACACTAAGAAAAACAAAACAAAAACAGATTAATTAACATGTACTTAAAAGGGACTAGCGGATGTATGTCTTTATTGGTGCTGTCTCAGTTTGAGAATGGTAAACAACATTCTCAGCATGCATATAAAGGCTGCTTAAGTTGCCAGCTGCTAACAGCCCCCGACATCGGTCGTGAGTGTCCATAGACAGGGAGGGTTAAAGTCGAGCCGCGCGTGATAACGCATTCTAACGAAATAGAAAGATCTTGTCCCCTAGCGAGTATTGGTAGCTTCAATAACAGTAGCAATAGTGTCTACCGTAGTTTTGGGCTTATTTCTAAAGTAACAGACAAAGTTAGTCTCACAGTAGATCCTGCTGTAGGGGAGTGAGGTGTTAAAGACTTCACCATACTAGGTCCAGCTTTGTTATGAGGTGGGTGTGACTAGTTCCCTTCCTCGCTGCCTTTGCCTTCCTCAAGACAAGATCAGAGTCAGGTACCAATTTACATCTGGGGAGGTGAGTTTACCGCGAGAGAACGAAGGAACGAACTTTGTTTTCAAAGGGTTGAGTATTGGGCACACAGGCCCGTCTGACATTCTGCCCTTCCTTTCTCTCACCTTTCATACTGAATTCATTTATTCTAATATGCATCTTACATATCAATTTCTAGGTATTCAACGTTGTAAAGGATAATAATAGCTCATATTTTACTTATAAGCACGACATAACATATGTTGAAAAGTGCAAACATCGTCATTAGAACCTGCAGTTGATATTATAAGAAAAGATAATCCGATTGGGGGGGGGGGGGGGGTCAGGGGGGGGGGGTGTAATCAGAATTCACAAAGTATTCAAAAAGTCTATGATTGTTTGCATAGGGACTGAGGTTGTTCCTTAGGTTATGTGGAAGACAATTCCAAAGATAAGCAGCAGATTACGCTAAGTTTTTCTTGAATAAGTCAAGGCTAGGCTTGGGCACTTGCAATCTGTTAAACCGTTGACTGCGTCTTTCATTGTATTTGAACATAGGCCACAGATATGCTGGAGCATTGTGTGACAGGATTTTGTGAACAAATTTAGCTTTGTTAAACAGAAGGCGCTTTCTTAAGGGCAGTATTTGGAGATTTTTATAGAGACAAGCACTCTAATCGTTTAGCCAGTCGGACGCTATAAAAGGACTTCGATATGCAACATGATAGTATCCAGTTTTCTTCTCCGTACACTTGTTTATCTTTCTCTACTTATTGTACCATAGCGGTTTCCGAACCAGGACTACATTGCAGTGCTAGCAAATGGTTATCTCAATGTGTAACACATCAAAAGTAAGCGTCGTTTCACATAATTACATTAGAAAAATATAGAAGATGGTTTTAATATGCTGAAAAATGTTTTAAATAGACGGAAAAAAAGCAAGGGAGAAAAAGGAGGAAATGAAAATAACAGAATAAAACTATCATTAGTTAAGGTGAAGAAATAATAACAAAGAAAGAAAACCCTGAAACAAAAAAAGAATGAATAAGTAAATAACGAAAAGAAGAAATACCAAGTCACAAGCACTCAAGACTGTTTAACTATTTTCAATTTCCAAAAATGCAAACTAAATTTTTTTTTTTTTTAAATAAAGAGAACAGTTGAAATTCGAATGCATTAAAAACTGTCAAATTTAATACGGTCTGATCCTAGAGAGAGCCACTCTTGGGAGACGCTTGCCTGGTTTATCACTAGGAGTTTCTGAAGTTCAACGCCTAATACTAGACAAAGCTGGGTTGAAATAGAACATATATAATGTGATTAGCGCCACTTTATGGTTGTCTTACTGCTGTTATAAATGGCTGGATTATAATGGCAGATCTGCGAGCTGAACAAAGAATTATGTGTACGTATTTTCAAGTGCAGCAACTGGTGTGTATATATATATACTGTTCAAAAAAAGAAACGCAACATTATTGCAGTGGTAATGGACACCAAATTTCAAACTTGTACCAAAATTTTATTTTACGGAATTAATGTTTCAATCTTGGCATGAAGAAACTTTCAGACTTTAACAATGAAATGATGTTCATTAAATTTGGTTTGGACTTTTATTCTTTGCGACTGAGGCCTCCGTTTCAGTAAGGTGTATGGCCTCATCTGGCCTCTATCAGAGAACGACATCTCCTTGACATGGATCCGATTAGCCGTTGGATCTGTTGTTGTGGGATGGCTGCCCACTCTTCCCGCTGTGCAAGAGACAACTGTCGGAGATTGGCTGGAGCCACGTCTCGCTGGCGGAGTCGTCTGTCGAGTTCATCCCATAAGTGTTCTATGGGGTTCATGTCTGATGACATAGCTGGCCACGGAATGGTCTGGACGTTGTTGTCAGCGAGGAACTGGGTGGTGAGTTGTGCCACATGAGGTCGAGCGTTATCCTGCTGAAAAATCGACCCTCGTGCAGCCAGAAGTGGAAGGACGTGAGGACGAAGAATTTCAGCGACGTATCGTTGGGCATTCAGTCGTCCTTCAATTTGTACCAGGTCACTTCTTCCCATGAAGTTGATCGCCCCCCACATCAGTACACCTCCACCACCATGTGGAGGAGCCTCATCAACGCTGTTCTGGGCGTAGCGCTCATGGACTCCGTCTATCGTGTCGCTGGAGCACAAAAAATGATTCATCACTAAACCAAACCCGTCTCTAGTCATTCCCAACGGTCCATTGACGATGCTGGTTCGCCCACTGCAGTCGGTTCTGGCGATGCCGGTCCGTAAGAACAGGACCTCTGTAGGGTCTTCTAGCCCAAAGACCAGAGTCGTGCAGCCAGTTCCTGACCGTTTGATCTGAAATTCGACGAGCTGCTGACATTGACTGGACTGTGGAGGACCCAGATGCAAGTCGATTCCTGAGGTGACGCTGCCGTATGAAGCGGTCTTCGGCAGGAGTTGTGACTCTGGGTCTTCCACTGCGCGGCCGGTCTGCCACTGAGCCAGTTTCTTGAAATCGCCTCCAAAGGCGACTAATGGTGCTTCTAACCACATTAAATTGTCTGGCCACTACACTTTGTGACTGTCCAGTCTGTAAACGTCCAATGATGATGAGTCGTTGTTCTGTAGTGAGATGCGCATTGAATTTTCAACTGAATTTATTCGAGGAGCGTCAATCTTTTATAGGCATTCAATAATATCGTCAGAGAGTGTTGTGTTCAGTAAGTTTCACGAGATTCTCATGAACCTGTCACGAGTTATTGTCAAAAATGTTGTTTTGACCTTGACCTCTTTCATGACCTCACGAATCATGAGGTGAGTACAATTCAGGTAACCACGAGAAGTTAATGACCAGGTGGACACAGTCGATAGGTTGACTGATGTCCAATCAGCGAATATCTTTTATAAAAGTAACACCAAAAAAGTTGCGTTTCTTTTTTTGAACAGTATATATATATATATATATATATATATATATATATATATATATATATATATATATATATATATATATATATATATATATATATATATATATATATAGAAAGAGAGACAGACAGACAGAGAGGGACAGATTAAATATATATATATATATATATATATAGATATATATATATATATATATATATATATATATATATATATATATATATATATATATATATATATATATATATAGAGAGAGAGAGAGAGAGAGAGAGAGAGAGAGAGAGCCATGGTAGCCAAAATGCGGTTCGTGCGAGCCTTTGGTGTGGCTCCCATTACGTACCCGAAATTATATAAAAGTTTTGCTAAATAACACCAAAAAAGTTTCCAAAAATAAATAATCCAGATTATACTTTTACCACAGAGATGCTACGAAAACATTACTTGGAAGGTGAGATACAAGTGACATATCCTTTTTTTAGGGGGATAATTTTTTTTCTTTAACATATAAACATATATAAATATTGCACACATTAGCTGTTTGCACAAATATGTGGATGGCGCTTTCTTAAATTTTCTCTAGTATTTTAGCTCCTAAAGATCGACTCGGGAACCCGCGGCTCGCGAGTCACATGCGGCTCTTTGAGCCATATCGTGCGGCTCTTGGCTCTCGGCTACTTACCTCTTAGTGTCCGTGCATTAAAACCACGTAGATTAAAAAATACAATTTATGTGACAAACTGTTGTACAAAAATTTGTTTTAATTTTTTTTCATGTGTTTTGAAAAATTATTTAAAAACTTTATTCAAAAACTTTATTCAAACAGGAAAATGCCAAAACGAACAGCAAAAAAGAGAAAGGTTGAAGATGAAAACAGAGTGGACTGCAAATTACCTGTTTATATCAAAGAATAATGGACTCCCACAATGCCTTATATGCAATGACAAACTTACTCACAATAAGAAATCCAATGTGGCAAGACATTTTTATAAAATGCTCAGTGAATTTGCCAAAAAGTATTCAGAGGGTGATGCCAGAAAAAAAGTAGCCCTTGAGCTACAGTGCAAAGTAGCTACAACTCAGAATATATTTGCCTCATGGATAAAATCATCAAGTAATGTTACGGTTGCTACTTTTGTGGCTACCCAAGAAATTGCACATCGTGGAAAACCATTTTCAGATGGAGAATACTTGAAAGAATGTTTCATTAAAATATCTGAGCATCTTGTTAAAGATTTTCTAAACAAAAGTGAAACTGTGAAAAAAAATAAAGACTTGCCACTGTCTGCAAGGACTGTAAAAGAAAGAATAGTGAGGATGGCCACTGATATAACTAGCCTGCAAATTGAAGACATTAACTCAGCATCATGATATTCTCTGGCATGTGATGAGTCTTGTGATGTGGATGACATTGCACAAGTTGCTCTCATTTATAGAAATTTAAACTCTAAAGGACCACAAGCAGAGTTGATTGAACTACTGCCACTCAGGGGACAGACTCGGGGAGAAGATATTGAAACTGCAGTATCTGAATGTTTGCAAAAGAAAGAAATAGATATCAACAAAACCATGTCCGTTGCTACAGATGGAGCTCCGAGCAAGAGAGGGAGAGGAAAGGGGTTCATTACTTTATTAACAAAATGTATTAACCATGATGTGATTTCTTTTCACTGCATTATTCACCAAGTGTATTTTGCTCTTGGAAGAAGTGCTTTCATTTGAGCACAAGCTGTCTTTGTTTGCTATAGACACTGAAACTGTCAAATTATTACACTTCCCAGCATAAAAAGAACATATGCAAACTGCTAAAACTAGCATTGACCTCACGTTCCTCAAAAAATTTATTGAGAAAATGACAGTTTCATTTGCTGATCGCTTTCAAGAGTTTAGAAAAGAAAAGGCAATCATGTCATTTTTTATAAAACCTCTTGAAACAGATATCACCAAACTGAATTTTTCAGCCTTTCCTCAAATTGATCAAGCTGATTTTGAACTTAAACTAGTAGATTTAGAGGACAAAGCATTGTGGTGTTCAAAATTTACACATCTGGTCCATGAGCTTCAAAATCTTGGAAGGCAAAAATCAGCCCTGTCACTACAACACAAGTGGTCTGAAATAAGTGAGCTAAAAAAACAGGATCAGATCATATTTGATATTTGGAACTGTTTACCCGACAGTTATGTTCAGCTGAAGAAATTTGCATTTGGGCTTCTTTCAATTTTTGGATCAAGATATTTTTGTGAACAATTATTTTCCAACATGAATTATATCAAAAGCAAATTAAGAAGCCAATTGAATGACGTGAGTCTCCTGTCATGCTAGAAAATGAAATAATAGATTATTCACCAAATATTGACCAACTTTGCAAGGAAATCCAACAGCAAAAGTCTCATTAAATTTCCTTACTTTTCATTTGTATATTATATTTTATTATAATGTTACATCTTATCTGAATATTTGTTACTGGAAAAAATGTATTACTTATTGTGTATTAAAACAGCATTTGAAAAACTGTGTTTATTATTTCAATTATATATATATATATATATATATATATATATATATATATATATATATATATATATATATATATATATATATATATATATATATATATATATATATATATATATATATATATATATATATATATATATATATATATATAATTGAATGAGAGACACCATGTCTCACACCCAAGACCCGTGCACCAAGAAAATTTATAAAGGATCATTTGACAGGGGTTGCAATTATTGGTTGCTTGCAACCCTCTCAGCAGCAGACTTAACAATTCAAGCAACCCAAAGCCTTATGCAGATCAACATTTAATTCTACCGAACAGAACCGAACACCAAACAAACAATCCAACAAACAATCAAACGAACACCCAGTCAGTGTTCATAGACTGTCTGAAAAACAATAAATAAAACAATGTCTAAGTGAACATTAATAGCATGGATAATAACACTTACCATAAAGAAAACATGCGCCCACCTGATATCATCAACTATCTCACACACTCATGCGTGTCGTCCAATGCGACTAGTATGGTGTTGTGCATGAGGCTGGCAATCGCACCGGGTAACATAGGTTGCTACCGAAACCACTACTGCAAGAGCATCTGAATGCTTCATGCTGAGACAAACCACACCGGTGGCCCCATGCTCCCTCAGGAGCGGAGGAGAGAAATATACAACTCTAAGTACGCCCACGTGCTCTCACAAACCATGTTCACATAACAATAATAATCAACTGGACATAAAATAATATTCTTCAATACATGTACAACAAATAATCTCAATAATGAGAATTAACTACTACCTCTCAACCGACCCACATCAATACTCGTTCCCGCACTCTGAACATGTCGTAAGTGACGACTGGTGCGCCTGGCCACAAACGTGTCATATGTGACCCCTGACGAGATTGGGAACTCATCACATGAAACACATTATTACAGGAACAACCACTGTAACAGCATAAAAATGCTTCTGTTGACTTGTGGTGGACACCAGCCGCATTGGTGTTTCCATGCTCCACCGGGAGCAAACAGAGAAACACCTGTCTCAACTTGCCTTACGCACCAGAAATCTAAATGACTATTCTCCCTTCTAAGTAACCACTAAAGATAAACAGTAGAATAATCAATAATCGTGAAATACACTTAATTACTTTTACATTAAAGGATAAAATAAAATTACTCTTACATTAAAGAATAATATTCTTGGCTTTAACCAAAAACTGGAACTAAATACACCGCGTGTCGCTCGGCATAACATATTATAGGTTTAACACGCGGAGCGTGTTTGCTCAGACTCGCTATCACCGCCTTTTATCACCACGAGGTTGCTATCTTGCGATTGTTAATCTTATCTAAATTTCGCAGTGAAATAGCCTCACACTATGTCTGCCTTTCTGAAGAATGAAATAATCGCTCTTAAACTTTCACATCTATCTATCTATCTATTTATTCCATTAAACATTAAAATAGCCACATCGATATAATTTCAGAATCCTAGAAAACTAATGCTAATTTAAATTAACTCACGTGCTCAAGGCATTTACAGCTTGGCTCTTGTGTGTCTTCTTCGTCTGTTCTCACTGGGCGGCTGTCTCAACAATCCCAGTTTCGCCGCTTGCTACCCCTTTTTATAGGCCCTGGCCTAACCACTCAATTTACTGCGCGCTTACGCGCATTAATCTGCGCCACACAGATTTACACAACTAGAGCAAAAACACAGCTAATTCGTAGGCTTATTATGGCCTTGTAATAAATCTGCTTGAAGATAACGTGATCAAAAGGCACTAAACCACATAGACAACATGACTGCCCAGATGGGGCCAGCGCCGAGAACGACAGACCTCAAGATGGCGCTGTCACATATTCCCCGCCTGATTTTGTTGTCGTCCCGACAACTGCACTAAGCTATGCGCTTCAGTCGTATTCTCTCAGAACGTCTCGGGGCAGGACCTTCTATCGGCTGCAGGGCATACCAGCCTGGTTCGGGCGTTAAATCATTTTCGTCCTCCCTAGGGTCTGTCTCCTCTGGCAAAGCTGGTGCTTCAGGTAGGCCTAGTGTCGTATCTATCAAGTCTGGTGAATCATCTTTGTCTTCACTACGTCTGAGTTCGTTGCCAGTGACTCTAATGCCCGGACTCGCTCTGTCTGTTCGCTGGATGACATACGGACCTCCTGTCATTGTGGGAGCCCGAATAACAATGTACTCCTCTTCTGACCACATGTCACGAATTTTGGATCTCTCAGCGTAGTGCATTCTTTTCCTCACCAATTCTCCCACCTGTAGTGGAGTAGAACACGGCAGCTTGTCACATCTCTCTTTCCGTACTGCTGCCAACTTCTGCAACCGTGCCTCTGCTCTTACGTGCGCCTCCCGTAACCTGGAAAGGTGCCCTTCAAGCCACTGGTCAACTGTAGCTGGTTCTTCGTCCTCTGTTGAATGGCCCAATATGAAATCGACGGGCATTTTCGGCTCCCTCCCAAACAAAAGATAGTAAGGGGAGTAACCCGTAGACGCATGGGGAGTAGCGTTGTAGACTGCAAGGACCTCTGCCAGGTGGTCAGACCATCTCCGTTTCTCAGTGGTGGACAATGGCCTTAAGAGATCATGCAACGTCCTGTTAAACCGCTCACACTGGCCATTTCCACGAGGGTTGTATGCCGTCGTTCGACTTTTCTCGACGCCATATACTCTGCACAGTTCGGATATGACAGCCGATTCGAAATTTCTACCCTGGTCGGAATGAAGCCTCTGCGGCACCCCTAGGTACAAAAAACCACTTTTCTACCAACGCTCGGGCCACGGTGGTTGCTTTTTGGTCTCTGGTTGGGACGGCAACTGCAAACTTGCTAAATACATCAGTCATAATGAGTACATTCTCGTAGCCTCGTGCGTCTTTTTCCAGCAGCGTAAAGTCCATGGCGACTACCTCAAAAGGCTTGGATGCCAGCAGATTTCCCGATGGACCTTGGATCTTGAGATGCGGGGCTTTTGCTATATTGCATCTACTGCACCTTCTGCAGAATGTCTCTACATCACACGTTATGCCATCCCAGAAACATCTGTTCCTCAGTATCTGCAACATGCGATCACGACCCTGATGGCCAGTTTTGTGCACTGCCTCCAGAACTCGCGTTTTTAAAGATTCTGGAACCACAAGTTGCGTGATCTTAGTCCCATTTGGTCCGCTTACTGTCCGATACAGCAAGCCTCCAATTAGTGTTAAGCGCCTACGCTGCCTTAGTAACTTCTTTGCTGGCTTCGATAATCTCCTCGTCCCCTCCTTGGGCAATCTAGTACCATCTCTCATAATTCTGGAGACTGTCATAATATCAGTATCAGCCTCCTGCAATGCTAACAGTTCTTCAAGAGAATAGGATGGAAACGTTTGTGACGCACCTGTGCCTGGATCCGGGCCCGGTGCATCTCCCATCTCCACTGCTCCACACATGGCTCTTAACTCCACATTCCGCAGCAAACCTAACCTTGGGGGTATAGTTGTTGAGCGAGCTGGCACTAATGCTATGTGACTGATGGCAACATCATCATCTTCATCGGTGTGTTCTGGATTCTCTATAGGATACCGAGAGAGGTAGTCAGCATTTCCGTTCGCTCTACCTGCCTTGTGTTTGATAGAGTAATTAAACATCGACATCTGTGCTATCCACCTCTGTTCGATTGCGCCAAGCTTAGACTTTTGCCACAGAGCCAAACTCCTGTTGTCAGTAAACACCTCAACTTGAGCACCGAGCAGATAACTCCTGAACTTTTCCGTCATAGCCCATTTCATACTTAGCAGTTCAAGTTTCATGCTACTTTTGGCATTTTTCTCTGATGGTCGCAGAGTGCGACTGGCATATGCTAACACCCTTTTCTTGCCATCTTGCACTTGTGACAGCACGGCTCCCAATCCCTGGTATGAGGCATCCACTTCCAGTATAAAGGGCACAGAAAAATCTGGGAAACCAAGAAGAGGGGGTAGACGTAAGCGTAGCTTTCAACTGCTTAAAAGCAACATCACACTCTTGGGTCCACAGTTCTCCTATGGCAGTTTTCCTGGACCTTCGTTTACCCTGTGGATCTTGGTCTTCATTTAACTGAGCAACCAGTTCATGCAGTGGGCGTGCTATAGTGGCAAACCCGGGCACAAACCTCCGATAATAACTGGCAAGACCGAGGAATGCACGTAACTCTGTCTGTGTTCTGGGTATTGATGCCCTTGTAATAGCTTGTATCTTATCCTCCATCGCTCCAATGCCCTCTTCAGACACCGTATGACCCAAAAATTCCACCTTCGGCTTGCAGAAATGACATTTAGCTGCATTCAATTTCAGGCCTAGTTGTTGCAACCGCTGGAACACTTTTTCAAGCCGCCGCAGGTGTTCTGCAAAGCCGGTTGAATACACAAGAATGTCATCTAGATAGACCAGTAACAGCTGGAACATCATATCATGCATGGAACTCTGCATCAGTCGCTGAAAAGTACTGGCCGAATTAGCTAGTCCCATGGGCATTCTAGTGTACTCATACAATCCAAATGGGGTGGTGAACGCCGTTTTCTCTTGATCCTCTGCCCTCATAGCTACCTGATAGTAGCCACTTGCTAGATCTAGTGAAGAAAATATTTTTGCTCCTCCTAAAGCATCTAAATATTCCTCCACACGAGGAAGAGGGTAGGCGTCCTTTTTGGTCTTGGCATTGACAGCTCTGAAGTCTACACATAATCGCAGTTTGCCATCTTTCTTCCTCACGAGCACAATAGGCGAAGCCCAGGGGCTTGAACTTTCTCTTATATTTGTTTGTCGAGGAGACCCCGAAGGTGGTCTTGCACCTCTTTGTAGAAAGCTGGAGGAATTCGCCTGTAGGGTTGTTTTACTGGAGTATCATCCGTCAACTGAATCGAATGAGATACCTTACTTGTATACCCTACATCATTCTCATCTTTAGCGAAAAGGCTGTTATATTGTTGTAGTAACTTCTGTAGTTGGCGCTTTTCGTCCTGGCTGCCCTCAAACCCATTTAAATCAACTGGGCTGCAAACAGGTACCCTGGCTGGGCATCCCGGCTGTGCAGATATCTCCACTTCCTGGGCTCCAACAACTCTGAAGTGTCTCTCATAGTCTGCGCATGCCTCAGAAAGTTCTCCAACTTGAGTACCCCTAGCCAGCAAAAGGTCTTCATCTCCAAGATTTACTGCTTGGACCTGACAGAACCTTCCTCTGAGTACAGTTAGTGTGTGACATATAACCAGCCCTTTATGGTCTAAGTCTCTTGAGGGTTCAAAAAGCACTGTCTTCTCTAATCTGGAGCCTCTTCTACATTTCACCTGTATAGTAGCGATCGAGCGAGCTGGTATGTAGGTTTTTCTTCCTCCTGCAACCCACACCTTCACTCTATCTAACATTACCTCTTGTGTGTCTTTTCCAGGAGCTTGCCATTTGAGGAAGCTGTGGATGTTCTTTACTTCCGCCAGTATGTTGGTGCCTATTATACCAGGCGCTTTGTCAGGCCCATTCACACTTTTAACTACATAGATGCCACAGTTCTTGACATGGCACTCCCCAATTTTGACGTCAACCACTAGATGGCCAGCATAAGGAATCGTGACACCATTGGCAGCAGTTAGTCGTACCCATTTACTTTCATCCAGGGCCAGATCTCCAAAAAGCTGCTGAAAGCACTGTTCCGTAACAGTTGAAACTTGCGACCCAGTATCAAGAATACACCTGACTTTCTTCCCTGCTATTAGTACATCACATTCCGGTCGACCACCAACCATCTTTATCTCTGAGCCATTCTGTTCCCTTTCCTTAACCTGACTCCCAGCCGCAGAGGAATCTAGTTTAATGCCTGTGGATATCGATTCTGTACGTGGCCTTAGTCTTCTGCGTCTAAAACAGCGAACTGTCCTGGTACGTCCCCCCTGCTCCTGAGACATCGCATCAATTTTAGCCTCTAATTGAGCCACCTGTGCTCTCAGCCGCTCTACTTCTGCGCCTAATGCGTGTATACCGGGTACCGTCACGGTATTTACTACTCCGACGCTGGCAACACCAGCCCCAGGGGCGTGTTCAATCTCTAAAAACCGTAGGGCATAGTCCCTCACCGACTTAAACGATGCTGTAGGCTCCTTAAAGATCATTTCCTTTGCAAGCTTTCTTACTAGGTCATCTCTCAGACAAGCAGCAAACTGGTCACGAAGAAAGGATGGCGCCAAGGGAGTGACGTTGTTCTGCTTTTGTGCCCTTACAACACTTTCAAACACCTCGTGAATGCGATGGGAGAATTCCCAAAGAGACTCCCTTGCACCTTGCCGGGTAGAGTAGAACGCGGCCATTACTTCTGGGATGCTCCGACGCTCCCCATACACCCTAAGAATGGAATGTAGCATCGATTCTGGGTCATCATCATCAGCCTGAATCCTCAGCTCCCTACGGACACTTGGGGTCACACTGTCAAGAATAACATCTGCCTGGTCCTCTTTACTCATCATCCCTACTCTCCAGGCAGCTCTCACCTCTCTGACATATTCCTCAGCCGTAGGACCCGTGCGCTCCCCAAAGCACCGCACTCTCTTGTGAGTAGGTACCACGATGTACTGTACTCGTTCTGGTTGACGATCCAGCCCTACTACAGGGTCATCCACCTCAGCCACATCTTCGTTATCAGTTCTACTAGCAGCACGTGTGTTGCGTGCCGCCATCTTGTTGCTAGTAGAGTTGACTAGAAATCTTGACAAACTGGATGATCCCGTCCCTTGCCTTGCACTGAACTGGGTGTTCTACTGTTTCGGCTGTTGCTGCTCTGATTGCTGAAGAGTTGCTTCACTGCGTGCTGTCTGTCAATCCTGCCGACGACGCCACTTGTGACAGGGGCGCTAGGGGTACCTCACACCCAAGACCCGTGCACCAAGAAAATTTATAAAGGATCGTTTGACAGGGGTTGCAATTATTGGTTGCTTGCAACCCTCTCAGCAGCAGACTTAACAATTCAAGCAACCCAAAGCCTTATGCAGATCAACATTTAATTCTACCGAACAGAACCGAACACCAAACAAACAATCCAACAAACAATCAAACGAACACCCAGTCAGTGTTCATAGACTGTCTGAAAAACAATAAATAAAACAATGTCTAAGTGAACATTAATAGCATGGATAATAACACTTACCATAAAGAAAACATGCGCCCACCTGATATCATCAACTATCTCACACACTCATGCGTGTCGTCCAATGCGACTAGTATGGTGTTGTGCATGAGGCTGGCAATCGCACCGGGTAACATAGGTTGCTACCGAAACCACTACTGCAAGAGCATCTGAATGCTTCATGCTGAGACAAACCACACCGGTGGCCCCATGCTCCCTCAGGAGCGGAGGAGAGAAATATACAACTCTAAGTACGCCCACGTGCTCTCACAAACCATGTTCACATAACAATAATAATCAACTGGACATAAAATAATATTCTTCAATACATGTACAACAAATAATCTCAATAATGAGAATTAACTACTACCTCTCAACCGACCCACATCAATACTCGTTCCCGCACTCTGAACATGTCGTAAGTGACGACTGGTGCGCCTGGCCACAAACGTGTCATATGTGACCCCTGACGAGATTGGGAACTCATCACATGAAACACATTATTACAGGAACAACCACTGTAACAGCATAAAAATGCTTCTGTTGACTTGTGGTGGACACCAGCCGCATTGGTGTTTCCATGCTCCACCGGGAGCAAACAGAGAAACACCTGTCTCAACTTGCCTTACGCACCAGAAATCTAAATGACTATTCTCCCTTCTAAGTAACCACTAAAGATAAACAGTAGAATAATCAATAATCGTGAAATACACTTAATTACTTTTACATTAAAGGATAAAATAAAATTACTCTTACATTAAAGAATAATATTCTTGGCTTTAACCAAAAACTGGAACTAAATACACCGCGTGTCGCTCGGCATAAAATATTATAGGTTTAACACGCGGAGCGTGTTTGCTCAGACTCGCTATCACCGCCTTTTATCACCACGAGGTTGCTATCTTGCGATTGTTAATCTTATCTAAATTTCGCAGTGAAATAGCCTCACACTATGTCTGCCTTTCTGAAGAATGAAATAATCGCTCTTAAACTTTCACATCTATCTATCTATCTATTTATTCCATTAAACATTAAAATAGCCACATCGATATAATTTCAGAATCCTAGAAAACTAATGCTAATTTAAATTAACTCACGTGCTCAAGGCATTTACAGCTTGGCTCTTGTGTGTCTTCTTCGTCTGTTCTCACTGGGCGGCTGTCTCAACAATCCCAGTTTCGCCGCTTGCTACCCCTTTTTATAAGCCCTGGCCTAACCACTCAATTTACTGCGCGCTACGCGTATTAATCTGCGCCACACAGATAACACACGCGATTATTGCTCCAGAATGCATGAAAACACAGATTTACACAACTAGAGCAAAAACACAGCTTATTCGTAGGCTTATTATGGCCTTGTAATAAATCTGCTTGAAGATAACGTGATCAAAAGGCACTAAACCACATAGACAACATGACTGCCCAGATGGGGCCAGCGCCGAGAACGACAGACCTCAAGATGGCGCTGTCACATATACACAATTACATCTAGGGGCCCGTGTATGCACCTATATGTGTATCTAGATGAATGAACAAAATAACGGTGTCGCAGGCAGCCAGACAAGCAGACATGAAGACACAGACAGACAAATAAATGAGAAGAAAGATAGACTAAGTAACAAACAGATAGTCTGCAGACAAACGGACGGATAGCTGGGATGTCGTATGACAAGTAGGTGCTGTTGCAAGATTTAAGTAAATATTATATCCAAAACGCCAGGCCACAGGGTCTTTTATATTTGGACATATGCCATAATATAACCGACGGACCTTGTGTCTAGGCAAAACGAGGCTAAACTATTATTTAACAAAATATTAAGATCAGTAGTTCAAAATACCGTAGTTAGTAAGCTTAAATGAGAAGTGACGTTTTGCAAAATATTAATTTGATCCTCTTTTAAACATGTCAGTTATGTCATTTATATCTTAACTTTTACTCTTCTAGCCGGGCTCATATTGTAAATATATTTTGTTCCTATCCTCTTGTCTATGGTATGTGAACAGTAAGTTCTTGAAAAAATAAAAGAAAAATAATTATAAGTAAATTAAAGGAAACTTTATCTACTTGGTGTTTAGAAATTCTACTGAAAATGTGTCAGTTAAGGTGTGATTTTAAGATATCGAGATCCGGTTTGCGTCAATGGCAAATGAGATCCCAAGTATAACTCGACAGTCCACGACATACGATGTCCATGACAGATCTTAGGTAACACATTAACACAACATCAAAGTCGTAAAGAAAAACTGAATTGTCCTTCTTCACAATTACAAAGACCAAGTGTGATATGTTCTTCGTGTCAAATTATTTGCCTGTAAAGGTTATTTTATTTAACTAGGATGACCTTTCCAAGGATATAGATCCTTTAGGATGCAGTTCTTTTCCGTCATTCATTATTCTGAAGGAAGTCGGAGGAAAAAAATACAATTAAAAACAGCTGCAAAATCCGGAGTTTTAGAAATTGGAATACATGCATGAAGGCAGATTCCTGAAAATCGTTAAGACAGCAGATTTGATATTATATCAGTTTCACGCATTCTGTTGTAAGTCTGTCGGCCCTTTCGTTCCTACGGATATAACATAGAGATGTGATCCACTGTAACACAACGTTTTTGAATTTCCGATGTACTTTGTAAAGTGTTTCTCTTAGAGCATTTAGGTCTGTATTCCTATGACTCTCAGCTGCTGTTTTTACTGACAGGGCACATGTAAAAATCACTATTAGTTATTTAGTGCTTTCTTTTGTCATTGGGACGTCTGTATCAAGTTTTGGAATCGAGTGCATAATATCAACCTGCGCTATTACTTAATGTCCTTTTGCTATTAATGCAAACTATAAACCTATACAACAATTAAATCTTATTTTGCTATAGATTTCACAGCATTGTCACCATTTTAATTAAATCTCATTTTGCTATCGGCTGTACAGTATCAACACCTCTCACGGGACCCCAAGATGCAGCAATAGTGAATGCAGTCAGCGACTCATAGCTTGACTGCCTGCGTCAGGACCAGCGAACCAGAGCTGGTCAAGACCGTGCTCCACCTCCACGTGGTGGTCCTGGAAACAGTCTGCAGCAGTGCAGGCTGGCTGAGCGAGCACGGATCGAAATGGGAAGGCAAACCCGGTCCTTAAAAAATGCCGTGCAGAAGTCGGATGTGTCGACCGAAAGGTGCAGATATCACAGCTTAGGCGCAAACAGCCATAACGCAACCACCGTCCTTTTCAGGACGAACGAGGAAGAAGAAGAAGAACACCTCTCACCAACTACAATAATTAAATACCATTCTGTTGCAGACAAACGGGCTGATCACCCGTTTGCCAGACACTTCGATTACGGAAACAACGGCAGGTGGGTTGATTTGCCATTGCCCTAAAGACGCCACTAGGCGTGATGGGAAACAATGGCAAAGAAAACCTATCTGCTGTTGCCCTAAGACGCCACTAGGCGTAATGGCCACTGACTGCTTTGACGGTCGGTGGCTAAGGACAGAAGAAGAAGAAGACTGTTGCAGACAGCACAGTATCAACTTCCAATATAATTAAATCCCATTTTGCTATCGACAGCACAGTATCAGTCTCTAATATAATTAAATACCATTTTGCTATTGACAACAGCATCCAATATAATTAAATCCCATTTTGATATCGACAGCACAGTATCCACTCCAATATAATTAAATCCCATTTTGATATAGACAGCACAGTATCCACCAACAATATAATTAAATCCCATTTTGATGTTGACAGCACAGTATCCACCTCCAATATAATTAAATCCCATTTTGATATTGACAGCAAAGTATCCCCCTCCAACATAATTAAATCCCATTGTGATATTGACAGCACAGTATCACCCTCCAATATAATTAAATCCCATTTTGATATCGACAGCACAGTATCAACTTCCACTATAATGAAATCCCATTTTGATATAGACAGCACCGTATCCACCTCCAATATAATTAAATCCCATTTTGATATCGACAGCACAGTATCCACCTCAAATATAATTACATCTGTGACGGTATTGCCTCCCATGCTTTGCAGTAGTGGTCCAACAGTGACCAAACTCAAGAGTATCTAATATAGGCTTCAATGGAGTCTATTTGTGCACAAGATTACTCTTGGCAGAAATGTAGATAGAAGAGTAGTAAAGCTTCTATCACATGGGAGTCTTCACAAGAAATTCAGGTAAGCGAAAACAATGCTGGCTGTCGCTAAGCACGTTAATTCTGTAACCTGCCGACCACTTTTGTGAAGAATTCAAGCACTTATTTATCAGCTCGTTAAGCCCCCACCCCTGATTTACTCAGTGGAATTCTCTTATTCAAGTATAGCTCTGTTTAGAATGTGTGTAGTAATTGACTGAGACAAACATGCAGTAACTTTAAAATGATCAAATCGAAGTTAATTTTGTAACATTACAAATAACAAAATTTAATAATCACTTTAGTTTTAACAGTTTGAAAATAATTTGAATAGTTATGGATAAAGAAAAGCTATCATCCTCGTATTTGGGGATTGCAAAAAAGGGTAAGAAAGTTCAGATGGCAGCATATATTTGAACTTAGCTGCCAATGACGGTTCTGTCTTTTCACACTGATCACTCGTCTCTGGTCAAGGTTGTCGGGTGTAGCTCGTCTCCCAGAAACTTCAAGGAAAGTCTACACAGTGTTCTTTGTCTTAAAGCGTAGGCCACTGATCCCGTCTTGTTCCAGAAATAGTACTGTCACATAGGTTTTATGATCATTAGATTGCCTATATCTTCTTCTTTTTCTGTCACCCGTATCCTCTATTTTTATTGTCGCTCTTTACCTTTTTCCTGTGTTTTTCGCATTCGTTCGTTTGCGACTATATACATTACTATTTTCCCATTCTAACGTTTACCTGTTTCTTTTCTCAAAACTGAGAACGCAGTTATGAGGAAACGTGTCAGTCTCTACAGAGATGGGAGAGCGTTAAAATGTATTCTATTTGCATTAGATGTCAGGACACGAAACTGTGACTTTCGCTTATCTCAAACATACGGGCAGACTATGTCTGCACTCTCAGCTGACAGGCGCGGTTTCTGCGGCTGAGCGCTCAGGAAAGGCGCGATAAATGACGTCTCCTTGGCGCAGTTTGAGACATTTGTCTGGAAATTCCACCTGACACGACCCTCATTGCGGGCCATGGTCAGCGTGAAGTGTGAAAACTGCAGGGGCATTGGAGACAAGCCGTCTGAGACTCGCAACTGACACACGCACTCGCGGTCAGTAGGTGGCAGTTACGGCACGCGTTTAGTCTTCTAGTTACGTAAGTGTTATAAACGGAAAGGGGCGATTATTTCGTTTTGCGAAATAAACGTCCACATCTTTGTCTGTTTGAGAGATATTAACCAGAGTTTGAAACTAGATTTTCATTCTCGCTCCTAAATTCGCAGTAGACAGGACGTTTCGTGCAAAGAGAATAAGCTGTATAGCGAAGTCTTAGTTTGTTCTTGGCAAAAATTTTGCCGAACTTCTAGACTACCAATAAATATAAGCATACAATTCCAAAGTTGTGCGATCGCCTGTAAATTCTGTGTTGAGGTAAATCTTATACATATTATCTAGTATTTCGTGAAGTGTTTAAAGTGTTATATCGCTTATTTTATTTCACTAGTTAGATTTGGTGCAAAGCGCTTAATACATAAGTCTGTATTATTTTCTAGTGACGTGTTTCAGTGGAAAGCAGAATAAATTATAATTTCTAGCTTAAACAACAATGTAGCTATAATGAATTTAATTTTACTGCGAAATAATCAGACGAGAAAATCCTGGGCTGATAACATCAAAGAATGGGCAGGACACGGTTTCTCCACACTTGTACGCATTGCTGAGAATAGAGAGCAGTGGAGGACCCTGTCTGCTGATGCTTCCACCATGGCACCCCTACGACCCATGACGGGTTATGGGTTGAGATGAGATGATGAATCAGACGAGAGTAATTTTTCTAAAACTAACTTATAAATGCTAGATGCCTCATGAGTGTTGACGGAATCCGTAGGTATTCCTAATTCATGATGACTGATTGTTATATACAGTTGACATTAAAAAATCCGGCCATCGATAATCCGGTTCCTTCAGATTTTCGGCATGGATTTCGGAACGCATTTTTTAATTTACCGCATTGGCGCGCCACTGTTTGACTTTAGTTGAATTAAAACTCTGTAGAACTATTTTATTCAGTTGAACTAAAATTCTGTAGAACTGTTTTATTTAGTTGATGAACATTAAAATTTCATTTGCATTTCATTTAGTTTTTAATTTTCTTTCGTTAAATGGGCAAACGTTAGAAGAAGTTAACACCTTTAAATATCTCGGGTCCACTATATGTAGTGATGGAAGATCAAATAAAGAAATCAAGACAAGACTTGAGATGGCCTCAGCTGCCATGACAAGGTTGAATGTGATCTGGAAAAGTAACATCAGTTTTCCTGTGAAGATCAAATTATACAAATCACTTGTATTATCTATTCTCTTGTATGGGTGTGAGGGCTGGACACTCACTGCAGATACGGAGCGAAGGATTCAGGCTTTCGAGCATAAATGTTACAGAAGAATTTTGCGCATTTGCTATAAAGAGCACAAAACAAATGTCTATGTTAGAGAAAAGATAAACACCTATGCAGGCCATCAAGAACCACTTTTGTCAATAGTGAAACGTCGAAAGCTTGCCTGGTTTGGGCATGTAACTCGTCATGACTCCCTTTCGAAAACGATCCTCCAGGGAACAGTCGAAGGTAAACGGAGAAGAGGAAGGCAAAGAAAATCCTGGGCTGATAACATCAAAGAATGGGCAGGACACGGTTTCTCCACACTTGTACGCATTGCTGAGAATAGAGAGCAGTGGAGGACCCTGTCTGCTGATGCTTCCACCATGGCACCCCTACGACCCATGACGGGTTATGGGTTGAGATGAGATGATGATGAAAGGACTGTACAGGTAGTCATTTTCTGTTAAATATATACAGCATATATAACCATAAAAAATCTGGCATTTTCAACAATCCGGCACTCCTCAGTTCCGGAGGTTGCCGGATTTTTGAATGTCAACTGTATAACTTATTTCACGGGGAGTTTTAAATGATAAGTCAAGCTATACGCTTGCAGTTTAAAAATGTAAGTTATATTGAGTACATAATATGTAAAATATTTCATATGTGTTTTCTTTATTCAGTGAATACTGTGGTACCCAAACTTTGCCAGCGTTCTAGTACGTGAACATTATCTGTGAAGAACTTAAGCACTTTCATTACATGAACTGTAACAGTTAAATGAAGTAAAAGGCCTATCGCGCCAGAATTAATTCTTCCAGAATAACACTTAAGTACAGATCAGCCGCTGTGGCAAGCAAAATATCAGTAACATCCGACAGAGCTTTGAATAGTAGTGTGGTGACCAAATATAGTCATATACTGAGATAAGGCACCCAACCTGACATTCCTCATTTTTTTAGAAACCTACGCTAGTGACACTGTGCTCCGCTAACTTTCGTGCCTGGACAAATTTTATGTGACTTAAACAGACATCCGAAAAATAAGAACACCCAAGGAATCGTTCTCTGAGACAGAGAATTCAGTACGTCTTTTTGGAACTGGGGATTTCTTGGTCGAGACTGCATTTACGGGTCTGTGTGAAGGTCCTAGGAAAAATTATGTTCCCAGAGGCAGCGATCAAAGCTGTAAGTATAAATATGCGCACGTGGCCACGGCTGAATGAATAAAGTGAACGCAGGTCTGAGTGTTATTGTTACCGTTGTATTTTGGCACCTATTTGCTGTCATAACTTTCTTCATGCAAGTTTGTTTTTTGCTAACAATATTTTCCCTTAAACTAGATTATAGTATCAGGTCTGTTCATACCTTAAACGGGGGAAACTCTTAGACTCAATCATATGTATCTGGGACTCTTTGTGCTATCATCTTTCTCCTAACGGGACTGTGGGCTATCCATCGAGGGAAGATCATAACTGTGGGTCTACCAGTTATTGTAGCATTCCTTGATTTGTTTATGACTTTGTGTATATGCCTTTTTGATGTAATTTTACATGTTGTGACGTAAGTTTACAATTATAAATAAACTTAACAATAAATTAATCAGCATGTTGGTCAGATCGTTCTAAATATCTATAAAATCATTTGTTATAGTTTCCCACGTCTGTGTGTCTACCTGTCGTCACTTGAATGTGCGTGCACGTGAGTGGATATATATATATTTAATGTATATGTGTTAGACTGTCTGACTACTTTAGATCTGTCGTAGAAGATAGGTGAGAGAGAGAGAGAGAGAGAAAAGATTTCCCGCTCTCAGAGACAGCCTCTATCACTATTCTACCACCTCACTCGTGGAAATCTATTTGGTATTTCTATCTCACACTGTGACTATCACTCATTCCAACCTATTCAGGAGGGACCAACCCAAGTCTTAATTCTCCTATCAAAAATCTACAAGTACGTTCTGCTGGTACCACCAATAAGCCAATCCTGGCTACAGACTTGTCGCACAGATGAATAAAAGAGACGAATCGTTCTCTTACAACACGTGTCTAGGATTTCTTTTAATTTTACAACAGATTGCCCCTTCTGACTCCGTGTTTCTTCAATTTCCTAGTCCCGGTTGTTCCTGATTAAAATTTGAAAGCGATTTCCTGTGCTTTATAAGTCTTATCTGGTTCTCCAATAAAAGGTCCGGATAACAACTAGGAATTATGAATCTAGTTCTTCCTCTGGCGAAGGTCTGATGTCTTGGCGAGCGTGCAAATCACAGAGAAAAGAACTGTGAAATTGGAAGCCTTTATTCTCTCCAGTGATGTTATGAATTTAATCAGAAAGATCCAATCATTTCAAATCATGCAGAATAGGCTGTGATATTTCAAAATAGTCCCACGTGAAATAAGGTGCGTGCCTGCAAAGGTCACGTATTACCATATATGGACATCTGATGCCTTGTATACACTCTTACAAACACATCTGTAGACTCATATTGTTTAAAATGTAATAAATCCATGATTACTTTTTAACCAAGGACCGGAAGCAATTACATCACATTTGTCTGCCAACCCATGTCACACAGACGGTAATGTCGTCTTATCAGCGAGTCAATCTAAACGCGCGGGCGACTATCATATCTCAGCTCTTCGTAGGCTGGGATGACCAGGTAACAAACCGGTGATATATTTGCAAGGAGTGTCACAACTGTGATAGCTATCACCTACCGGGTGATTAGACAAAATCACGTATCTGCTACTTAGCGGAAAAATAAAGAAAGAAAGAAAGAAAAGTGCAGTAATTGACAGCACCTAATAAAAATCAGTACCACAAATGAACCAATACTGCCGAAGAGAACCAAAGATCGATAGAGGTCGCCCCATTTCGTCACAAAATCCCATGTTGACATTGACAGCGCAGTATCAACATCCACAATAATCAAATCCCATTTTGATATAAACAGCACAGTATCCACCTCCTATATAATTAAATCCCATTTTGATATTGACAGCACAGTATCAACTTCCACTATAGCTAAATCCCATTTAGCTATGGACAGCATATAATTTTAACTCCAGCATTTAACTAAATGTCAGTTTACCATCGACAGCAAGATATTATCTTCTACTACCGTCACATTCAAGAATACAACAGTTCACTAACAAAAATAACACAGTAAAGTTGTCACGTAAGTCGCTTTTCAAACACAATTAAAAGAAATAAATAAAATGCCTCATATACTCGTAGCTAAGGTTTTCCCCCATTCTAAAAATAACTTCAAAGAAAAATGGCGCAGATACCACCGTACCAGATATGACAGACGCATACAATTCCTGGCCAAACAAATGAACATTGATGTGGGGTCAGTTTTACAGCTGAATGATTCACTCGGAACACTGACGTTTCGGTGACTACCCTTCGTCAGCTACAGCCATATGTAGGAGACAACGATGAGAAATAAAGTATAAATAAGGAAAACAAAAACACGATAGCAGCAATAGATGTAATACAGTATGGGTCAATTATAAAAAGGGGGGGGGGAGGCGCTATAACACGATAGCAGCAATAGATGTAATACAGTATGTGTCAACTATAAAAAAAAAGGGGGGGGGGGGCGCTATAACACGATAATAAGCACTATTAATATTAATAATGATAATAGTAATAATAATAATAATAATTAATTAATACAAATTGGAACAGTTTTGCAGTTGGGAAGAGATCGGGTGATAATTTTCACACTAAGAATTGGCCACTGCTGACTCAAAAAATCATCTGTTCAACCAACCAAAAATCAGGCAGACAGATATATGTCCATGCGGGGAAGACAAACAAACAGAAGAACATGTCCTTCGAAAATCCTGACTCGCGTGAAGAACAGGTCATCAGCATGTCCTTCAGCAACTCAACTGACTGAACAAAATGTATAGCGACGAAAGAAGCCTGAAACAGACCGCCAGCAACACGAGAGACAGATGTGGCTATAGACAGTGAACAAAAATGGTGGCTATAGACAGTGAACGATGAGGAAGTTTCGGTATTAAGAAATTTGTAAGCGTTAAATACTAGCCTTAGTGGTCACTGAGCGACCTTTTTATTGTCGTTTGGTGTTCGTCACGATTAAATCACGATTACGAGCAATACAAGAGAGAAAACCAGACTGATTCTACAGCCGATAGGATAGTCTGGCGCTCTCTCTTCCAAACCTCTACACCTCACGGTAGAAGGGGAACGATTAAGTAAGTAAGTAAGTAAGTAAGTTTGTCACGTTTCCATGAAGCACGTCCCTTTCAACTACCATCCATATACTTGAAACTTTCTGCTATATCGTGACACCTCTTTGTGTAGTATAAATTATTTCCAGACAGTGTACGCTGTATGTTATGTAATGTTTTGTATTAATCCTATAGACTACCCTTTAACTCTAGTTAGCGTTGGTGAGGATATTATGCTAGCAACCTTGGGCGAGTAACCCACAATTAAAGCCAAGGACGAATATTTCAGCCGGTGCCACCTTCCCCTCCCATCCGCTTTGTCTATCCTTTATATCTTAACCTTGTGTTTAGTTGTTGATTCGATTTTTATTTCCTTCAAACTGGCACCATAAGCGTTGACTATTTCGACTATGTGGAACTATGTCCTATATGAACCAATGGTAATCGCGAAATTGTTATCGCGTATATAATATTTTATGTGTATGCAACTTGTTGGTCCTCGGTTTACCTCACAAATAAGATGTCCCTGGTTTCTCTGTAATGCCATAATACTCAGATATATTGCTTTAATTATATGACTGAATACTCATAGATCAGACATCACTATAATCTTGTTTGATATTTATGATTAAATACTCATATATCACATAACACACACTACCTTCTTGTCTTGACTTCATAACTGTATACTCGTATTCCGGGCATCCATTATCGTCATGTTTTTAATTTTTGTGTGTGCCTGAAAAACTCATATATCGCACATGTAGTAAAGAAATCGCAACGGCTAAAATCAGCATTTCGCAAGCATTCTTAGCAAAAACACAAAAAACACACACACAAAAACTCATCGGAGCGAGAAAGAATGTTTGCGATTATATAAAATACTTCGTTACGATACATATGGGAGACGTGGAAATAAACTCACACATGGAAAGAAAATTTGTGGTAACACAGGTATGGTTGCAACAGATACGTTGAATGGGCAGAAAATCTAACATGGAAGTCCAAGGGAAGCAGATGTAATTAATCAACACATAAGGCGCAAAGAAGATTATTTGAACGCGTTATGGGACGGGAGGAATATGCGAATCTGCTATCAGCGGATAAACTTGACTCAAAGAGCAGAAGAGGAAGGAAAACAATTTCTGCATCCATTATTTGTAAGAAAGACAAAGGGAAGTGATTGGAAAGAGACCAAAAAAAAAAAAAAAAAGATAAAAATCAAAAAAAATAAAAAAAAAATAAAAAAATTAGCAAGCACGGAATGAGCACTAAAAATAAAAATTAATTTGTTAAAACTGTAACATAAATAAGTAGACAAAAATAAGACAACAGTGATAATAACATGACACATTTCCTTATCTGTCTCTCTAGCTCTTAACTTCCCCATTGGTAAATGTTCTCTTTAGACATGTGCATTATAGTGACCTCCCCTTGTAAATCAAAGAGAACCTTTATGTATTCGTACATGACCAAGAACTGTCCGATCGACAGCGTAGTTAGAGCGTTGGTTTCTTGCGGCAAAGATGCTGGGTTCGATTCACGGTATCAACACGCTCCAGTCTACGCAGTAGTAAATGGGTATCTGACTTTGCTCTTGAGTTAAAGAAGGAAAAGGCAGCGAGGAAGGGAACTGTCACTTCACCTCTCGATGCTGAGCCTAGTATAGTGAAATCTCTAACACTTCACTCCCACACGGTTGAAAAAAAACAAAGCAAAAAAAAAAACACACACACACCCACACAAATAGTAATACGTCTTACAAGGAGAAGGACAAGAAAAACCTACGTTGCGGCCACAAGGCCTTCGTCAGGGACAGACAAACAAGAGACAGGAGGGAAAGAAAATGAGAATTAAGTAGAGAACATGAAACTATAAAAATAAGAGAAAAAAACTCCCTTAATATTAAGTCCAGTCACATGTGAAGCAAAGCAAGATGGCTGCCACTGAACCGGAAAGAGGAAGTTCCTCTTTCCGGTTTAGTGGCAGCCATCTTGCTTTGCTTCACATGTGACTGGACTTAATATTAAGGGAGTTTTTTTCTCTTATTTTTATAGTTTCATGTTCTCTACTTAATTCTCATTTTCTTTCCCTCCTGTCTCTTGTTTGTCTGTCCCTGACGAAGGCCTTGTGGCCGCAACGTAGGTTTTTCTTGTCCTTCTCCTTGTAAGACGTATTACTATTTGTGTGGGTGTGTGTGTGTTTTTTTTGGCTTTGTTTTTTTTCAACTGTTTTACCTCGTCTTACGGCAGTTCTCCTAATATACTTATATATCACTCCCACACGGCAGTATCTGCTGTGGGGGACTACCCTTTACATGATCAAGATAAACATGACAAGGGGAGGTCACTATAATACACATGACCAAATAGAACCTGTTACTCACTCCCTTTCATACACGTCTTCTGCTGTAACGTCATCATTTTAACAACAGTGCAGTAAGGGTAGTATCACTTCCATCTTGTCCATTAGCGGGTTTTCTACGGTGATCCGGTAATCCCTTGCTTCTCAAATTGAAACAGATTAAAGATAAATCTACTTGAAGGAATCTATTCCTAAAATGGCACAACCTTGTAACAAAAATAACCACCACAGCACAATTAGAAAAGAATATTTACACCCCTAATATTTGAGGAAAAAATTTGAGTATTTTTGTCTTAAAATATATAAAGTGTCATTTACGACTTATATAGTCAACAATAGAGCGTCCGATAGACAGAGTGGTTAGGTTAGAGCGATGCTCTCTCGCGGGAAAGGTACCGGGTTCGAATCACGGTACCGACACGCTCTAGTCTACCGAGCTGTCAATGGATACCTGACTTTGAGTTAGGGAAGGAAAAGGCAGAGAGGAAAGGAACTGGTATACGGGATACGGCAGAGTCTACTATGGGTTAAGGTAGTACCACAGCAGATACTGCCATAGAGGAATGAAGTGTTACAGACTTCACTATACTAGTGCCCAGCTTCGAGGGGCGAAGTGACAAGTTCATTTCCTCGCAGACTTTGCCTTTCCCAACTCAGTTGCTGTCAGGTACCCATTTATAGCTGAGTAGACTAGAGCGTGACGCTACCGTGTTTCTAACCCGGCCTGTTTCCCACAAGAGGCCAGCGTTCTAACCAATATGCCCATCGGACGTTCGAGCTTGAAGATACAGAATACAAAGATGTACCTACATGTGCTTCAGACACCATAATGGCATTTCTAAGTTATGTTTATTGCAGCTGTTTTTTATTTTATGTATTTTTAAACATCACATTAAACACATATTTTATAGACGTAAAAACATTAACAGGCAAGTTAAAAAAAGCACGTAATAATGCACTGAGTAAAGAAATATGAATGTGTATTTGAAGCCACTTCACTTTACAGACAAAAGGTATGCACACGAACAATAAAATTGTGCGCACGTGTAGAAACAAATAATATACGTGTGTAGAAACAAATGATATACGTGTGTAGAAACAAATGATATACGTGTGTAGAAACAAATGATATACGTGTGAAGAAACAAATGATATACGTGTATAGAAACAAATGATATACGTGTGTAGAAACAAATGATATACGTGTGTAGAAACAAATGATATACGTGTGTAGAAACAAATGATATACGTGTGTAGAAACAAATGATATACGTGTGTAGAAACAAATGATATACGTGTGTAGAAACAAATGATATACGTGTGTAGAAACAAATGATATACGTGTGTAGAAACAAATGATATACGTGTGTAGAAACAAATGATATACGTGTGTAGAGACAATGATATACGTATGTAAAGAAAACAAATGATATACGTGTGTAGAAACAAATGATATACGTGTGTAGAAACAAATGATATACGTGTGTAGAAACAAATGATATACGTGTGTAGAAACAAATGATATACGTGTGTAGAAACAAATGATATACGTGTGTAGAAACAAATAATATACGTGTGTAGAAACAAATGATATACGTGTGTAGAAACAAATGATATACGTGTGTAGAAACAAATGATATACGTGTGTAGAAACAAATGATATACGTGTGTAGAAACAAATGATATACGTGTGTAGAAACAAATGATATACGTGTGTAGAAACAAATGATATACGTGTGTAGAAACAAATGATATACGTGTGTAGAAACAAATGATATACGTGTGTAGAAACAAATGATATACGTGTGTAGAAACAAATGATATACGTGTGTAGAAACAAATGATATACGTGTGTAGAAACAAATGATATACGTGTGTAGAAACAAATGATATACGTGTGTAGAAACAAATGATATACGTGTGTAGAAACAAATGATATACGTGTGTAGAAACAAATGATATACGTGTGTAGAAACAAATGATATACGTGTGTAGAAACAAATGATATACGTGTGTAGAAACAAATGATATACGTGTGTAGAAACAAATGATATACGTGTGTAGAAACAAATGAGAAACAAATGATATACGTGTGTAGAAACAAATGATATACGTGTGTAGAAACAAATGATATACGTGTGTAGAAACAAATGATATACGTGTGTAGAAACAAATGATATACGTGTGTAGAAACAAATGATATACGTGTGTAGAAACAAATAATATGCGTGTGGAGAAACAAATGATATGCGTGTGCAGAAACAAATGATATACGTGTGTAGAAACAAATGATATACGTGTGTGGAAACAAATGATATACGTGTGTGGAAACAAATGATATACGTGTGTAGAAACAAATGATATACGTGTGTAGAAACAAATGATATACGTGTGTAGAAACACATGATATACGTGTGTAGAAACAAATGATATACGTGTGTAGAAACAAATGATATACGTGTGTAGAAACAAATGATATACGTGTGTAGAAACAAATGATATACGTGTGTA
The DNA here is from genome assembly GCA_024509875.1 of Oreohelix idahoensis. Classification (NCBI taxonomy): domain Eukaryota; kingdom Metazoa; phylum Mollusca; class Gastropoda; order Stylommatophora; family Oreohelicidae; genus Oreohelix; species Oreohelix idahoensis. The sequence continues at coordinate 174,108 of JAMPIV010022055.1, forward strand.
GAAACAAATGATATACGTGTGTAGAAACAAATGATATACGTGTGTAGAAACAAATGATATACGTGTGTAGAAACAAATGATATACGTGTGTAGAAACAAATGATATACGTGTGTAGAAACAAATGATATACGTGTGTAGAAACAAATGATATACGTGTGTAGAAACAAATGATATACGTGTGGAGAAACAAATGATATACGTGTGTAGAAACAAATGATATGCGTGTGCAGAAACAAATGATATACGTGTGTAGAAACAAATGATATACGTGTGTGGAAACAAATGATATACGTGTGTAGAAACAAATGATATGCGTGTGTAGAAACAAATGATATACGTGTGTAGAAACAAATGATATACGTGTGTGGAAACAAATGATATACGTGTGTAGAAACAAATGATATACGTGTGTAGAAACAAATGATATACGTGTGTAGAAACAAATGATATACGTGTGTAGAAACAAATGATATACGTGTGTAGAAACAAATGATATACGTGTGTAGAAACAAATGATATACGTGTGTAGAAACAAATGATATACGTGTGTAGAAACAAATGATATACGTGTGTAGAAACAAATGATATACGTGTGGAGAAACAAATGATATACGTGTGTAGAAACAAATGATATGCGTGTGCAGAAACAAATGATATACGTGTGCAGTGTCACGTGAAAGATAATTTATTTTACCATCTTGTCCATAATGTTATTACTCTTTTAATGTTCTGTTTTCCGAGACATTTTGTATTTTCGTTTCTTTCATATTCTACCTACATTTTTTCACCTTCTCAACCCCACCCGAGGTTGTTTACGCTGGTCAGCTGCGGTCAGCTAACGCTAGACGTAATGTTATCTAAACGCACCTGTTCGACCAGAGAAACATTTCTCGGGTCCGCTTTAAGTGTTAGAACGAGCCAAGACGGTTTCTGTGAAAGAAACGGTTCGTTAGCGGCGGGTACCCTCTGTGGTCCCAACAGGGGAATTTCTCTGGTCGCTTTAAAACGTTTGATGACGAGCGGCTGGTACCCTTTGAGGCCTGGGGAACTTTCGCACGATTTCTTTTGTCTTACTCTAGATTACGTCTTTCGCCGAACTTCTGTAGAAATACGCACGCCAGGTGTTCGGGGGGAGCGTCCCTTGTGATCTATAAGAGTAGACTGGTTTTAATAGACAAAGCCATTCGTGAATTTCCTGGCCCGAGATAGACCATTATGGAAATAAGGCAAACATTAACACAGAACTAAATGTTTTTCGCCTATTTCTTGGCATTTTTCGGGTTTCAGGGAGACCGACTCGCGAGAGCAGATTCCAGTCAGGCGAAGAACGAAATATTCTCTTCGATCTAGAGGGTTCTGAATACCGCTAGCGTCACGAATCGTCAACCCCGTTCCTGAATCAAAACCCCTTTTTGTCAACGCCAAGTTAAGCTCACGCAGTGCAACGGAGCCAACGCTAAATCTGGAATCGTCAAACGCAGTAGTAGTTCTCTACTCGCCTATTGGATTACCAGCCAGAGCATTGCGGCTTCCAGAATATCAAACCCGCCCAGCATGCCTATAGCAGAATTCCATCTCACCCGCCTTTTTCGTGCCTAAACGGGGCACTCAGCAAACCACAGCAAGACCAGTTTAAACAGGATTTACAGCCAAGCGGAGCCTTGCGCCGGATAAGCGCGCCCGGGTCTCTTTGTCCTCAAGTGACTTCTTCTGGTGTATTTCCTGGATACTTAAAACCTCGCACGTATGAGCAGCCATCTATGGACAGAGTTCCAGCCCCCACTCACGCTATAAGGGGAGTCACCAACGTTTAGCACCAACAAAGAAAGTTTTGTAGGCTAGTCCCTCACGAAGGATCTACAAGTAATTCACTTCCTGGAGCTAGTACATTTGGTCCCCGAAAAGCAGACAGGCTGTCGCCCAGTTCAATCAGTTGGTCAGCAGGAGATAAACAGCGTTCCCCAGCCCAACTCGCGCCAGTAGGGGGGGTCACCAACGATAGCGCCTATACAGGGATGTTATTCAGGTTAATTCCATCACCGATGGAGGATATATACGAAAACACCACTTACTAGAGTTACTTCAGCTGGTCCCCGAAAACCGAAGGACTGTCACTCGATTATTTATCTCTTTGTGTTCTACAGGTTTTATGAATGGTGATCTGTGTGTGTGGTTGTTGGTGTATATGATTATTGATGAATATTTGATTATTGATGTAATTTTATGTTGTTGTGATGATATGCATTATTTTCATGCTTTTCTTCTTTAATAAATTTTACACATTTATTAATGCGCTGTTCACGACCTTTCCATCCATATTTGTATTTTTAGCTCTTTACTATAATCTCTATGTATGATAAGAGAAAAGAGAGAGAGAGCAGGAGGTGCTTAGACAGACATAAGTGAGTTGAGGCTTGGAGAGAGAGATCATTTTGGTAAATCTTCTTCCAGGTTGTCTCAAGTCCATCTCCTATTTACACCTTTCTGTGTGTGTAATCTATAACTCTGTCAGTCCACTATCCCTTGTCGGTTTCACTACTATTGTCCAACTCGACAAATACTCTACACTCTAACTCAACCACGACATGTAGAAACAAATGATATACGTGTGTGGAAACAAATGATATACGTGTGTAGAAACAAATGATATACGTGTGTAGAAACAAATGATATACGTGTGTAGAAACAAATGATATACGTGTGTAGAAACAAATGATATACGTGTGTAGAAACAAATGATATACGTGTGTAGAAACAAATGATATACGTGTGTAGAAACAAATGATATACGTGTGTAGAAACAAATGATATACGTGTGTAGAAACAAATGATATACGTGTGTAGAAACAAATGATATGCGTGTGTAGAAACAAATGATATACGTGTGTAGAAACAAATGATATGCGTGTGTAGAAACAAATGATATACGTGTGTAGAAACAAATGATATGCGTGTGCAGAAACAAATGATATACGTGTGTAGAAACAAATGATATACGTGTGTAGAAACAAATGATATGCGTGTGTAGAAACAAATGATATACGTGTGTAGAAACAAATGATATACGTGTGTAGAAACAAATGATATACGTGTGTAGAAACAAATGATATGCGTGTGCAGAAACAAATGATATACGTGTGTAGAAACAAATGATATACGTGTGTAGAAACAAATGGATTACGTGTGTAGAAACAAATGATATACGTGTGTAGAAACAAATGATATGCGTGTGCAGAAACAAATGATATACGTGTGTAGAAACAAATGATATACGTGTGTAGAAACAAATGATATACGTGTGTAGAAACAAATGATATACGTGTGTAGAAACAAATGATATACGTGTGTAGAAACAAATGATATACGTGTGTAGAAACAAATGATATACGTGTGTAGAAACAAATGATATACGTGTGTAGAAACAAATGATATGCGTGTGCAGAAACAAATGATATGCGTGTGTAGAAACAAATGATATACGTGTGTAGAAACAAATGATATACGTGTGTAGAAACAAATGATATGCGTGTGCAGAAACAAATGATATACGTGTGTAGAAACAAATGATATACGTGTGTAGAAACAAATGATATACGTGTGTAGAAACAAATGATATGCGTGTGTAGAAACAAATGATATACGTGTGTAGAAACGTGTGTAGAAACAAATGATATACGTGTGTAGAAACAAATGATATACGTGTGTAGAAACAAATGATATGCGTGTGCAGAAACAAATGATATGCGTGTGCAGAAACAAATGATATACGTGTGTGGAAACAAATGATATACGTGTGTGGAAACAAATGATATACGTGTGTAGAAACAAATGATATACGTGTGTCAGAGGGTAAAACAAGGTAGTCCAACAGCAGATACTGTCATAGGGGAGTGAAGTGTTAGAGACTTCCCTATATTAGGTCCAAGTTTAATATGAGGTGGGGTGACTAGGTCCCTTCTATGCTGCCTTAGCCTTCCCTAACTCAAAAGCAGAGTCATGTACCTATTTAAAGATTGGTACACTGGAGCATGACGTCACCGTGTTTCGAACTCGGCACCTTTGCCGCGACAGGCCAGCGCTCTGACCACTCTGGTTCAAAACCAGGTCACGTCACTCTCCACTCTACCCATCTGTCAAAATTAGTACCTGACCCGGCTCTGATTGTAACGAAGGCAAAGGTAGACGGATAGAGAACTAGTCCTACCACATCATAAAGCTGGGACCTAGTGTAAATAAAGTCTCTAACACTTCACACTCCTGCAGCAGCATCTGATGTGTGACTACCTTTACATTTTTATTAACAGAATTACGACATTGTGACAAAACGGGGCGGCCCCTATCGATCTTTGTTTCTCTCCGGCAGTATCGGTACATTTGTGGTACTGATTTTTATAATGTGCTCTCAGGTATCGCACTTTCTTTTTTTCTTTCTTTCTTTCTTTCTTTCTTTTCTTTCTTTCTTTCTTTCTTTCTTTCGTTCTTTCTTTCTTTCTTTCTTTCTTTCTTTCTTTCTTTCTTTCTTTCTTTCTTTCTTTCTTTCTTTCTTTCTTTCTTTCTTTCTTTCTTTCTTTCTTTCTTTCTTCGTTATTTTTCTGCTAAGTAGCAGATATTTTATATTTTCCTTCGTACACCCCTCTCGGGGATTAGTCTGTGCGTGTCCTGCCCCTTTGCTAAAACATTGGCAAGGAGCGGCGGATATGATACATCACAGCCTCGAGAGCGTGGCACAGCTTTGCTAAAAGCGTAAACACAGGATAACCCATGCACGAGGCGGAACTTATGACATAATCGCTTCCGGGCCGACTTGTTATGACAACATTACTTTATAATAAAGTAATAAGTATTACAGCTTACCCAAGTTGTCATGTGTGTCTACCGATCTGCATGTGACAGCGTATGCAAGGCATCAGATGTTCATATATGGTAATACGTGACTTTTGCAGGCACGCACCTTATTTCACGTGAGACTGTTTTGAAAATATCACACTCTATCTGCATGATTTGAAATGATTGGATCATTCTGATTAGATTCCATAACAACAATGCGTGGGAAGATAGGAATATAGTCTGACCATTTCGCAGTTTTATGTCACTGTGAATTTCACGCTCGCCAAGACAACATCAGACCTCGCCAGAGAGATTAGATTCATAATTCCTTTTTTTAACCGGACCTTTTACTGGAGAACTAAAAAAGACGTACAAAGCTCAGGAAATCTCTACATTTTAAAAAGGAACACCGGGACTAGAAAACTGAAGAAAGACACGGAGTCAGAGGGAATTGAAGTTAAAATTAACGACACCCCAGACGCGTGTAAGAGGCCGATTCAAGTCTCTTTTATTCATCTGAGCAACAAGTCTGTCAGGATGGAAAACGCCATACTCAGAAGAGCGTTTCGTTCCATTCTTTTACCATAGTTATTGGTGGTACCAGCAGAAAGTATTATCTCTAGAACAAGAAGGGAACCATGGCCTAAGCTGTAAGACGAAGGACCTACGTGGTAGACTCTCCTTTACGTTTCTGGGAAACGAGCTACCCCCGACAACCTTGAACAGAGACGAGCGTGAGCAGAGTGAAAAGAACCAACCCATAAGAAGGAGCAGAACCGTCATTGGCAGCTAGGTTGAAATATATGCTGCCACTTGAACTTCTTGTAACATCTCACACTCCCTAAAGACTGTGATGATAACTTTTCTTGATTCATAACTATTCAAATTATTTTCCAACTGTTAAAACCTAAAGTGATTATTAAATTTTGTTATTTGTAATGTTACAAATTTAACTTCGATTAAATCATTTTAAAGTTACTGCATGTTTGTCTCAGTCAAATTACTTCACACACTCTAAACAGAGCTTTACTAGAATAATAGAATTCCACTGAGTAAATCAGGGGTGGGGGCTTAACGAGCTAGAATAAACCATTGCGTAATCTCTTCACAAAAGTGTCGGCAGATTCCAGAATTAACGTGCTCAGCAAATTCCAGCATTGTTTTCGCTTATCTGAATATCTTGTAAATACTCCTTTGTGGTAGAAGTGTAATTAACCTTCTATCTACACATCTGCCAAGAGTAATCTTGTGAGCAGGTAGATACCTTAGAAGCCACTATTAGATACTCTTGAGTTGTGGCCACTGTTGGACCACTACTGCAAAGCAGGGGAGGCAATACCGTCACAGACATCAATCATCTCCATTTCCGCCTCTTGTGGATCATGCAGCCAACACTGTAGATGACCAACTTAAGAGAAGCTTACATAAAAGCCCAATCTCTTACAGCAGTCGTTCTTGTTACAATTTGTTTTACACGAGGATGTTGCCAGCCCTTAGGAACAGCCTCACGAACAACCTCATGTAAAGCCTCACGAACAACCTCATGTAAAGCCTCATGTACAGCCTCATAGTATTCGTTTTTTATGACATGCATGAGGGAGCATTAGTCTTATTATTTCTTTGACACCCTAGAGACTCCCGGGAGATACACGAGACAAAGTATGATATACGCATGTATAAAAAGACAGACATGATATTACACACGTATAGAAATAATACAGGCGCGTGTATGCATAAAATACAAGTATAATATTAAGCACAGAAATAAGACTATGTGAGCAGAGCATAAAGTGGGCCTACTTGCACGTTTAAATAATAATCACTTCGCGAGCAGACGGCAAGCAGAGAGAAAGAGCAGCGCAAATATTGCAAAGTTCAGCGTGAACGAAACGCCCATCGAAATGAACTGAAAGAAAATAATCCCTCTTTAGAAGCACATAAATGGCCCAGTTCGCTACAGCTTTTTACTTCTTCATGATAACCAATGCATCGACTTACCTGAGCTCACGGAATCTATGCACTTTGTAAATGCAAAACAATGAGGCACCAAACACACGTCATTAACTACACACGGTGTAGTTTCACAGGCCCGACTGTCTGACACGAATCACACAGACACTTCCTGCACTGACAGCGACGTCAATACGGTGTCAATATTATTATTATGCACGTATTCTCTGGGCGATTTTATCGGGGGATTTGGGAATGACGAAACCGACGAATGTGGTGGGAAACAAAGAGACCAGTAACGGGCTTAATGGCGAAATGTCTCCCCGTGAAACGAGCGAATTCTAGATTTATGTCTCCGTTGATAAGCTGTTTGTTTTGTTTCGTCTGTGATGTAATTTGTCTGCACACGTTTTTTTTCTTTTCAGAGTCTGTCTCAGACCAAGTTTTTTCTTTACATTTATACCTTTTTCGTCAAAGATTGGCACAGAAAGCGCCATGGTCAATAGCATCGATCCTTTGATTTAAATGACACTTTGGTGTCCATAATTCCCAACAGCAAAATCAATAAAACTAAACATATCACGGGTATCTTCCCCTTAAGGCTGTTGAAACTACGTTTGACTATTATTATCTTCTCGACTTCAGGCAATATTCATAAATCTAACATCGTTACAAATGATTATAAAGTGTAGGTCTGCACGATTTTTTTTACTGCCCAGCGGATGAATCTGAGAAGGAAGTAAATAAGGACATAACGAGTGCATTGAGGTGAAGGTGTTCGGGAACATTGTCAAAATAGAAGTTCAGACAGCTATAGTCGTGAGATACATGAAAATAGGCGAAGCGTGAAGTTAATAAAATAAAAGCAGGAATACAATTGGCGTGTGGCTTACCCGGGAAAATCCCGCTTTTAGCAGTGGTAGTATCGATGGTTCTTCGGTATCCTCAGAGCTGTGGAGTAAATAAATAATGGTGATACAGTTCAGAATAGGACAAAGCTATTATGTAATGAACAGAAGAAACTGAACTAATTAAAACAAGGAGCAGGAAAATAACACAATACCACTTGAACCAGAAGATTAAATTCAATGAAAACAGAAGGAGATTAGTATAAAGTAACAGAATAAGATATTAATGTAACACTACAACACAAACAGAAGAAAAAATAATATAACATTACAAACAAATAATGATAGTAATATAACATTATAAATAGGAGAAAACAGGATTGAAACATTACAAACAGAAGAAAATAGTTATAAAACATTACATTTAGGAGAAGGTTTTAACAAAAAGTAAAGGTAAAAGAAACTGCCGTAGGAGAGTGCAGTGTCAGAGAGTTCTCCATACTACGTCCAGATTTAGTATGAGGTTAGGGTGACATGTACCCTTGCTTGCTGCCTTTGGCTTCTATAATTCAACAAGAGACAGAATGAGTCAGGTATCCATTTACAGCTGGGAAGACTGGAGCTTGACACCACCATGTCTCTATCTGGAACCCGGTAACTGCACTGAGAAAGGAAAACGCTCTAACCGCTTAGCCAGTTTGACGATCTTCGGAGAGAAGGTAGTAATATAATATTACAAACAGAAGAAAATAGTAATGAAGCATTACACACGCGAGACGATAGTTATATAACATTACACACAGAAGAAAGCAGTAACGGACCATTATACAGATAGAAAATAGATAATTACACACGGAGAAGATCGTAATGTAACATTACAATCATAAGAAGACAGACATAAAACATCACAAATAGGAGATGATAGTAATAGAAAAGTAGAAAAGGAAGAAAACAGAAATATATCCTCACACAGATGTGAAGGTAGTAACAGAATATTACAAACAGGAAAAGATAGTAACAGAACATTACAAACAGGAGAAGATAGTAACAGAACATTACAGACAGGAGAAGATAGTAACAGAACATTAGAGACAGAAGAAGATAGTAACAGAACATTACAGACAGGAGAAGATAGTAACAGAACATTACAAACAGGAGAAGATAGTAACAGAACATTACAAACAGAAGAAGATAGTAAGAGAACACTACAAACAGGAGAAGATAGTAACATAACATTACAAACAGGAGAAGAAGGAAACAGAACATTACAAACAGGAGAAGATAGTAACAAAATATTACAAACAGGACTGTCACAAAATGGGGCGATCATCCTCGATCTTTGTTTCACTCCGGATATATCGATACATTTGTGGTACTGATTTTATTGTGTGCTTTCATTTGTCGCACCTTCTTTCTTTCTTTTTCTGCCATGTGTAGCAGATATTATGTATTTTCCTCTTTACACCCTTCTCAGGGATAAGTAGACATGTTTCGTTGTTATCCATTTCTCCCTGCATTGCAAGGAGTGGCAGCGACCTAACCATGTTGGCTATCTTGGGCGCAGCAGATATCAGTACACAGATTAACACGTAAATCGCCTCAGCGCAGTGCTTAATCACTGATAAGACGCGGGTACGCTCATCACCAAAGCTTGGAATACGGGGAGACAACTGATAGACAGACACAGATAAGAGACTACTTTCTGATAAAAGTAATGATTGTTACATTGGGAACACGTTGTTATATGAGTTTACCGACATGTTCGTAAGTTTGTACCCAAGGGCAAGCGGATGTGTACAGCCCATTTTCAGAAAAGTAATGTTTGAAATTTTGCATTAGCTGAGTCATGCAACATATTCAAATCAGATTGGCTGATCCTTTGAGGCGCGCATAACAAATGCGTGGGAAGGCAGTGGATATAATCTGACCATTTTCTCAAGCTATTTCACTTGAGAAATCGCTCGCCAAGATACCAGACCTTGCTAGACTGAAGAATTAGAATCCAGAATTCCTTCTGAATATACCAGACACCTTTTATTGGAGAATTTTAAACGGACTTTCATAGCCGAGTGTAGCAAAGTTTGATTTGCTGGGGAGGTTATGATGGTATCCTAAAAAAATGAAATCCGTGTCTGTATTAACCATGTGAGGTCAAGCACATGTAGGCCCCTGACTCGATAAATGATGATGATGAATTATGTGCAGGGAACCTAACGCTACCTCCCTAGATCTCACACGGTCACTATTTTGGCTCTAGTGTCTGGTATATGATGTACCTAGTGTCTAGGGGAGAAATGAAATGATGGTACACAACACAAAACACTTTAATTTTCTATGAGGAAATGGATAAAACCAGTGGTTAAGTTTTCTTTTAAAATGAATGTTTTTTCTGTACAATTTAATCTGCCTGTCCAGCCATATCTTTTAGACAGGTCTTTGAAAATGAGGACAAGATAGTTTACAGAAAAGATCAACTAAAATATCTGGACTCTTTGTCCACTAACTATAAAGTCAATATATATCCTTCCTATTGGAATGTTCACAGCTTACACTTTATTCATCTAAGAGGGATGGTCACTGTGTATGAGGGGCTGTAGTTTCATCACACCCCATAAACTTCCTGAGTATGATTTGAAATACCAGTGTTTATTAAACGAAAGTGTCAGATATACCCAGATGCTTAACTCATCACCTGGGACTCCTTGAAGAATGATAATAAGGTATGAAGTTGCAGAAAATCTCGATCTCTCAAAATGCCCAAGCTCCTCCCGTTATCTTTTGACAGCATAAACAAATTGTCGGAGACTTGATGGCTTTATTCTCACTCCGCAGGTTTCCTGTTACCAGCTGGCAACAGGAAATAAAACCTCTGCAACAAAAGGACACCCTGGCCTTTTATATCTGATCACTTATTATATTTATTATTTTCCTTCTGTGATATGGGGTCAGCCTCGCGTGCATTACATGTGCATTCGGCCTTAATTTTAAATGACTCACACCTTGCTGTGACCACACCACAGGTCCCTATGGCAGATACGCCACTGTACGTTTACATAGTTTTCCTCAATAAAATAATGTGGAGTAACCACATTTCCTTTGGTATGATTTTCTCTTCTTTTCTTTTTTTAAAAATAAATGCTTCAGGCATGTTAAACAGTGTTCATGGAACACAGAGGCTTACTAACATATTCTAATGCAATATTTATTAAAACACAATCATGACAACATACATCAGTTAGATACAGTTCAATGTGAGGACACAACAATATCTGCTCCCGGCACGTCCTTCACTTTTCCCAACAGCAGTATCTAACTTTGGCAGTGGGATTAAACATATTAAATTCATAAAGCATTCTTACCACAAATTTCAAGAAATATAAACAAATGACGCTTACTTGCAAAGAAGTGGCCTCAGTTTCTTCTGCACTGTCCAGACTGTGAATACTTCTTTATTTAACTGATTCCGTACGCAAGATCTAATAATAGACGCAAAGACCGAACGCTGTAGACGTAAGATCTTTTAAAAGACGCTGATTTATTTCATTGTTTCTTTCTATTCTGATATTTTATACTGCCCGGAATTTATCTCGAACGGAAGTAAACACAAAACTGGGCAAATTTCAACAAGCTTCAACGTCTTTTATTTGCGTTTGAACGGATTTTTTCACATTTATCTTCATCTTTAATCGTGTTTTGTCGTATTGCCATAATGGCCTAAAAACACACAGGATATGTTACTAATATGTGAACAGTGAACAAACTGTGTGATCAACCATAACTTTCTTACTTTTTCTGTGTTTCTAAATGGATTACCTGCACAAAGAGAGCAGTGAAACTGTATTGTGATAACAATTTATGTTACAAGCCTTACGTAAGTCGAAAATTTTTGTTCAAAATTTCAAGTTATCTTTTTTCCGTGTACATGTTATCTGTTATAACATAAACATAACATAAAATTAGCTAGAAAGGCATATGGATTTATATTGTTCATCCAATGTACTTTAATTTGATATATAATATGTTATACTTAACTCATGATTAGACACACATTGTCAGTAAACGTAAATTATGTATGTGTAAATTTTTGGGGCTTAAAAATAATTCCGTCCAGAGCTGAAAATAATTACATACGGAAAGAGTTAATTTTAAAATTAACACAGCTGTTCTCAGCGTATTTGAATGAAAAGTTTAGTTCAACTGGCAATGAATAGTGAAAGCCTTTTGCTAATATTTATTAGCACTGGCCAATCGAAAGCTTGCGACTACCAGAATTCAAATGCAGTTTTTGAAAAACAAAAATAATTCCAAACAAAACTCTGCGTCTGGTAGTCGATTGGCCAGCCTGCTTTAGTTATGCCAATACAAAAAGATGTTTAGTTTTGGATTACATTTTTCCTATTGCTCCCCTTTCCCCCTATACTCTTTTTACCCAAGCGAATTTGAATTTACCTCCATGCCTCTTTTCTAAGCTGCCGTCCCCACTAACGTTATGAAAAAAACAAGCAGGAACAACAGTCTGTCTGGTTGCGCGTCCGTAGACATTTAGTATTTTCTCCATAACTTGGCTAATACTGGGACTACCATATTATTTAAAACACATTCTTGCTCAGTGGACTCTAAGCTATACTACCATATGATTTTTATGGTCAGTTTCATTATGGTTTAGATTTTCAATTTTGTCACTGTCAATCGTCAAATAAAAGTTTTACACAAGACGGCCATTTTCCCCCCTTTTTCATCTCTCGCTAGCATGTATTTTCAAATAACTACTTGTTTTAGTGACGTCAGAAATACTACCGCGAGGAGGAAATAAAATTGTCTGCGTGTTTGCCTCTGTTGGCCTTGCCGCAGCGTGTATATATGCAAGGCACAACGTGTCAAGCGAAGCGGGGTTTTGCGCGGCGGGTATTTGAATAGGCGTTAAATATTTGTATTGTCTCGTGTTACACTACCAAAAAATGTAAGGATTACTACTGATTTCAAGCGTTAAAGTCAAAATATTTCGTTAATTCAGACAGTAGTTTTGCGGCACACTTCCGCAAACTCGTTAATTGTAAGTCTTGCCGCAGTCTCTATCAGATCGGGCAAAATGTTAAAAATGTACGTCACAAGGAAAGCGAGGAGGTTTAAACGGCGGGGTCGGTTCTAAGCCTGTCCATGGCACAAAATTCAGCGCTATGCTGGCGTGTGAGAGAATCACCGTCAGACACAATAGGGCGGGTTTATTTATTATCATTTTATGACTAAAATCTTACTGAAATGAGCGATTATTCTCTCAGATTTTACTACACCGAGGAAATCTCTTTCATATTAAAGAAGGAAACCGGGACTGAGGAAACTGAAGGACCACACACGAAGTCAGAGAGGGAACTTATTAAATTAACGACACCCCAGACGCGTGTAAGAGGCCGATTCAAGTCTCTTCTATTCATCGGAGCAAAAGGTCTGTGAGCCAGGATTAGCGTAAGTTGTGATTTACATTTCATATTTTATTACTAACATGTGAACTAACATATATATATATATATATATATGTATATATTAATATGTGAATTTTAATATGTGAAACTCGCTAGTGGTTGTCAAAGTCATTTGAGGCTGGCAACCTCAGCGTTTAGAATGATGATTCATGAACCACCACTGCACGGGCTGGTGATTGCTTTATTGCTAGTTTCGTAAATAGAACTAAAAGCATAAAGTAGTTCCAGGTTCCATATAGAGCAGGGAGGGAAAGATGAGGGAAATGATGTACATTCTAAGTATAATACTTACATGTGCAAAGCAGTGTAAATGTCCATATAAACATATTTACTTTAAAATTAATGTAAGTTTTCAAGCTTTAAACCAGTGTAAATGTCTATGTGAAAATATTCATTTTAAAGTTAATGGAAGTTTCAAACTTTTCAATCAGTGTAAACATAAATGAAAACATATTCAATTTATATTGTGAACTCTTTTCAATCAGTGGAGATGTATATGAAAACAGACTCTATCTGTATTATTAACCTCTTCATTTAAATGTCATGTAAATCTAAAGCTATTCTATTTAAATGTAAAGAAAGTTTTATCCCGAGGGATTAAATTTAATTCTCACCGAGGGTAAAGTCTGAGTTAATTGGGATAGTGGTATGGGAAGATAGGAACCCATAACTATGGGGTGGAAATTGCCATACCTAGAAGAGCGTTTCGTTCTATTCTTTTACCATAGTTATTGGTGGTACCAGCAGAAATTACTATCTCTGGAACAAGAAGGGAACAGTGGCCTAAGCTTTAAGACGAAGGACCCACTTAGTAGACTCTCCTTGACATTTCTGGGAAACGACCTACACCAGACAACCTTGACCAGAGACGAGCGTGAGCAGTGTGAAAAGAAACAACCCATAAGAAGGATCAGAACAGTCATTGGCAGCTAAGTTCAAATCTATGCTGCCACTTGAACTTCTTGTAACATCTCACGTTCCATAACGACCGTGATGATAACTTTTCTTGATCCATAACTATTCAAATTATTTTCCAACTGTTAAAACTTAAGTGAATATTAAATTTTGTTATTTGTAATTATACAAATTTAACTTCTATTTAATCATTTTAAAGTTACTGCATGTTTGTCTCAGTCAATTTACTACCCACACTCTAAACAGAGCTTTACTAGAATAATAAGAATTCCACTGAGTAAATCAGGGGTAGGGGCTTGACGAGCTGAAATTAATAAGTGCTTAAATCCTTCACAAAAGTGTCGGCAGAATCACAGAGTTAACATACTCAGCCAAAGCAGTATTATTCTCGCTTATTCTTAATATCTTGTGAAGACTCCCTGGAGATAGAAGCGTGTTGTTTCTTCTATTTACATCTCTGCCAAGAGTAATCTTGTGCGAAGGTAGAGACCTTTGAAGCCCATATTAGATACTCTTGAGTTTTGGCCACTGTTGGACCACTACTGCAAAGCAGGGGAGGCAATACCGTCACAAGGACAAGAGTGTAACAGAATATTACAAACAGGAGAAGATAGTAACAGAATATTACAAATAGAAGAATATAGTAACAGAACATTACAAACAGGAGAAGATAGTAACAGAAGTTTACATACAGGAGAAGATAGTAAAAGAACACTACCAAATAATAAATACATTTAAAAAAAAAACAAAAAAAACATGAAAATAGGTGTAGGTGCGGAACAAAATTGTTATAGAAATTCATTAACTAGAGAAGATAATAATAAGTCATTAAAAAGCGTTTAAGAGAGCGTGAGATAACGAACAAACGAATGGACGGATAACACGTCAATTTTAGTTTCATTGTTTGAGAATTGGGCGCGGGGCAGGTCTAACGTTATGCACTGAGATTCTAGATACAGAGAGAGAGAGAGAGAGAGAGAGAGAGAGAGAGAGAGAGAGAGAGAGAGAGAGAGAGAGAGAGAGAGAGAGAGAGAGAGAGAGACAGAGAGACAGAGAGAGACAGAGAGAGACAGAGAGAGAGATGGAGAGAGAGATGGAGAGAGAGAGAGAGATAAAGAGAGAGAGAGAAAGAGAGAGAGGGAGGGAGGGAGAGAAAGTGATCGAATGTATAACCTTGTTAGCACCGTAAACGGCAACTGCATGGATAATAATGCATTTAAGATTTGTATGACCTTTTGATGACCTCCGTGAAAGTGGAGAATCTCTACGGTAGCGATGACGTCACGTTTAACCGTGTTCTGACGTACACAAAATCAACACGGAGTTGCCGGTGTTATTATATTTATTTACCCCAGATAGATAGTTATAACCACCATTGTCAAACTGGTTATACGTCACAATTTGGGGTCGTTCACATACGACGTCACGCAATTCTTGCAATTTAACCACCCCTCCCCCCAGGTCACATTTCGTAACAAAAACCCAGACCCACTCCCCCCTAAAATGAAGTCACAAATCTCTTATCTCCTCCCTTTTTTTCTATTTGTTGTTGGTACTGCTGAAAAGCAACAACGTAACACGGCTGTTTGCCAGCGATCTTTTAGTTATTTCCCCTTGTTCCCCCGACCGCGCTATTTATAGCTATCGTGTCAGAGGTCACGTGGTAACTTCCTAACTGGAAAAAAAGGTGGCGGATTTTACTTTTGATAGGGCTTAATTAATGTTTTTAGGCTACTTTATTATTATAAATACCGGCTTTAATTTTGCGTAACGCTAGACTAGAAATGTTAGAGTAAATTTTAGAACAAGAACAAACATTTTATCACAATTAGAACAGAAGATATAATAGTCTGAAATAGTGTAAAAGTTACGTTTTTTTTTATATTTTGTTATGGTTTGTTTATAATGCAATTTTCACTAAATCGGTCACAATCGACATGCATAACAAATTACAGAAATCAAAAGTAGAAAACCTGCAGAAAATGGATATCAAAGTTTTGTTTTGGTTTCATGCGTCAAACATTAATTATTGAAACATTAAATTGCAAGTCCACATTTATTACCTTAAAATAACACACCCAATTGTCCCCAAAAACATGAGAGCTAACAATTATCTCAATCATACATCACGATGGTCATGTAAAAATAAGTATGGTCATGAGTAAAACGAAATGTTCAATTTAATAGATAAATAGGTGTATTTAAAAAATACATCTATTAAATGATTTCCACACTCTGTTAATTCTGTCAATCTCAAGCAACAACTGCCATAATTTGCTCTAGCCCCAAAATTTCGCTCAATTATCATTCACACTTCCTTTTTTTTTTTTAATAGGATGAATCTGTACATTCACAGATGGAGAAATTTGTAACAAATGAGTTTCCATTATAAATTTTAATTGTGAAGTTATATTTTTAATACCTCTGGCGCGTCTTTCAATTTTCAATCTTCTCTGCTGTGCCCACGTAAGACCTACTGTTTCCTTCATGGCTATTGCTAATTCTTTGGATATTCTAACTCTACTTTCAATGCCTGCTTTCCTGCAAATTTCCTGACGTGACGTTTCTGAACAGCGTTGTAGTTCATGTGCCTGCTGCAGGTCTAATGAATCAGTTGATGTTCCAGCAATATGTTTTCTAACAGTGTGAAGCAATTGAGATCGCTTACGTTTGTTGGCGTTCTGGTGACTGATGTTTCTCTTCTATGTTTAATTAGTTTTTGTAGTACAATAGGCTGTCCTCTGGTTTTGTATTTTATGATATTATTTTTTGCTGTTTCTAGTTTTTTTTGTTCAACAATGGATGTGAATAGGGGTTCTTCCTTTTGTGTTAGTGGTTGTGAAGGTGGCTTAGCAAGTAACTGTTGTACTGTGATGTCGCTTTTGAAGACAGGCGAGGTGGATGTACTTGTCGTATGTATAACTGACTTGGTAGGTGTAGATGTGGCAACAAAAACTGGCATGCTAGGGTGAGTAGTGTTATCCACCTCCAAATGAATAATGGTATCGCCTTTAATGTGAGCTGGCACATCAACCTCCAGTTGAACAATATCATCACTAATGTGGGCAGGCACATCAACCTCCTACTGTACAGAGCTATCCTGACTACAGCTAAATGACTGACTAGACATGGAGGGGTCAGAAAGAACATTACAGGGGATAGAGCAGCTTTTTGTTTTTAAAACACCAAAAGATGTCTTTGCAACACAATTGCACAGTTGACATTCACTTATAGTTAAATTATGGTTTTAGTCTTTCCAGATGTGCTGACTGTTTTCCGATAGTAACTTGGCTGTTTCAAGACACTTCTCATTATGCCTCCTTTTTGAATTTTGTATTCGTAAGTAACACTTCTTACAAAATATAGTCGAATGCTGTGTGGGTTTATCATCTGATACGTTAATTCCGAACACAAAGAACAGATCATTAACGTAATTTAGAACAGTTCAGCTCTTTCTGAATTGAACGTGTTGTTTTGGAAGTTAATGCTCTCTTGCCACAGGCTCTGCACAGTGCACTGGCACAATTCATATGATGCAAAACAGTATATTCCATTTCGTTGTTATGTAGTATAGTTTACTTGTGTATGTATAAAGATAGAGGAATATTTGGGACTATCAAGTCTAACACCAGGATGTAGAATGTTTTATCTGTGAATGAAAGAAGATATACAAACAGTTACTTAGAATTCTTTGGCAGCCGTCGTGTGCACAGGATTGTCTACCAAAGAACACTAATGAAACAGTCCTTATCTCACACACAATTTAAAAAAAAAAAATTCATATTATAAATACAAGATTAACAAGACTTGAAAGATAGAACAAAGTATGTAGAAGTAATCTATCTATAGATTTACATGTTTTCTGACGCTTATATACG
The DNA here is from genome assembly GCA_024509875.1 of Oreohelix idahoensis. Classification (NCBI taxonomy): domain Eukaryota; kingdom Metazoa; phylum Mollusca; class Gastropoda; order Stylommatophora; family Oreohelicidae; genus Oreohelix; species Oreohelix idahoensis. The sequence goes on from JAMPIV010022055.1 coordinate 192,007, forward strand.
TAGCTAAATATCATTATAAATGAATGAAAATGCAAAAGCAGATGGTGCTTTACAAAGTTATTTTGTTACAACCTTATTTAAGATTTTTGAGTATCAGGAATGCGTTTACAGTAATTTAAATGCTATAAAATCTGGTGACAATATGCTTGTTCTTGTAATGCCAAACTCACAAAACTGACTACCACACATTCTCAAGATATGAAACCAAAAAAAAAAGTATGTGGAAATAATCTTTAGCTTCCCTTCGAGAAGTCTTTATAATTATAAACTCAAACGAATGGGCCGATTTTTAGATATTAAATTAATAAAAAGATTACTTATTTTATGAATTTCCTCAAATGATGACGCTGTTTTCAAAAGTCTGTAACTCCGTCAAAACTAATTTCAAACAAATAAAAATGCAATCAAAAATAGAGCAGAGAACAAAGTTATAGTACACAAAAGAATTTTAGCGCTGTGTTTATCCAGAACGAGTGTGTAATGATTTATATTTTACTGGTTTTACACACACATCAGCTGATTTTCCCCGCCAAAAACTTAAATAGTCTTTTACGGTGTACACGAAAATTTTATACCCGGTGTCAGAATTCCGGTCACCGAAACTAAAAGAGCGCTCTGGTATAGGGCACAAACAGCCGTGGTAATCGAATGTAAATTAGTTACTTAATCATCTTGACCTTTCAACTCTCTAAGGATCTTATGCTTTATGCCAAGACTTCCTGTCACGTGTCATCAGCTCAAGGTCTTTCCATATCTCCTTCATCCCTTTCATGTATGTCTACAGTTCTGTTCTCCATGTATTCCCTGGTCTTCCTGTCTTACCCTGGGGATTCTAGAACAAGGTCTTTCCATATCTCCTTCATCCCTTTCATGTCTGTCTACAGTTCTGTTCTCCATGTGTTCCCTGGTCTTCCTGTCTTACCCTGGGGATTCTAGAACAAGGTCTGCCTGGTAAATCTATCATCATGTTAGCTCAGTGTTTGTCTTATCTATCTCCAGCGTCTTTTTCTCATGTCTGGTTCTTCTGGCACTTGTCTGGTTCTTCTGGCACTTGTCTGGTTCTTCTAGCACTTGTCTGGTTCTTCTAGCACTTGTCTGGTTCTTCTGGCACTTGTCTGGTTCTTCTGGCGCTTGTCTGGTTCTTCTGGCACTTGTCTGGTTTTTCTGGCACTTGTCTGGTTCTTCTGGCACTTATCTGGTTCTTCTGGCACTTGTCTGGTTCTTCTGGCATTTGTCTGGTTCTTCTGACACTTGTCTGGTTCTTCTGGCACTTATCTGGTTCTTCTGGCACTTGTCTGGTTCTTCTGGCACTTGTCTGGTTCTTATGGCACTTGTCTGGTTCTTCTGGCACTTGTCTGGTTCTTCGAGCACTTTTCTGGTTCGTGTCATCAGTTCCACATTAGTGGTCTTGTAATACAACTAGTCCTTTTATTTAGGCAAACACACTTTTATGAGAGCGCCTTGATATAAGTTGTACCAGATTCAAACAACAGAAAATCAAGATGCTCTTCTGTCATGTTAAAACTTTTAACATCAGATGTAAAACACATTTTATAAAAAAAAATACTTTTGAATAAGTAAAATTGGGACCGAAGACGCAGCAAACGAGATGAATGCAGTCAGCGACTCATAGCTTGACTGCTTACGTCAGAGTCAGCGAACCAGAGCTGACCAAGACCCTACTCCACCTCAAAGTGGTGGTCCTGGAAACAGGCTGCATCACTGCAGCCTGGCTGAGATAGTAGGGATCGAAGAGGGAAGGCAAACCCGGTCCTTAAAAATGCAGTGCTGGAAAAGTCGGCTGTGTTGGCCGAAAGGCGCAAATATCGCAGCTTCGCTGTAAACGGACACAATGCAACCAACGGCCTTTTCAGGACGAACGAAGAATAAGAATAAGTAAAATTGCCGTTAGTTATTGGTGCTTTTGAATTTAACTCTTTAAGCCCCAAGAGCCAGTATACTGTACTTCCCGCTAGACCCATTTGGCCCAAGAGCCAGTATACTGGCTTTCGTATCTCTTGATTCTTTCTAGGGCTGTTTTCTCATTTTGACAACTCAAAAACGCTATCTTCTTAAAGTATAGCCATCCATTATGGACTTTTGTTATTTATGAATATGAACATTTAAAAAAAATTATTTCCAAACAAAAACAATAAAAACATACTGGTATGGCCATTTTTGTTTGGGCCAAACCCACCTTTTTGCTTGGGACTGAAAGAGTTAATTGCCTTCTTATGACGGGCTTTTACACTAGTCTCCCATCTCCCAACTAACATAATTACCGATGTATGTTACGTCGGTCGGTCTCACTCAAAATAGTAACTCGCGCCAGAAAGAAAGTGCGCAACGCACGGTGTGCAACTTGCGCGGCGTGGGTGTTATATAAAACAAATACTTTGGTTTTTATTTTTCTTATTCTTTCACGAAATTAGTAGCACTCGACAAAGAAAAGGTGCTTGAAAATTGGTGTGCATGAGCCCTCACCCGATGTACAAATTATGAATTGAAAGTTTTTGTTAAAACCACTTATTATCAGGGAACACTCTTTGAAAACAATCCACGCACTTTCACACGAAATGTTGTCATCAAAGAACTTTTAAATTGAATCTAAATTAACATAATTCTCGCCGTGTGTACGTTGGTCACAGCTGAGGAATGCAACCGTGTTTAAAAATTGTATTGTTTCCATTATATATCCTCTCCCGAAAATAGTTACAATCAACAAAGAAAAACGTTCAAATGACGGTGTTCATGAACAGTTTGATTACACTGTATAATGGAAAGAATCCAAAAAAAAAAAAAAAAAAAAACACTCTAAGAATGTACTTCTAATCTGCTCATCCGGGAACGGAAACAGCACACTATAATTAAAAATCCGTCAAGTTTGACGGGTTATTGCTAGTTTAAAATAAAACTCCTCATTATGTGGAGAACAAATACACAGTTGTGCAGTTTAGTGCAAAGACCAGAGGCGAGGCGCGTCACGTTCAACCCAAGCGGTTATATTAGGTAGCTTGTCCAAATATAACAAAACCGTTTGGTCTGGTGTGTAGTGGTTGATATGGCAACCTAGGTTGTTGGTTGTTGAGGCACTAGTTGAAAGCTTCATTACATGTTTCCGCGCTTCAGCCAGTATTTGCGGTTCTGCAAAATATGTTTGCTTTTCCTTTTCTAAAAATTGTTTGCGCAGCGTTTCTTTGGTCTACTTTTTTTTCATTTTCTTTTTAAATTCGTGGGACTGTGCCTTAAAGTACAATACTGGACAAGTTGTTTGATCCTGACACATGGTCGCAAACTATCATTTGTGACCTGGTTGATGTATTGATGTTCCAAGGATTGTTTCTGAAGCATTTGGTTTCCATAGCTTATATTGTTCGCTCCAGTTCAGCGTTTAGTGTCCAAGCTTCGCATGCAAATAATAGTATTGAGATGATTATGTATATAATAACTTTATGTTTGTTTTAAGACATATATTGTTTTCTTTCATATTTGCGTCAGTTTGGCTAGATCTGCAGTTGCTTGTACTGTTACTGTTTATCAGAATCGAAATCACTGCACTCCAGGCTAATCTATATGTACTTGTCGTAGATTTTTATCAGATAGGTAATAGATGTTTATAGTCCTGTCTGAGCAAAGGTGATAGTGATAACTATATGAGAGTAAGGTGTAAGAAATAGTCTTTTCTCACGAGGTGATAGTGTAAGAGAAAGGACAGTCTCTGGATTGAATAATTTCTCTAATCCAGCCTATCTGTACGACTATATTTAAAATCAGACGCACTTTCTCTCCTTATACAAAATACAAGTTACACTGCACCCACGTGCACACAATTCTGTGACAAATACGCACAAACGTGAAAACAAACTATGGATAACAGATAGGGTAGGGGTAACCAACACAATAACTTAAGGTTTATTAAGTTTATTTATCACTAGAACTTTACAACATAAATCATATACATCAATAGATTACAGACAAAATGAAAATTAATCAGATAGGTTCTCCCCTCTGGTAAAGGAAAAGAGAAGAAGATCCCAACAGAGGTTAATTCACACAAAAGATCAAAAGTTAACAATAAGTGTATGGAATAGTCAGTATAGAAAACAAAGGACAAGTCCCTAATTAATCTATCCCGTAAATACTCAGGTTAATGAAAACACAAAAGAAAAGATTTGTATGATAGTGATAACAACAGAAAATTATGTTACTCTCTTACAGTTCATTCAATCCTTCATACTGTGGCCACATTCATATTCGCTTACCAATAGTTGTCGCAGGCATTCCGTGGAAATAAACACTAATATGTAATAAGACTATTCAGTGTCATATTACTTTTTGCCAAATCCAGCCCCAGACTAGCCGTAGTTGCTGACTGCAAATTTCACGGTAGTCGCTGGAGTTGGTGAGTTAATTGTTTTCCTGGATAAATACTGTATCTCTGCCTTCAGTTGGTTGGAGTAAGGTTCATACGTGAAGATCGCCGACATAGGAGGAATAATACATATATATTTCCTGTGTTGTCTAGCCTCTGGTTGCTGAGACTATGTTAAATTACACAAATGTTGCTGACAATATATTTTGCCACAGCTGGCTGATGAGATTTAAATAGGTAAAATCTGGTATAGTTCTGGTCCAGTTAACATTTACAATTATTGTTCTAGTTTGGTGTCTCTCATAAAATGAAGAAAATGGACCACACAGGTCATAGCCCGAAGACTCAACAATATTATAAAGTTTCTGGTTGCTTATTCACTTATAAGACCAACGGACTATACGACCATAGTTCATAAGACATAAGTTCATATGACCATAATTTCATATGACCATAAGACCGCTAGTTCGCTGGGTTTTTGATCAGCCGCAAACAGAGAAAGCTGGAAACAACTCCACTAATCTAAGCAATTCACTTTGTACGAAAACTCTTAGTATATCGAGCTAGTTATTTCAGAAAACTCTCTGAGCAACTGATAATGACTTTAGGGGAGACGGGGTATATATCCATAGATGCCGTTCTTTCGCTCCTTAATGCGAAAGTCGCACCTACGACCAGGGCCGGGCACATCTACGGTTCGATTCCTGAATGAAAGGTTTTTTTCTTCACCTCTGCCGACCGACAACCTCTGGCTTGTCTTTCATTCTACCCGCCTGCCGCATATCAGCTACGTAAGTTAATTCCCCTGAAAACGTAACAATCCAAGGTTCGTCTCAGACTTATCGCCCTTGATTCTTCAAAGAAACTGTTAACACCTGGCCTCTGCCCGCGTGTTTCCCTGATCAAAGACGCAGCAATAGAGACCGCAGTCAGCGACTCATAGCTTGACTGCCTGCGTCAGGACCAGCGAACCAGAGCTGGTCAAGACCGTGCTCAACCTCCACGTGGTGGTCCTGGAAACAGCCTGCAGCAATGCGGTCTGGCTGAGCGAGCACGGATCGCAATGGGAAAGCAAACCCGGTCCTAAAAAATGCCGTGCAGAAGTCGGATGTATCGACCGAAAGGTGCAGATATCACAGCTACGTTGTAAACAGACACAACGCAACCACCGTCCTTTTCAGGGCGAACGAAGAAGAAGAAGAAGAAGATCAAAGGACGATTACGCCGTGCTGTGCACTTCGCTCTGTTCCCCCGTGCTTAAGGGGAGGTTTCACTTAAAATTATATTTTTCTTATTTTTGACTTCACAAGCTCCAATTTTTTTGGGCATGTTTAGGACATGAAAGCATCTAATTAAAAAATGCTGAATCATTGGAAAATAATTATTTTGGGTCCTAATTTGCATATTGTTACTAAAAATAGAAACTTTTGTGTGTCAAGATGCACACTTTATTTGCAAAGATAGGACATTGGAATTTGGCTTGCACATAGATCACAGCATTCTCAAGACTCCCTTTTAGTTTCATCTTTATAAACTGCCCAAGTGATTTTTTATGAATTTTCAAAAATTAGACCCATTTTTCTTGATAAAAATACAGGGTAGAGATACTTTAAAAATTCACTGATCAAAAAGTTACAGGTTTATACTTTTAAAATTAGAAGGGGACAAGCACTACAGTATGAGATCACAGTATGCAAAGTTTAAAGCCTTTAGCTTTAAAATATATTGTTCAAAAAAAGAAACGCAACTTTTTTGGTGTTACTTTATAAAAGATATTCGCTGATTGGACATCAGTCAACCTATCGACTGTGTCCACCTGGTCATTAACTTCTCGTGGTTACCTGAATTGTACTCACCTCATGATTCGTGAGGTCATGAAAGAGGTCAAAGTCAAAACAACATTTTTGACAATAACTCGTGACAGGTTCATGAGAATCCCGTGAAACTTACTGAACACAAAACTCTCTGACCATATTATTGAATGCCTATAAAAGATTGACGCTCCTCGAATAAATTCAGTTGAAAATTCAATGCGCAAGCATGGCTCATCTCACTACAGAACAACGACTCATCATCATTGGACGTTTACAGACTGGACAGTCACTAAGTGTAGTGGCCAGACAATTTAATGTGGTTAGAAGCACCATTAGTCGCCTTTGGAGGCGATTTCAAGAAACTGGCTCAGTGGCAGACCGGCCGCGCAGTGGAAGACCCAGAGTCACAACTCCTGCCGAAGACCGCTTCATACGGCTGCGTCACCTCAGGAATCGACTTGCATCTGCTTCCTCCACAGTCAAGTCAATGTCAGCAGCTCGTCGAATTTCAGATCAAAATGTCAGGAACCGGCTGCACGACTCTGGTCTTTGGGCTAGAAGACCCTAGAGATGTCCTGTTCTTACGGACCGGCATCGCCAGAACCAACTGCAGTGGGCGAACTAGCATCGTCAATGGACCGTTGGGAATGACTGGAGACTGGTTTGGTTTAGTGATGAATCATTTTTTGTGCTCCAGCAACACGATAGACGAAGAAGAGTTTACCGCAAAGTCCATGAGCGCTACGCCTAGAACAACGTTGATGAGGCTCCTCCACATGGAGGTGGAGGTGTACTGATGTGGGGGGCGATCAACTTCATGGGAAGAAGTGACCTGGTGCAAATTGAAGGACGCCTGAATGCCCAACGATACGTCAGTGAAATTCTTCGTCCTCACGTCCTTCCACTTCTGGCTGCACGAGGGTCGATTTTCAGCAGGATAACGCTCGACCTCATGTGGCACAACTCACCACCCAGTTCCTCGCTGACAACAACGTCCAAACCATTCCGTGGCCAGCCATGTCATCAGACATGAACCCCATATAACACTTATGGGATGAACTCGACAGACAACTCCGCCAGCGAGACGTGGCTCCAGCCAATCTCCGACAGTTGTCTCTTGCACTGCGGGAAGAGTGGGATTGCCATCCCACAGCAACAGATCCAACGGCTAATCGGATCCATGTCAAGGAGATGTCGTTCTCTGATAGAGGCCAGAGGAAGCTGTTGCGCACATATTCTTTTGTGTGACGCACATATTACTGTTGGTAGGCATACAAGTGTAAAGTATGACTATTAGTCTGATGAAAAGTATTTATTTGAAGATCAATGATTCTCAGTCTAAGGGACAGAACCCTGATTGTTCGATGTTGTATTCGGTTCTATGGGTTATCTGTTCTTGTGTCACAATCTGGCGGATGAATTCTAGATTTACGTCATTTTTCGTCTGGTATGGCCAGAAACAGATTGGTCTTGCTTAAAATGTTTATGGCCCGAATTTATATTTATTCCTTGACTATTTAAGGTGATTCGGTCTTATATCTTTGTATCTTTGTATTTCTATTTCGGACTATTTTGTGAGCTGAACTCTGGGGTGAAAGGCTTTTCTGCGCATGCGCCGATTTGGGTGTCGACAGAGAAGGCCGTCATGTCGTCGCTGCTATGGGCTGGTCGATTAGAAAGTTTATAGATTGTTCTCTGTGAATTATTCTAGGAAGGAGATTGTCTCTCTGTATGATCGTATTATCAGAGATTCTCCTAATGTCCATTATTAACGCCTAGGAATGGCGTGCGTTATTCGCTTGTGTGAGTTTTCCTGAAGCCAGGTAAAACCAAACATTTTTTGCTGAACTTTTTTGCTAAACCTAGATCGGAGACGTATTATCGTACATCTAGGATTGTTGATGACAGATGAAGATGTCGTGTTATTTAGCAGCACTAGATCACTTGATGTAACCAGCCTTATTAATCGCAGATATGTATAGAAGCCCAAGGAGGACATTTACGTATGTATATTGAAGTAATTCTGCTTCATAATTTCTCATCCTGGATGAGCGAAGCTCACGGAGGAGAGCAATTTTGGATTCCCGCCATTGTAAGCGGATCATTGTCAGAGAACAGAAAAGGTCTTATTATCTGATGATGGTACAGAGATCTAAATATTATGAAAACCCACTACTGTGGTTTAACATTGTTGCTATAAACATTTGATGAAGAACCATTGTTGATGTTTATGTATCCACCTTTACTGACGCGATTAGTCAGTTGAAGCATGAGACGATAGACAACCAGAGTATTGAGTGCTTGTCTACTATCGTTCCATTATATTTGCCACTGCATGAATGTACATCTGATATTGTCACCCATTTTCAAGTATACGATGATTTTTGTGCCAACCTGTTCAAGTGACTGTACTCGTGATGTCGAAGTGTACGTCCATTATTAAATGTATGAAACGACGCCAGTAGTCTGCCCTTTTATTGATTTCTGCTTATGATTGAGCGAGTGATTTGTCAACTCAACAGAACTATACACACATTCGCGTTATATTACATCTACATTCTCACTCGATGTTAGCACTGTGTCGGAACGAGTTGACCTTCCATCTACGTGTCCAGTATGACCCTACGAAAGCAGGAACATCACAACAAAGAAACGCCTTTATCAATGTGATGGCCTCCAAACAGGCTATATCAGAGGCCATACACCTTACTGAAACGGAGGCCTCAGTCGCAAAGAATAAAAGTCCAAACCAAATTTAATGAACATCATTTCATTGTTAAAGTCTGAAAGTTTCTTCATGCCAAGATTGAAACATTAATTCCGAAAATAAAATTTGGTACAGGTTTGAAATTTGGTGTCCATTACCACTGCAATAATGTTGCGTTTCTTTTTTTGAACAGTATATTTTGAGTAAACCTGCCATAATGTCATCAAAATTGCTGAAAAACAATATCGTAGAAAATTGCAAAATACAGGGAAAACATGCCTTAAAATTGTCATACTCACATTAGAATCCACCACCTGCATATCCATTCTCTTTGTTGGTATTCTTATGATCCAGGAAAGATTTTCTGTGACTGTATTCTGCTTTTTTCATATCATATGATCTTAGGGAAGCAGAGACTCGAGCCGAGTCAAAACCAGAAAATCCTTTGAAGCAGTATTTCCCAAAAGATAGACCAAGATTTTCAAAAATTCCTTTTCTCCCAAGTTCTCCATCACTGAAAACTATCAAAGCATCATAAACTAGCCAATAAACTAAAGTTACAAGCGACAGCAAAAATATAAAATCGTATGTTGGACAAACTGGATCTCACGCTGAGTTGTTTTGAGACTGCGACATAGCCTTTCATGTAAAAAAATGAGCAGCTAATTATATTTGTTATGTTTGTTTCCTATCAATTAATTGGACTGGCAATGAAGAAACAACAATTTAAAAATACGAAGTGACTTTCCAAACACCCTGTATACAAGCAGATGAGTATTCAGCTTCTACATCAGCGGGCGGCAACCTAGGGGCAGGGGGATCTACTTTAGAAACTCTGAGCTATCTAAAGATCTACCTTGATAAAAATCATGTATGTTTTCTAATTTTTTAATATTTGGGATACGTGCATCCTGTATGTAACGTTTATCTCTACCGAGCGATCAACTTCCTGTTATTCTATAAAAAGAGCGGTGGAAAATTCCAAATCAATGATACTAGACCGAATGTTGACATCATTTCCAAGAAAAGATCTCGTTCCTATCTCGTGCAGGTCACAAATAAAGTAAAATTTATTATAGCTAGCTCATAAATGTTTACTGTGAACACGGAAAAAGACCTTTAAACCTAAAGATACTCACGCTTTTCAATGGGCTGTAGGTGAGGGCTAGTCCAAAATATCCCTAGCTTAAAAATTAGTTCACGTTTATCATTCAGCGATCTACCAAATCGTCCTTGGGATCTACCGATAGATCGGGATTGACCGGTTGCCGACCCCCTATTCTACATTAATATACCATTCATTATTTAAACAAAAGGTAGACAGGTATGGTTTACTGCACTATCATCATTGCCATTATATTTGTTTTACATTCCTTGAGGAGCATGAGGCAAACACTGAAGTCTGTCCCCGTGTAGGAAGCCAAACCTAACGAATTCTTGCCATCTGCAGTGAGGGTTTTTTTAAGCAGTTTCTTTTACGTGATAGGGTTGCCAGCCTCATGCTTATGTCTTACATTAGTCGAATAATGTAGAAACATGGAGGGAACAGTTTATTCTATTCTTCCTGGGTGTCTTTAGAAACCCATGATAGGAAACTCTTTACAGAGCGATCCAACAGGAGGCAATCTGATCATCAGAAGCAGCCCCCCCCCCCCGGTCTAACAAGTGTTTCGGCCCTGTATACTCCTTTACTCCTGGAGAGTTACAGAGAAGGAAATGTCGAAATTGTCCTCTTTTCACACAACATGCCTAAGAAAAATTTACCGAATCTTTTGGCCAAATACCATCACTAACCAAGATCTGCTTACTCGTAGCAAGCAAGAGGACATGCACACCATCATAGCTGGCAGACGCTGGAGCTGGCTTGGTCATGTCCTCAGAAGAGACCCCGATGCCATCACAAGAACAGCTATGCTTTGGACCCCTGAAGGAAAACGAAAGAGAGGCCGACCAAAAACAACCTGGTGGAGGCTGAGATGCAAAGAATGAACCAGAGTTGGGGCACTGTACGAAGGATGGCCACCGACCGAGCAAAGTGGAATCAATTTGTTGTTGCCCTACAAGACGCCACTAGGCGTGATGGCCACTGACTGCTTTGACAGTCGGCGGCTAAGGATCAAAGAAGAAGAAGAATACTCCTTTACACTCTAAAGGGGGGGGGGGGGGGGGGGCCATGACTCCCAAGTGTCTCAGCCTCCTGTTGTCTTGTATCGAAAATGAACCCATTTCACTTTGGTAGCAACTTTCAAATCCACAACTCCGATAGCCGTGGAGGAAATTGTGAAAGTAACAAAGAGAAGACAAATTATTCCGTTCGTTCCGTCGCACACCACGACTAGGGACAGACACTGACACACCTGCGCGAAGCCGACGAGGCTTGCCACTGCGCGCTAGTAACTGAAATTCTGTGCCCAACCCCTCTTATAATATACGGCGCGTGTTGCCCGTCAGTCACAGCCCTTTCACCAGTACACCGAAAAACTCAACGTTTTGTGGACTTGAAAAATTCCTGCTGTTTTCCGTACCGCAGAGTTTACTGTCACGATTTCCATAGCCCATTGCGGTTGTTCCACAGCCAGCATGATGCCTTTTCGGCAGTTTCACTAAGCCTCTTCAGTGCCCTTGTTCTCGACTGTCCCCTCAGCCCCAACAGTTTCAATAAATCATACACTGATGCAGCCACGAGCCCTCTTGCGCCCACCTCAACAGCCATGACCCTTGCAGTAAACCCATAGTGTCTCAGATCCGCGGCCAGATCATTATACTTGGCCGCTTTGAACGAATGTTGCTCGTCCAATCTGGATTCAAATGGCCCGGTCTTCATTTACGCTACCCAAAGACACGCCTTGTCCATTTCTATGTGTAAATCGTATTTCACTTAAGATACTCGTTGTCAATGTCAACCTTTGACTCTTATGCCACTTATGACAACTTTTGCTTACGTCTGTGTGCTGTACTTGCCACGTGTAGCTCCCGTGGGATCTCTAAAGTGATAAAGAAAAATAGAGCTGCTCTGGTATGTCACACAAGGCGACTCATGTGAAGCTGTGTATGGCCAACCTCATTAAGTAAAACAGATTGCCACATTAACCACTGCTGTAAGAGTATGTGAGTACGTTACACTCTGATAGATTAATTTTCTGCCAATCTTTTTATTTTGCTTCACCACAGAGACAGACGGACAGTGATCTGGACCTCAGGGCAGTAAGGGTCATTTGCCCCTAACCACCCATTCGGCATGAAATGGAGGCTAGGGGAGAAAATCTTACACATAGTGTATTGTTAGGCTCATTTGCTTCCCGATCTGCCCTACTGCTGCTGGCCCTCAGGCACTGCCCGATTGTCCCGCCCGGTCAATCCGCCCCTGCTTCACCGTTATATCGATATCTTCCTCTGGACGTTTGCTTTTTACTTTTCTTTTCAATCATAGTTTTCATGATCAAGTTCTTCCTCTCCTCAACATCGTCACGCCCAGTCTACCTTCCTGTATGTGCATAGTTACCCAAATTTGCTGTTGTTGTATACGGCGACTAATATTAGGTAGTGCATACGGCTGGCATCTTCATCATGTAAAAGAAATAGCCAGAGAAATCATTGCTGCAGCATATCAATGTTTTATGCAGGCTTCCTGCAAGGGGACCAGCTACATTTATGGCATTATACTCCGTAAGGAGCGCCAGAGAAAATGAGCATGAACCCTGCTCTTGAGTTAGGAAGGACAATTCAGCGAGGAAGGGAATTTTTCACCCCGGCTCATTTAAAAAAAAAAAAAAAAAAAACTGGACCTAGTACGGTGAAATCTCGAACAATTCATTCCCCTACGGCAGTTTGTGTTATAGGAGTACTTACCTTGACCTTAAACCTGTTTGGCTGAAACCAATTTTAGACTAAAATCAGTATTATTATATTCCACAGGAGAAAGAGAAACATTTGCAAGTATTTCAGTCAATTTAGTGACACACATATGGTGAAGAGGAAGCAATTAATTTTGTTTGACATAAAACATTGACTTACTATCTTCTAGTCACGGCCACAAGTACTGTATAATCACTAGCCTTGATGGCTTTTATAGATCTGAAATGATAAACGAAATAACATAAACATCATTGAATTAAACTAACACAGAATGAAGCAAAATTATGTACACAAAAATAATCCTACACAGAACACGAACACTAGAGGGAGTCACCGTGAATTTCATCATGGGAAAGATACTCAGGCTTTGTGGAGACTTAAAAAAAAAAAAAAATTTAATCGAGGTTATACAATTTTCTGGGTCAACACAATGGCGTATGCAGGATTTTAGGTGCATACGTACCATGACGTGGTGAGGTCATCACGTGACAACAAGTGACTTTCTCATTCTGGAGATGACGTAAGAAAACACGGTATGAGAGAGAGAGAGAGAGAGAGAGAGAGAGAGAGAGAGAGAGAGAGAGAGAGAGAGAGAGAGAGAGAGAGAGAGAGAGAGATGAAATGTGGGACAGAAATATAAGAAGCGAAAGAAGCATGGTCGGCAGTAACTTATTACAGCATGGAGACTAAGATGTAGTAAGGTAGGTTGACAAATCGAAAGGGGTGACAATCGACAGTGTGGAAACCATAGAGGCATATCCCTTCTCAGTGTCCCTGGTAAAATCTACTCTAGAATCCTAGAGCAGAGACTCCGACGCCTAGCTGAGCCACAACTGGATGAGGTCCAGTGCGGATTCCGAGCGAACCGAAGTACTCAAGACCTAATCTTCACACTCAGACAGCTGAGTGAAAAGGCCCTTGAGTATAAGAGTGAGATCCATCTTTGTTTCATAGATCTGGAAAAGGCGTTTGACAGGGTCCCCTGGAGCAAACTTTGGGATTGTTTGGCAAGGAAGAACATTCCAGCACCTCTGATTCATGCTATACAGAGCTTCTACAAGTCTTGCAGAAATTATGTGAGGACAGCAAACCATAAGTCAGAAGAGTTCAGGACCACCACTGGTGTAAGACAAGGTGATATCCTGTCACCTTACCTTTTCATACTCCTCATGGACGATGTCATTAAGGCATGTAAGGAGAGAACAAGAAAGTGCTGATGATGTTGCCCTGATTGCTAAATCAGAGGCACATCTCCAATTCAACCTGCAAGTCTGGAAGGAAGAGCTGGAGAAGAGAGGGATGGTCATAAGCAGCTCTAAAACAAAATCCATGGTGATATCACGAGAAGAAAGAAGACATCAGATTAAGCTGGGAGAATAGGTCCTGGAGCAGGTAGACCACTTTAAATACCTAGGAGCTATTATTGACCGAAAGGCAGGCATCAAAGAAGAGTTGGCCACTCGAAAAGCAGCAGCTGGGAGACTTTTTCAGGCCATAAATCGAGGATTCCTCAGCAAGAGAGAGGTTGATAAGAAAACGAATATACCGCTCCACCTATGTCCCAGTCTTGACATATGGATGCGAGTCATGGGCAATGACTACAACCCACACAAGCCAGATCCAGACCTCAGAAATGAGGTATCTGAGGAAGGTGGTTGAAGTAACAAGAAGAGACATGGTCCGCAACCAGATGATACGTCAAGGCCTAAAATCCCACCCCCCTGCAGACCCAAGTAGAACAGTCCCAACTAAGATGGTTTGGCCATGTCTGCAGAATGGGAGAAGATCGGCTACCACGACAAGCATGGGAAACAAAGAGCCAAGGATCCAGACCCCCAGGACGACCCAGAGTCCGCTGGGAGGACAACATTATACAATCTTTGTACACCTCACGGTAGAAGGGGAACGACTAAGTAAGTAAGTAAGGTTGACAAGTGGAGTGCTACACAGACATACAGACAGGTAGACAAACAGACAGACAGACCAAGAAAGAAAGAAAGAGATATATGTAGACAGACAGACAGACAGACACAACGTTATATAAATATATATTATGTAGAAAGAAAACGAATGTTAAGAAAAACATAGAAATCAAACATGTAGAAAGAGATACTGTCACCGGAATAACTAGGACACAAAGACCAACTTAAAAATACATTTTAAAAAATATTTAAAAAACTAGATTTTTTAAATAACTCATATCTCGTATTCAGCAAGTTTGCTTTCTTCTTGAACGCTGACTGTGTGGTTTTCAATGTTAAGCATAAAACAACACATTTTGATTGGACATACAAGACATTTTGCCATCTTACACATGGTGTATTACAATGTTAAGCAGATTTGCATTTCGAAATTTCTGTTCATGTACTTGTACCTCACTCTAAAATTCCTTTTCTGATTGCTCAAAATTATTCTGAACGTATAAAACATTACTTTCTACTTTTTATTGGGCTTTAAAACACATCTAAACTTTAAAAGAAATAGAAACGGCAGATATCTAGAATGACTCGCACTAGTTCCAAATAAGGTAAATTTGTCAGTGGTGTATGTTCCAAATCGAGTTTAGACAAACACAAAGAGGAAGAACAAACCCTTTCCTAGTCAGATTTCCGTCTTTCTACAACTCAAGTTTAACGGTAAAAAGAAAATATGAATCTGTTACTGGTGTATATTACTTTGGCTGTTAAAACAAAATTAGATAATTAATCATATCAACTTAAGGAAATTGTGTCAATAGTGTATGTTCTAAAACGAGTTTAGACAAAGAAAGAGAAGAAGAACATCTTTTCCTAATCAGATTTCCGTTTTTCTACAACTCAGGTTTAACGGTGAAAAGAAGTTAAGAACCTGTACTGGCGTTTATTACTTCAGCTATTAAAGCAGAATTAGATGTTTAATCATTTGCAGTAATTGATTGCAACCCTGTAACAGACTAAAACGTGATTGATTGCAATGATATTAAAACAGAATGGATCACGCACCAGTAATTGGGTAATGAAAAGCAACGGAAGTTGCTATTATTTTTACAAAATTTAATATCCGAAATTCAAATAAAAGCCGTCGGGCCTTGTGAAAAGAAAAGATGAAGAAGGCGAGTTAAGGAAGGAAAATAAAGTGAAAAAGAAAGAAGATGTCAGATCAAGGAGATCACGAAATAAATGACCAATGCAAAACTGTCATCTCGAATTTGAAAAAAAAACTGAAAGAAATATACCACTACAATGCAATATTCATAAAAAAAATCTATCATCGATTAACGTCAAGAAAACGAGTTATTACTAAGTTTTAGTGTTACTTAAATAAGATAAATAAATAGATGAGAGACTGGCCATGACTAGATACAATACCCTAAAAGAAACATCATATCATCATACCGAACAGAAATAATACAACAGACAAAATATACAATGTAAACTAATCAGTAAGAAAAGCTAAGGGAGTCAATGCATACATCACCAACAGAAATCATTTTAATATACACTGATTTCATAAGCAATAAATACTAATAATTTGCAGCTGACATTTGATTGAAGAAACAATAAAGAAAAGAAAGAATGTGACTAAATAAGGAAATACCAAATGTATGCAAGGTGGAATAAGAAATGTGGATAGATCAGGTCGATAAAAACATATTACAAGCAAATAAAGGAGTAACCTGTAGAAGAACATACACAGATAATGGACACTTAATAATTTTAGAACAAACAGTATCAACGGGTAACGAGAATGCAACAACAAAATGGACAGCATACATCAGTGAATTATCATGAGGATAGGTCAGATCTGAATATCCGAGACAAATGTGAAGGAATCATAAACCTGCTGCAGAGAATGAGGATACAGGTATTACATGACAAACAGGCAAGGCCACACAACCAGATATTATAACTACAGAATTATGGCTCTTTGCAGATTGTGAAACAGAAGTGGCGTCACACTTGGTGATCTACACCTTGCGATCTACTGAAAAGCCGAATTCATAACTTTGTGAAAGAAACGAGGCGAATGCGAACGACCGCACAGATCGTGTTACGAGCAACACTTCTAACATATTGTTAAAAATTAGTATAAGACACCTGTGGCCCCAGCTCTATGACAGCCGAACATCTGCTGCCGTCCTGCCCAACATACAGCAGTGAACGGAGTAGCATATGGCAACAACCCACTTCTCTCCACGAAAAACTGTTTGGAGATGCCTGGAACCTTGAGCTAACTATTGCCTTTATTAGAGTCATTAATGTGGAAGTCTGAGGGCAAGCGAGGAATAATAATAATAATAATAATAAGATATTAAAGGAAGCATGAAACTACTAATGAACAGTGGAGGATGTATTGAAGGTTAAGGTACAAACAATTCCATATTTATAATATTAAACCTTGGAGGTATGGCTAAGAGGTATGGCGAACGCCTCTGATTCTAAAGGTACCGGGTTCGGTTCCCAGTACAGGGAATATATTTGATAATATATTTGATGGAATTTTCTTTTCACAACCAGTGGGTCCTAATAATGTCATACTTCCCCCGGATCTCATGGGTAGTGAAATCGGTTGCCTAGCCTTCTCGGATATGGGTGAAAAATTGGAGGTAACGTGTGCAAGTTGGGCACGTTAAAAATCCTTCGGCAGTTGAAAATCGTAAAGAGTAGGTCAAACGACCGCTGTCCTGGCAAAATTTACACAATTAGGAAAACCTACACACCACACACATATTTATAGAATGTGTGATTCCTGTTTACACACATTGGGATTCTCGACGGTGCTACGGAGTTTGTTCACTGCTTTGAGATCCTCCTTGTGTGATCTAAAGAAGGAAATCAGAGCACTGATGGAGGTGTCCGTGTGCAAGGAAGATGGTAATTAAAACAACAACAAAAAATCTATAAAAATATTAAAACTTTAATACTGAGAGTCAGAGAAATAAAAATAGGCGTGTACATATACTTTATAGACTGCACTAACGGGTTCGACCAAAATGTGGAACCATAAATATACCTATGTAATAATATAGATAAAGTCGAAGAAAAAAACAATGGTATCTATACAAGAAAATACAAAAGAATAATACAAGAGAGACGAGCAGCTTTAACTGCATTCGGAAATATATGGAGATTAAAAGAAATCAAGCCCAACACAAAAAATAAGAATTTGCACCTGAGATTTCAAAGCTGTTCGCGTCTAAGGCTCTGAAACATGAACCCCCCCCCCCCCACCCTCCCCCCCCCCCCCCCCCCCCCCCTCCCCCCCCCCCCCCCCCCCCCCCCCCCCCCCCACCCCCCCCCCCCCCCCCCCCCCCCCCCAAAAAAAAAAGTTATGACAGATTTTCACCAATCGGCGCTTGCGTGGAGTAAAAGAGATGAAATCATAAGACATGTTTATCAATGTGAAACTGACAGGAAGAAACACTGAAAGAAATTGTGAGAAGAAGACGCTGGCAGTAGATAGAAGAAACCCATCTGATAGTTTTAGACAGCATTTGTTATGGAACTCCCAGAGAAAGAGAATTAAATGGAAACCAAAAAAGAAAAAAAAAAGCACACAGATAATTCAATTAGCCATAGCTATGAAGGGAAGAAAAAAACACACGAAAACACCTTACAAGGCTGACAAGGGACAGACAATCTTGGCCTGTATTTGTTAAAGGCATGTGCTCCACTGAGACGTGAAAGGTATTGAATGAATGAGTTGGAGATCAAAGACGAAAATGAGCAAAATTATAGAAAGCTTAAATGTGGACGACAAAAACTAAAGGATTAAAAAAAAAAAACACACTGTGAACTAATAGCCGATATACGAGGTGCCAAGCAAATGTAACGTTTTAGAGTATGAAACTGTTTATTAGATATGCATGTGCACTATTCTCTGATTTGCTTTCTCAGTACGGTGGAATACTTGCTGATATCACAAGAGGATATGCCAGGAACATAAGTTGGCTGACATATTACAATATGCCTCGGATACGCCTATGACATTCTCTTAGACGATAAAAGATGGAACAACAAGATTGGAACATGGTTGAAATGTATGTGACAGGGAGTATAAGTAAAATTCATACTCTGAATAGCATCAAGAAGTAAGCAATGGTCATCTTTGAGGAACAGAATTCTCCAGAGCGAAGCAACAAAGAAAACGGGACAACTGTGAAAAAAGACAACAGGTGTCAGTGCCTCGGCACACAAACAACATCAGAAGGAAGAATCGGAAATAGTGAGCTGATTATCCAGACAAAAACAACACTATATAAGACAGTTTTTTAAATTGTTACATACAGCTAGTCTTATGGTATGGAAGCTAATCATGGGCAATTAAGAAATAAACAAAAAGATGACAGGAAAGTTCACAGATTTTAAAGAATGAAGACTAAATAATATAAAGGACAGCTTATATATATATATATATATATATATATATATATATATATATATATATATATATATATATAAACAAATAAAACGGTATTTTTAGATCAGACTGAGTCGAACTCTAGACTTTAGGACATAGAAATCGTCCAAAATAATAGACCCGATTATAAGTCGAATGGGTTTTTTTTTTTTTTTTTTTTCATCAATTCCGAATTCCCGCATTGCATTGGAATTTCCTTGGTTTTTTTTTGCAATTTAAAAAAAAATTTTCAGCTTAACCCTTTCCCGTTTAAAACGCTTGAAATCGCTCCATTGATATGTAAAATGCATGTGAGAATAAGTGAATTCAGTAGAAAAGATCAGAGAAAGGAAGGGCAGAATATCAGACAGGTCTGCGTGCTCAAATCTCAACCATTTAAAAATAAAGTGCGTTCGTTCATCAGCCCGGAAAGTCTGATTACTGTTATCAGTTGTTGCTAAGTAGCAACGGGATCTCGCTATTTAGCGAGACCTGAATTATAAATAGATTTCCATTACATTAAAATGCTTCCGTTTTCAATGTTTCTTTTTAAGAGGCGATCGATATTGTGATTTTTCCTGAGTTTATTTTTTAAGCCATGGCTTTCCAGGCAGTCTAATATTTGATTTGGGATCTGAGAATAATAATAATAGCCCCTTCAGTCATAACTGACTATGGAAATGCGCCCCTGAGGTGACAGCCCTCTGCTGCTTATTTTCCTGGTGTTCCTTTCGACGTTTTCTCCTCTTTTCTGCATGTTGTATGAGCTTCTTTTCGCCCAAACTGAGGTAGCGCCACAGATAGCATCTCAACCTTGTGCAATCAGCAGCTTTATCCTGCCAGGTTGCTGGATTTATGGCCAGTGCCCTAATGTATCTCTTGCACATATCTTTGAATCTCAGCTGCGGTTGCCCAACTGTTCTTTTGCCATCTACCAGTTGTCCGTAAAAGATATCTTTCGGGATGCGACCATCTTCCAAGCGGCGGACATGACCAAGCCAACGTAGTCTACACTGTCAAAGCAGTGTATGCATGCTTTGAAGGCCAGCACGTGACAACACCTCGACATTTGTCACTTTATCTTTCCACGAATACCGAGGATGTGGCGTAGACACCGTAGATGGAAGGTATTGAGCCTTCTTTCTTGCTTAGCATAAGTTGTCCATGTCTCGCTACCATATAGAAGTATGCTGATTATGCAGGCGTTATATACCGCAGCTTTGATCTTCATTGTGAGTTTGGAGTTTCCAGAAACACGCGATGTGAGGCAGGCAAAGGTAGCTGCAGCTTTGCCAAGGCGGCTGTCAATTTCTGTGTCCAGAGAGAGTTTGCCATTGATGAATCTAAGAAGTGACTTTTTATTTGATTAGGATGCTAAGTAGCAACGAGATCTCGGTATCTAGCGAGACCTAAGTTATAAATAGACTTCTGGAAGGCCAACATTATAGTGCTTCAGTTTTTCATATTTTTTTAAAGAGGCGATCGACATGACTTTTCGTGATTTCTTTTAAAGTCAAGGCTTTCCAGGCGGTCAAATATTTGTTTTGAGATCTGAGAAGTGACTTGTTATTTGATAAGGATACTAACCGCGCAGCCGAATCAGATGTGGATAATGAGTAATGGCTTGAATTAGACTCTGAAAGTGACACTGAGAAAATGTAATCTAGTGAAAGAAGTAATTTATTGCTAATAGATCAAACGAAGATGGCTGGTCAATAAGGCGTACTCCAGTTGAAATTTGTGACTTAATAGGAGTTCAAACGTGTATTACTTAAGATATTTTGATAAAACATTTTATGAAGCAGCTAGTTTATATCTGAAGGATAGCATAGAGGGGCAGTACGGGCGGGGAAGGAGGGGGGAACACTGACCGGTTTTATAATTTTTTTTGGACTCGAATATAAGTCGGGGCTGCGCCATTAAGAGCCGAAAGAGAAAAACAATTTCTCGACTTATACTCGAGTATATACGATACTTGAGTTTGCGCGAAAGCCACACTGGACCTCATCCATTTGTGGCTCAGCCAGGCATCTGAGTCTCTGCTCTAGTATTCTTGAGTAAATTTTACCAGGAACATTAAGCAGGTGTGGTGAAGTGGGATGTTATAAATATTTATAGGGGGACTTAGTGTACTGACTGAGATCAGCTGTGAAGGTATCTATATCTAATAAGAGTAGTGTATTATATATAACCTTACTTGCTGCCACATATGTATACCTCAGTCAGAATTATTCTGGAATAGTGTGATGACTACGTTATATGTCTAGGGTATGTGTATGATGAAGTGTAAGTCATAACAACAACAGACAGATAAACAATTTAATTTATTCCACCACACTTGACAACACTGTGACACTCACATACATAAACACTCTACGAGGATATCTTAAAGGAGTCACTGATAACTTTTCAAATAACAATATGTATTCAGTGCTGTCATGAATGTATATGTGTCCTGATTCAAATACAAAGGGAACCAGGAATCACAATCAATTTTAATTACAAGTTATATGTACAGAATTTCTCAATATGAATCTTGTAGTGACATGTATTTTTAATAGTATCCTATGTGTGTCAGTTGTGTAGTAGTAATATGAGGTAATACTGGTTTTGTTTTGTTCAAGCTCTGTTGGTATTTGTCATCATGACTTCAATAGTTTGTCTTTATTGGAACTAGTATTGGAGATGTTCTCAGTTCCTGATATTAAAACAATTAAATTCCCCTCTTAATTGTATTTTACACTGTCATTTTAAGATGGGGGTACATAATGTTGAGCTCCATGGTCACACTCTCTTATCTTTAGTGATGACTGCAGAAAAAGGCTCCTCTGCTCGATTACTTTAATGAGTTCTGGAGCCACCCCACTGGTTGCTATATGGACCAAGGAGTATGCTGTCCACCTCTGGCTTCAGCAAAGCTCTGACCAGGTGCTGCTCAATAACTTTAAGACCACGGTCCCTGAAACAAGAAGGATGTACCTTCTACGTCATAACTAATTTATACTCTCTTTCTACACTGAGCACAATACATCACAAACATTGAGTTCAGAGCGTTAGGCCAACTGTCAGCTTCATCTGAAATACTTTATACCAGTATTTCCCTCCCTAATGGTTACTACGCCTCTGCAATTCCAGCATTATTTCTGTCTAATCAATAATCTAGGTGTCAGTGTACTGTTTGGCCATTCCATGCAGTTTTACTTTCCTCCGACACCTTCTGTTCAGGCTGGAGCATTATAGGCTTTACATCATGTTCGCTACTGAACTACACATATATACAGGCATAAATTAACAATTTACATTCAATTTTCATTAAAAGATATTGAATATTTCAAGCTTACCACAATTCATAGAATAATAAACAGTTTCGTTGACTGGCAATGAATATAGCACAACTCCGATCTGCCGATGTCCCAGGCTTTATTTTATAACAAATATACACTGGTGCTCAACGTACTGCTTCTTAGTAGGTTTATTACAAGATGTGGCAATGAACAGACGCTCTGAATCGAGTATATTCGCAGCTCTACCCAATGAAACCACGTCCACACATCTTTTCAAAAAAGTACCCCTTCTATTCGTTTCCCATAACAACACAAGATAGTATTTATAGCCCGACCAATCGTGTTTAGTCTTATATTTGTTGCGCTCCAATCAATTAGGAGTTAACATGGTAGGCTATTTCCGTAACGTAAGGTTTTTTCAAACACGTTATAAAAAAATTTTATGAGCAGAAATGATTTCATGCTGTCAGGCACCCCCACTATTTTATTTTGGTTATAATTTGGTAATTCCTAGACTATTTGCGTAACGTTTTACATATTCTTTGTCAGCAAGCCCTAAGGAACCCAAATATACAAATTTAAAAGAGCTAAGTGGCTGCGTTCAAAATATGCAATTTCTTCTACCTCCTGTTTCGAAGATGTGCTGTCTGGGTACTGTAATGTTTTCAAACGTAAACCCATCTAATGTCATCTTTTCTAATAAGCGTTTTCCAGGTTTTTTAAAACCTAACTCTGGGAAGGTTAGTGTTTTTATCACTGTCCGTCTGAAAAAAAGTTAGTGCATGTGGCCTTACACGCGTGATGGCAGCAATTGTGTATCGCGCGACGCGTGTTTAGTGTTGCATGTGTCCTGCCTTCATTCGCCCCTCTCTCTCTCCTGCTTATCTGTCTTTTAGTTACGCCGTGTATAAAATGGAATGAATGAGATATTAAATTTAGGTCATTGATCAGTTTGCGTATCTCAAGTTTAGTACACGTTTCATTGAAGAAAGCGGGTAATAATATAGTAGGCTTTTACTATCAACGTGAAAGCGTTACAATTTGCAGACGAAGCAGAAAACAAGGGGGATTTCGAGTACAGTCATTGTGACAGCACTGTTCTTTTACCATTTTTCTTTTCTTTATTAAATGTATTTGTTAGGCTTTATATTTACCTGATAATTTATATATGTGGATTAGAATATTCCACGACATCTCCCCTCTTAAAACAGACATTATATGTCAGTCCTTTATTCTATATACACATAGAGAAATTTATTATTATTTCTGGGGTTTAGGGTGATTCTCATCACACGGATGGCGGCTTAAAAAATCCGCTCCCAAATTTGTTTTTCCAGATATATACTCAATGCTAAAATTATATGGAGCCAAAAGTAAAGACCATCGGAGTAACCTAGAGTTCTCATGCCTAGCCTGTGCTAGAAACGATAAAGGTTTGTGGTCTGTTTGCAACTTAAAGGCCTTCCCATACAGATAAATATTGAATTTCTTTATTGCCCATATTACTGCAAGACATTCTTTTTCGCTAGTTGAGTAATTGATTTCAGCTTTATTCAATTTTCTGCTAGCATATGCCACTGGGCTTAATTCCCCATCCAATGCATCTGATTTCTGTAGTAGAGTTGCACCTAACCCAATATTACTGGCATCCGTCCTTACAATGAATTCTTGACTTAAGTCAGGTAATTTCAAAATAGGTTTACTTGTGAGCTTTTCCTTCAATTCTTGGTAAGCCATTTCACATTGTGGTGTCCATGTAATGCGATCTGGATGTCCTTTACGTGTCAAATCAGTTAACGGTGCACATATGGAATTAAAGTTTTTGATATACTTCTGGTAGAAACCACATAATGATACAAA
This sequence comes from Oreohelix idahoensis, assembly GCA_024509875.1. NCBI lineage: Eukaryota > Metazoa > Mollusca > Gastropoda > Stylommatophora > Oreohelicidae > Oreohelix > Oreohelix idahoensis. The sequence goes on from JAMPIV010022055.1 coordinate 216,277, forward strand.
TGATCTCACGTCCTTCTTGGTTTGTGGTCTCGGAGCTTTCTTTAGTTTCTCTAAATTCTTTGGGTCAGGGGTCATGTTTCCCTGATAAACTGTGTGTCCCAAAAATTCCAATTCTTTACATCCAACGCAACATTTGGTTGGTCGGGCTGTTAAATTTGCTTCCCCAAGTCGATTAAACAGCATATTCAGAGAGTCAATGTGTTCCTCAAATGTTTCTGTTGCTATAAGGATATCATCCATAAAATTTGTTATACATGGATTATTCAGAGGGTCCAATAATTTTCTCATCATTCTAGAGAAGACACTAGGCGCATTCTTCAATCCAAATGGCAATCTATTAAACTCATAGTGTCCTTCTGAGGTACTAAAAGCTAGGTATGGTCTAACCTCAGGCTTTACTGGAATCTGATAGTATCCTTTACTCAGATCCACTTTTGAGAAATATTTAGCTTTATTTAGTCTGGCAAACAGCTGATTTGTATCCGGCAATGGATCCACCTGTCCTTCTGTAATAGCATTCAGTCTCCTGTAATCTATACAGAGTCTATGTTCTCCAGAGGGCTTCCTTAAGAGTACAACACCGGAACTATACGAAGATTCACTGTGTGAAATAATTCCTTCCTTCAATAGATAGTCTATCTCTTCCTTCAAAGCTTTCTCCTTAGCAAACGGAATCGAATATGGTTTCATACAGACAGGTGTGGGGTCTATCAGTTTCATATCATATTCCAATAGGTTTGTATGCCCTGGTCGGTCTGTTAACACCTCTGCATGATTATTTAGAACCTGTTGCACTCTCTCTTTCTGAGTTTTCGTTAAATGTGTACTGATTTTCACCTGTGCTGCTGTCTCACAGGGGTGTAATGGATATTCAAATGATGAAAGTGGTTCCTTTTTCATCTCCATGGCGATGGACAAGGTCAACAAGTGTGTCTCCTCCTGATGTTCTCTTTCCAAATATTTCTTCAGGAGATTCACATGATAGATTTTTTCTTTCCCCTTCTTATCTATCTTATAATTTGTTCTAGACACCTTCTCTAAAAACTGTATATGGACCCTGCCATCCAATTTGTAACTTATTCTGACTCCCGGGCAAAAGAAGCAGTACTTTCTCTCCCACAGCCAAATTTCTGTCTTTCGCCTTCCTGTTATAATAGGCAGCATGTTTCTTCCTGGCTTGTTTCAAATTTTCATTGGCAAGTTTCCAGCCAGTTTTTAAACGAGTGGTCAGCTCATTCACATATTGGTATGAAGATGTAATGTTTTCCTCTGCCTTTTCATCAGTCCACGTTCTTAACAAAGCTTCGAGTGGACCTTTTATTGGCCTTCCAAACAATAATGTTGCCGGGGCCATACCGGTTGAACTATGGGGTACCTCCCGATAAGCAAAGAGGGCGGCGTGCAGGTACTGGTCCCATGTATCTGGTTTTTCGTGTGCCAACTTTCTCAGGATCGACATCAATGTGCCGTTAAATCTTTCCACTTGGCCGTTTCCTTGGGGATGATACACACTACAATGGAAGTGTTTGGCCTGGAAGATCCTGAAAACTTCTTCAGTTAGTTTCCCCTTGAACTGAGAGCCATTATCAGTCAAGATTTGATTGGGAAAGCCTAACCTTGTGAAAATTGTGAGCAATGCCTCTGCCACATGTTTAGAATCAATCGATGACAGGGCTACTGCCTCTCCCCACATAGAACAAGTGTCCACCAGAGTCAGAATGTAGCTGTTCCTTCTCTTGGTTCGGGTGAGAGGTCCCACAAGATCCACGGCAACTCTCTCAAAGGGTGTTCCCACTATGGGCATTTCCCCAGAGTTGCTGGTGCAGTCCAATGTTTAGGTGCTACTCGTTGGCACTCTGGACAGGATTTTACATATCGTTTGATATCTTCAGTTATTCCTGGCCAGAAATAGTGACAAGCTATTCGCTGTCCTGTTGCGCTGATTCCCATATGACCACTGAAGGGAATCGCATGCCCTAGTTCCAACACTTTAGTCCTATATGAAGTGGGAAGGACCAGCTGTCCGTGACCATTGGATTCAGATCCAGCCTTCCTATATATCAGTTTGTTCTTCATATAAAACTCTCCCTTGCCTGGAGGTGTATGAGATTTGGGCAACTTCTTGAAACATGGCTTGAGTGTTTTGTCCTCAGCCTGTGCCTTCCTCATCTCATCTGGATGAGTATTTATTGGATTATCCTCCTCCTTTTTTGACTGTGATCTGGTCTGCACTGTTGCCAATATCACAGGTCTCTTGGGATTCCCCAAGAAGACATATCTACACCCCAATATTAGAGGGTAGATTGGCTCATTTATCACTGCTGCTTTTATGATTCCTTCCACATATCGCGTTTTCACTTTTATTCGGGCGACGGGAAGTGTCATGGTAGCTACATCCTTGGTTGCAGTTTGAATCTCCACTGTTTCTGTGGTGTATTGATCGGCCTGCACCAGGTGAGAACTCACAACGGAATCGTAATCTAAACCAGTATCATATAAACACATTATAGTGACACCATTACAGATGACATCTTCACACACTGGGGGGTGGTATGGTTCCTGTAGTTCTTTAGGTTTGACCTTCTTTTCCTTTTTCCCCGATGTCATAGCAGCACAATGAGGAGGTTTCCTTCTACAATGGTCAGTGTCATGATTGTTCATCTTACAATTTTTACACCACCTTTTTCCTTGGTTGAAAGATTTCCTTTTACCCTATTTCCTTTCATCGAATTGTGGGAATTTATTTTTATTTTCATACCGTGGCCTATCAAACTGGTGCTTACCTTTGTTTTGATCCCTAGGATCAAATTTATTAAAGTTCTGTGGTGCCCTAAAGTTATCCACTTGTTTCTTTTTATTACCTGTTACCTCTGCTAGAGCTGCTTGATACCTTTCAGCAACATTTAGCAACTCACCCAGCCTCTCTGCACCTTGTTCCATGAGAAACTTTCTCAGGTCTGGAGCCATGGACTCTCTTAATTGCTCTATAAGGACCATTTCCTTAAGATCTTGGGTTTTCCCCAGAGAAGTCCATTTCTCCAAGTATGTCTCTATTCGTGCAGAGAACTGGTGATAGGTTTCACCTGACAGTAGTTTAGCATTCCTAAATTTTTTCCTATAAAATTCTGCATTCTTTTCATATCTTAACAAAAGAGCCTGCTTTAGCATGTCATAATTTTCCTGATCACCTCTGCTCATTTTTGCAAAAACTTCATAAGCTGCCCCACGAAGTCCTTGAGATAACTTTAAGCTCCACCTTTCTCTCTCTAACCCATACGTGGTAGCTAATAGTTCATACCTATTTAGGTAGCTCTCTATATCATCGTCTTTCTCAACAAAATGATCTAAATGAAAATTCATAACTGAGGTTGAGGCTCCTTGGCTAGCAGTGGCATCAGAGGCAAAGGGACTGGCACCATTTTCAGGAGCATGGCCTTGAAACTCAAACTCCCTTAGTCTTAACTCATGTTCCCTTTGTAATCTCTTCTCCTCCTTTTCTGCTTCCCTTTCTGCAGCTAATCTCTTCTCTTCTCTTTCTGCAGCTAATTTCTTCTCTTCTCTTTCTGCAGCTAATTTCTTCTCTTCTCTTTCTGCAGCCTGTCTTCTTTCCTCTGCTTCCAATTTCTTAGCCTCAGCCTCAATCTGCAACCTCTTAGTCTCAGCCTCAGCCTCAAATTGTAACTTCTTAATTTCCCTTTCAGCCTCTAACTTTCTTTCGGCTTCAAACCTTCTTTCTTCGCGTTCAATAAATTTGTCACATTCAGTAGTGACATAGGCAACCATAACTTGCCCATCTAATCCTAACTCTTTTGCAGTCTGAACAGCAGCAGATCGAAATTTGGCTAGGTCCGCCATTGTCTATCAGGTAAGTTTATACAATGTCTAACTAACAATTCAATCTCTAAATATATATCTAATGGACAACACAGGCACCGAGAGCTCAACCTTATTTAATTCCACCCAAGGATACCTTTTAATTCTTATATTCCCTGAAGTGAATTACCCCCAATATTTTTAATAGGTAAAGATTCAAAATCCCAAGAGCGAGACCCCAATATATGTGGTGAAGTGGGATGTTATAAATATTTATAGGGGGACTTAGTGTACTGACTGAGATCAGCTGTGAAGGTATCTATATCTAATAAGAGTAGTGTATTATATATAACCTTACTTGCTGCCACATATGTATACCTCAGTCAGAATTATTCTGGAATAGTGTGATGACTACGTTATATGTCTAGGGTATGTGTATGATGAAGTGTAAGTCATAACAACAACAGACAGATAAACAATTTAATTTATTCCACCACACTTGACAACACTGTGACACTCACATACATAAACACTCTACGAGGATATCTTAAAGGAGTCACTGATAACTTTTCAAATAACAATATGTATTCAGTGCTGTCATGAATGTATATGTGTCCTGATTCAAATACAAAGGGAACCAGGAATCACAATCAATTTTAATTACAAGTTATATGTACAGAATTTCTCAATATGAATCTTGTAGTGACATGTATTTTTAATAGTATCCTATGTGTGTCAGTTGTGTAGTAGTAATATGAGGTAATACTGGTTTTGTTTTGTTCAAGCTCTGTTGGTATTTGTCATCATGACTTCAATAGTTTGTCTTTATTGGAACTAGTATTGGAGATGTTCTCAGTTCCTGATATTAAAACAATTAAATTCCCCTCTTAATTGTATTTTACACTGTCATTTTAAGATGGGGGTACATAATGTTGAGCTCCATGGTCACACTCTCTTATCTTTAGTGATGACTGCAGAAAAAGGCTCCTCTGCTCGATTACTTTAATGAGTTCTGGAGCCACCCCACTGGTTGCTATATGGACCAAGGAGTATGCTGTCCACCTCTGGCTTCAGCAAAGCTCTGACCAGGTGCTGCTCAATAACTTTAAGACCACGGTCCCTGAAACAAGAAGGATGTACCTTCTACGTCATAACTAATTTATACTCTCTTTCTACACTGAGCACAATACATCACAAACATTGAGTTCAGAGCGTTAGGCCAACTGTCAGCTTCATCTGAAATACTTTATACCAGTATTTCCCTCCCTAATGGTTACTACGCCTCTGCAATTCCAGCATTATTTCTGTCTAATCAATAATCTAGGTGTCAGTGTACTGTTTGGCCATTCCATGCAGTTTTACTTTCCTCCGACACCTTCTGTTCAGGCTGGAGCATTATAGGCTTTACATCATGTTCGCTACTGAACTACACATATATACAGGCATAAATTAACAATTTACATTCAATTTTCATTAAAAGATATTGAATATTTCAAGCTTACCACAATTCATAGAATAATAAACAGTTTCGTTGACTGGCAATGAATATAGCACAACTCCGATCTGCCGATGTCCCAGGCTTTATTTTATAACAAATATACACTGGTGCTCAACGTACTGCTTCTTAGTAGGTTTATTACAAGATGTGGCAATGAACAGACGCTCTGAATCGAGTATATTCGCAGCTCTACCCAATGAAACCACGTCCACACATCTTTTCAAAAAAGTACCCCTTCTATTCGTTTCCCATAACAACACAAGATAGTATTTATAGCCCGACCAATCGTGTTTAGTCTTATATTTGTTGCGCTCCAATCAATTAGGAGTTAACATGGTAGGCTATTTCCGTAACGTAAGGTTTTTTCAAACACGTTATAAAAAAAATTTTATGAGCAGAAATGATTTCATGCTGTCAGGCACCCCCACTATTTTATTTTGGTTATAATTTGGTAATTCCTAGACTATTTGCGTAACGTTTTACATATTCTTTGTCAGCAAGCCCTAAGGAACCCAAATATACAAATTTAAAAGAGCTAAGTGGCTGCGTTCAAAATATGCAATTTCTTCTACCTCCTGTTTCGAAGATGTGCTGTCTGGGTACTGTAATGTTTTCAAACGTAAACCCATCTAATGTCATCTTTTCTAATAAGCGTTTTCCAGGTTTTTTAAAACCTAACTCTGGGAAGGTTAGTGTTTTTATCACTGTCCGTCTGAAAAAAAGTTAGTGCATGTGGCCTTACACGCGTGATGGCAGCAATTGTGTATCGCGCGACGCGTGTTTAGTGTTGCATGTGTCCTGCCTTCATTCGCCCCTCTCTCTCTCCTGCTTATCTGTCTTTTAGTTACGCCGTGTATAAAATGGAATGAATGAGATATTAAATTTAGGTCATTGATCAGTTTGCGTATCTCAAGTTTAGTACACGTTTCATTGAAGAAAGCGGGTAATAATATAGTAGGCTTTTACTATCAACGTGAAAGCGTTACAATTTGCAGACGAAGCAGAAAACAAGGGGGATTTCGAGTACAGTCATTGTGACAGCACTGTTCTTTTACCATTTTTCTTTTCTTTATTAAATGTATTTGTTAGGCTTTATATTTACCTGATAATTTATATATGTGGATTAGAATATTCCACGACAGCAGGGATACGCCTCTATGATTTCCGTATTGTTGGTTGTCACCCTTTTTGAAAATGCGTGTTATGGTGGCAATGTCCCAATCATTTGGTATGGTCAGGCTGCCAATAGGACCCTCAGGAGTGTGGTGAAGTGGGATGTTATAAATATGTATAGGGGACTTAGTGTACTGACTGAGATCAGCTGTGAAGGTATATATATCTAATAAGAGTAGTGTATATGTGTATGATGAAGTGTAAGTCATAACAACAACAGACAGATAAACAATTTAATTTATTCCACCACACTTGACAACACTGTGACACTCACATACATAAAACACTCTACAAGGATATCTTAAAGGAGTCACTGATAACTTTTCAAATAACAATATGTATTCATTTCTGTCATGAATGAATATGTGTCCTGATTCAAATACAAAGGGAACCAGGAATCACAATCAATTTTAATTACAAGTTATATGTACAGAATTTATCAATATGAATATTGTAGTGACATATATTATTAAAAATATCCTATGTGTGTCAGTTGTGTAGTAGTAATATGAGGTAATACTGGTTTTGTTTTGTTCAAGCTCTGTTGGTATTTGTCATCATGACTTCAATAGTTTGTCTTTATTGGAACTAGTATTGGAGATGTTCTCAGTTCCTGATATTAAAACAATTTACTTCCCCTCTTAAGTTTATGTTACAATGTTATTTTAAGATGGGGGTACATAATTTTGAGCTCAGCTGGCCACATCAGCTTATCTTGCGTGATGGCGGCAGGAAAGGACTCCTCTGCTCGATTTCTCCCCTGTGCTCTGGAGACACCTCACTGATAGCTAAATGGACCAAGGAGTATGCTGTCCGACTCTGGATTCAGCAAAGCTCTGACCAGGTGCTGCTCAATACCATCAAGACCACGGTCCCTGAAAACAAGAAGGATGTACCTTCTACTTCATAACTAATTTATACTCTCTTTTTACACTGAGCACAATACATCACAAACATTGAGTTCAGAGCGTTAGGCCAACTGTCAGCTTCATCTGAAATACTCTATACCAGTATTAACCTCCTTAATGGTTACTACGCCTCTGCACTTCCAGCATTATTTCTTTCTAGTCAATCATCTAGGTGTCAGTGTACTGTTTGGCCATTCCATGCCGTTTTACTTTCCTCCGACACCTTCTGTTCAGGCTGGAGCATTATAGGCTTTACATCATGTTTGCTACTGAACTACACATATATACAGGCATAAATTAACAATTCACATTCAATTTTCATTAAAAGATACTGAATGTTTCAAGCTTACCACAATTCATGGAAACAAACACAGATACGTTGATTAGCAATGAATTCTGGCACAAATTCCCATCTGCTTATGTTCCAGGCTTTTATTTAGCAAAAATATGAGCTGGCTTCAACGCACTGTTGCTTTATCAAGCTTATTTGAACTAGTGGTCTCGAACTAACGCTCCTAAGTGAGTATATCAGCGAGTCTGGCCAATGGAGCCACGTTTCGACAAGTGTTTGAAAAAATTTTAACTTCCTACGTCTCCCCTAACAACCAAAGATAGCATTTATAGCCCGACCAATCGTGTTTAGTCTTATATTTGTTGCGCTCCAATCAATTTGGAGTTTACATGGTAGGCTATTTCCGTACGCACGGTTTTTTTAAACACGTTATAAAAAAATTTTATGAGCAGAAATGATTTCATGCTGTCAGGCATCCCCACTATTTTATTTTGGTTATAACTTGTTAATTCCTAGACTATTTGCGTAACGTTTTACATATTCTTTGTCAGCAAGCCCTAAGGAACCCAAATATACAAATTTAAAAGAGCTAAGTGGCTGCGTTCAAAATATGCAATTTCTAGGATAGTCGTGTAGTTGTTTTTTATTTTTTTATTTTTTATGTGAGAACCGCCACCTGTCCTGCTGTACTGTCAGACTAATGTCAGGATTTCGGACATAAAACAGTAGAATGTCAGGTTTCCCCAATAAGCGTTTTTCAGGTTTTAAAACCTAACTCTGGGAAGGGTAGTGTTTTTATCACTGTCCGTCCGAAAAAGTTAGTGCATGTGGCCTTACACGCGTGATAGTAGTAATTGTGTATCGCGCGACGCGTGTTTTGTGTTGCACGTGTTCGGCTTTATGCCTCTCCCTTCTCTCTATCCTTTAGTCCATCTGTCTTTAGTTACGCCGTGTATAAAATGGAATGAATGAAATATTAAAATTAGGTCATTGTTCAGCTTGGTATCTCAATGTTTTTGCAAGAAATACAGCACACGTTTCATTGAAGAACGCGGTAATAATACAGTAGGCTTTTACTATCAACGTGAAAGCGTTACAATTTGCCGACGAAGTAGAAAACAAGGGGGATTTCGAGTACTGTCATTGTGACAGCACTGTTCTTTACCATTCTTCTTCCTTTATTTATTATATGTATTTATTAGGCTTTATATTTACTTGATAATTTATATATGTGGATTAGAATATTCCACGACATCTCCCCTCTTAAAACAGACATCCCATGTCAGTCCTTTATTCTATATACACATAGATAAATGTAAGTCAACTTGACTTTACTCTGCTGTGGTGCTATCATGGTTTTATGTAGTTGGGTCCATTCAGAGTAGGCACTACTCATGAAATCTGCCTCAGACTTCTACAACCAATAATATATTTCGGTTATGTTACTGAACAGCCGCAAGTGTGAGTGCTTGTCTTAATGCTGCTTCGCAACCCGTATTCACCATTTCTCTTCTCTGAGTCTGCGCAATGATATGTCCAGAGAACATTATATTTCCCTCAAAATGTACGTTATGAGGAGATAACATATACCTGGTGATAGCAGAGTTTTCGTAGTGGATCCCATAATCTTCTTATTATCCTGTATGAAACATTCGGAATATCCTCAATCAAAGAGGCAACTCAGGGATTCATTACGTTCCTCCGAAATGTTTACATCCAACAATTTTTTCTGATCTCAGGTTTTACTGGAATCTGATAGTATCCTTTACTCAGATCCCCCCTTGAGAAATATTTAGCTTTATTTAGTCTGGCAAACAGCTGATTTGTATCCGGCAATGGATCCACCTGTCCTTCTGTAATAGCATTCAGTCTCCTGTAATCTATACAGAGTCTATGTTCTCCAGAGGGCTTCCTTAAGAGTACAACACCGGAACTATATGAGGATTCACTGTGTGAAATAATTCCCTCCTTCAATAGATAGTCTATCTCTTCCTTCAAAGCTTTCTCCTTAGCAAACGGAATCGAATATGGTTTCATACAGACAGGTGTGGGGTCTATCAGTTTCATATCATATTCCAATAGGTTTGTATGCCCTGGTCGGTCTGTTAACACCTCTGCATGATTATTTAGAACCTGTTGCACTCTCTCTTTCTGAGTTTTCGTTAAATGTGTACTGATTTTCACCTGTGCTGCTGTCTCACAGGGGTGTAATGGATACTCAAATGATGAAAGTGGTTCCTTTTTCATCTCCATGGCGATGGACAAGGTCAACAAGTGTGTCTCCTCCTGATGTTCTCTTTCCAAATATTTCTTCAGGAGATTCACATGATAGATTTTTTCTTTCCCCTTCTTATCTATCTTATAATTTGTTCTAGATACCTTCTCTAAAACTGTATATGGACCCTGCCATCCAATTTGTAACTTATTCTGACTCCCGGGCAAAAGAAGCAGTACTTTCTCTCCCACAGCCAAATTTCTGTCTTTCGCCTTCCTGTTATAATAGGCAGCATGTTTCTTCCTGGCTTGTTTCAAATTTTCATTGGCAAGTTTCCAGCCAGTTTTTAAACGAGTGGTCAGCTCATTCACATATTGGTATGAAGATGTAATGTTTTCCTCTGCCTTTTCATCAGTCCACGTTCTTAACAAAGCTACATATGGACCTTTAATTTTGTGGACCTATTTGTCCATGCACCGGTATGGTCTCTTCCACTCGAAGCTTTATAGTGATGATTTTTCCTCCCAGAATTATCATGCACAAAACGACCGCTACCAATTTTTCTCTTGGGGCTGTCTCCCCACTTAAAATTCTTGATGAGAGATTTCCTCCCTACATCCTCTTCCTCCAGTTTGTTTAAGTCCGATTGAGGGATTTTCGGCTTATCCTGGGGTAAGACATCTTTTTGCACTCTCCGCATAGTGGCCATTGTAAAACAGTTAAGTGAAGCTTGTCCGTGAAAAGGGGCTTCCCATTCCATTTGGTCCACTTTATCAAATCTATTTTTCTTCTTATTTTCAGGCCTAATTTTGCCCCGTGGCGTGTCCAGGTCCTGATCCATGTTCCCACTTGTGGGTGTTCCCTCATGTGCTATGCTACACCTTTCTACAAAATTCTCAATGTCCCATCTTGCTTTGGGCCAATAATAATTGTGAGCCACCTTTTGAATGATGGTACCTATTTTCTCATGGTCCCCATCTGGTTTCACATGTAGGCTCCTTATTAAGTCTGCCCTATATCTTTTAGGAAGTACCAGCTGTCCTTGACCTTTGGATCTAGCTCCAGTCTTCCTATACATCAACTTGTTTTTCATGTAAAAATCTCCCTTGCCTGGAGGTGTATGAGATTTGGGCAACTTCTTGAAACATGGCTTGAGTGTTTTGTCCTCAGCCTGTGCCTTCCTCATCTCTTCTGGAGTGGTATCTAACATAATATCCTCCTCCTGTCTTGAGGTCGACCTGACCTGAAGGGTGGCCATATACACAGGTTTCCTTCTGCAACGGTCAGTGTCATGATTGTCAATCTGACAATTCTTACACCACCTTTTTCCTTGGTTGAAAGATTTTCTTTCATCATATTTCCTTTCATCGAATTGTGGGAATTTATTTTTATTTTCATACCGTGGCCTATCAAACTGGTGCTTACCTTTGTTTTGACCCCTAGGATCAAATTTATTAAAGTTCTGTGGTGCCCTAAAGTTATCCACTTGTTTCTTTTTATTACCTGTTACCTCTGCTTGAGCTGCTTGATACCTTTCAGCAACATTTAGCAACTCACCCAGCCTCTCGCACCTTGTTCCATGAGAAACTTTCTCAGGTCTGGAGCCATGGACTCTCTTAGTTGCTCTATAAGGACCATTTCCTTAAGATCTTGGGTTTTCCCCAGAGAAGTCCATTTCTCCAAGTATGTCTCTATTCGTGCAGAAAACTGGTGATAGGTTTCACCTGACAGTAGTTTAGCATTCCTAAATTTTTTCCTATAAAATTCTGCATTCTTTTCATACCTTAACAAAAGAGCCAGCTTCAGCATGTCATAATTTTCCTGATCACCTCTGCTCATTTTTGCAAAACTTCATAAGCTGCCCCACGAAGTCCCTGAGATAACTTTAAGCTCCACCTTTCTCTCTCTAACCCATAAGTGGTAGCTAATAGTTCATACCTATTTAGGTAGCTCTCTATATCATCGTCTTTCTCAACAAAATGATCTAAATGAAAATTCATAGCTGAGGTTGAGGCTCCTTGGCTAGCAGTGGCATCAGAGGCAAAGGGACTGGCACCATTTTCAGGAGCATGGCCCTGAAACTCAAACTCCCTTAGTCGTAACTCATGTTCCCTTTGTAATCTCTTCTCCTCCTTTTCTGCTTCCCTCTCTGCAGTCAATCTTCTTTCTTCTGCTTCCCTTTCTGCAGCTAATTTCTTCTCTTCCCTTTCTGCAGCTAATTTCTTCTCTTCCCTTTCTGCAGCCAATCTTTTGTCTTCTCTTTCTGCCTCCAATTTCTTAGCCTCAGCCTCAATCTGCAACCTCTTAGTCTCAGCCTCAGCCTCAAATTGTAACTTCTTAATTTCCCTTTCAGCCTCTAACTTTCTTTCGGCCTCTTTTTCTAATCTTCTTTCTTCGCGTTCAATAAATTTGTCACATTCCGTAGTGACATAGGCAACCATAACTTGCCCATCTAATCCTAACTCTTTTGCAGTCTGAACAGCAGCAGATCGAAACTTGGCCAGGTCCGCCATTGTCTATCAGGTAAGTTTATACAATGTCTAACCAACAATTCAATCTCTAATTATATATCTAATGGACAACACAGGCACCGTGAGCTCAACCTTATTTAATTCCACCCAAGGATACCTTTTAATTCTTATATTCCCTGAAGTGAATTACCCCCAATATTTTTAATAGGGAAAGATTCAAAATCCCAAGAGCGAGACCCCAATATATGTGGTGAAGTGGGATGTTATAAATATTTATAGGGGACTTAGTGTACTGACTGAGATCAGCTGTGAAGGTATCTATATCTAATAAGAGTAGTGTATTATAGATAACCTTACTTGCTGCCACATATATATATATCTCAGTCAGAATTATTCTGGAATAGTGTGATGACTACGTTGTATGTCTAGGGTATGTGTATGATGAAGTGTAAGTCATAACAACAACAGACAGATAAACAATTTAATTTATTCCACCACACTTGACAACACTGTGACACTCACATACATAAAACACTCTACAAGGATATCTTAAAGGAGTCACTGATAACTTTTCAAATAACAATATGTATTCATTCTGTCATGAATGAATATGTGTCCTGATTCAAATACAAAGGGAACCAGGAATCACAATCAATTTTAATTACAAGTTATATGTACAGAATTTATCAATATGAATATTGTAGTGACATATATTATTAACAGTATCCTATGTGTGTCAGTTGTGTAGTAGTAATATGAGGTAATACTGGTTTTGTTTTGTTCAAGCTCTGTTGGTATTTGTCATCATGACTTCAATAGTTTGTCTTTATTGGAACTAGTATTGGAGATGTTCTCAGTTCCTGATATTAAAACAATTTACTTCCCCTCTTAAGTTTATGTTACAATGTTATTTTAAGATGGGGGTACATAATTTTGAGCTCAGCTGGCCACATCAGCTTATCTTGCGTGATGGCGGCAGGAAAGGACTCCTCTGCTCGATTTCTCCCTGTGCTCTGGAGACACCTCACTGATAGCTAAATGGACCAAGGAGTATGCTGTCCGACTCTGGATTCAGCAAAGCTCTGACCAGGTGCTGCTCAATACCATCAAGACCACGGTCCCTGAAAACAAGAAGGATGTACCTTCTACTTCATAACTAATTTATACTCTCTTTTTACACTGAGCACAATACATCACAAACATTGAGTTCAGAGCGTTAGGCCAACTGTCAGCTTCATCTGAAATACTTTATACCAGTATTAACCTCCTTAATGGTTACTACGCCTCTGCACTTCCAGCATTATTTCTTTCTAGTCAATCATCTAGGTGTCAGTGTACTGTTTGGCCATTCCATGCCGTTTTACTTTCCTCCGACACCTTCTGTTCAGGCTGGAGCATTATAGGCTTTACATCATGTTTGCTACTGAACTACACATATATACAGGCATAAATTAACAATTCACATTCAATTTTCATTAAAAGATACTGAATGTTTCAAGCTTACCACAATTCATGGAAACAAACACAGATACGTTGATTAGCAATGAATTCTGGCACAAATACTGGCACAAATTCCCATCTGCTTATGTTCCAGGCTTTTATTTAGCAAAAATATGAGCTGGCTTCAACGCACTGTTGCTTTATCAAGCTTATTTGAACTAGTGGTCTCGAACTAACGCTCCTAAGTGAGTATATCAGCGAGTCTGGCCAATGGAGCCACGTTTCGACAAGTGTTTGAAAAAAATTTTAACTTCCTACGTCTCCCCTAACAACCAAAGATAGTATTTATAGTCCGACCAATCGTGTTTAGTCTTATATTTGTTGCGCTCCAATCAATTTGGAGTTTACATGGTAGGCTATTTCCGTACGCACGGTTTTTTTAAACACGTTATAAAAAAATTTTATGAGCAGAAATGATTTCATGCTGTCAGGCATCCCCACTATTTTATTTTGGTTATAACTTGTTAATTCCTAGACTATTTGCGTAACGTTTTACATATTCTTTGTCAGCAAGCCCTAAGGAACCAAATATACAAATTTAAAAGAGCTAAGTGGCTGCGTTCAAAATATGCAATTTCTAGGATAGTCGTGTAGTTGTTTTTTTTTTTTTTTTTTTTTATGTGAGAACCGCCACCTGTCCTGCTGTACTGTCAGACTAATGTCAGGATTTCGGACATAAAACAGTAGAATGTCAGGTTTCCCCAATAAGCGTTTTTTCAGGTTTTAAAACCTAACTCTGGGAAGGGTAGTGTTTTTATCACTGTCCGTCCGAAAAAGTTAGTGCATGTGGCCTTACACGCGTGATAGTAGTAATTGTGTATCGCGCGACGCGTGTTTTGTGTTGCACGTGTTCGGCTTTATGCCTCTCCCTTCTCTCTATCCTTTAGTCCATCTGTCTTTAGTTACGCCGTGTATAAAATGGAATGAATGAAATATTAAAATTAGGTCATTGTTCAGCTTGGTATCTCAATGTTTTTGCAAGAAATACAGCACACGTTTCATTGAAGAACGCGGTTAATAATACAGTAGGCTTTTACTATCAACGTGAAAGCGTTACAATTTGCCGACGAAGTAGAAAACAAGGGGGATTTCGAGTACTGTCATTGTGACAGCACTGTTCTTTACCATTCTTCTTCCTTTATTTATTATATGTATTTATTAGGCTTTATATTTACTTGATAATTTATATATGTGGATTAGAATATTCCACGACAAGGAGTAACAGGTCACCTGCTGCTCCCACGACCCTAACAATTTCTGATGTTATACCATCATGTCCTGCTTCTTTGCCTACCATGATTTTCTCTAGTGCTGCCTTCTGTTCTCCCATCTTAATGACATCTTCATCACCATTTGGTTTCTTCTTCTGTGATAGTGGTTATCATTTCTTAGGTTGACATTGCTCACAGTCAAGGAGCTCTGAGAGGTATTCTTTCCATCGTTCCATCCTTTCTTTTGGGGCAGTAAGTAATTTGTCTTGTTTGTCTTTTATAAATTTAAGAGGGTACTGTTTGTCCTTCCTCATGTTGTTTAGGGTATTGTAGAACAATTTCTCGTTCCCTTGAGCATTCTTCTTCTTCTTCCGTCCTTAGCCACCGACCGTCAAAGCAGTCAGTGGCCATTACGCCTAGTGGCGTCTTAGGGCAACAGCAGATAGGTTTTCTTTGCCATTGTTTCCCATCACGCCTATTGGCGTCTTTAGGGCAACGGCAAATCAATATATTTGCTGTTGTTTCCGTAATCGAAGTGATCCCTTGAGCATCTTTTTCTCGCTTTTCTTCAAATTGTTCCCAGAATTTATGTTTTGCTGCCAGCGCCTTGTTCTTTGCTTCTGTTCTGAGCATCACATATTCTCTACATGTCTCTGTTTTTCCTGCTGTATTTTTAGCTTTTAAGTGTTGTTTCCATGCCTTTTTCTTTGCTCTTATTTTCTCTGTCACTTCTTCTGTCCACCAAGGTGTCCTCTTTCCATTCTTCCCCAGTGGAAACTCACCATATGCTTCTGGTCCAGCTGTTTTATTGATATCCTTCTAGGTCATGTGACCGTTCTTCTATGGTTTCTCACTGCTGTCACAATAAGCCACTGATATCTGGTCTTAACTTCTGGTTCTCTTAGCTTGTAGGCCTTAATCCTCTTTTCTCCTGCCTGATTATTTATTTTCTTGTGTGGTGATGAGCAATGCCTAGGCCGAGCAACTCTTTCATTTTTTTCTTTTAAGTGTCAGCAAGTAGTGATCACTTCCAATCTCTTGGCCTTACCCAGACTCTATCATCACACACATACTTAAATGAGCTCTTCCTAACAATGGCATAGTCAGTGACTGATTTCTCATTCTTACTTGGTTCAAATCTGGTGTATGTATGTATGCGCTTATGGTGTAACTTTGTGTTTGTAAGGACAAGGTTGTGGTAAAGTGGGATGTTATAAATATTTATAGGGGACTTAGTGTACTGACTGAGATCAGCTGTGAAGGTATCTATATCTAATAAGAGTAGTGTATTATAGATAACCTTACTTACTGCCACATATGTATACCTCAGCCAGAATTATTCTGGAATAGTGTGATGACTACGTTATATGTCTAGGGTATGTGTATGATGAAGTGTAAGTCATAACAACAACAGACAGATAAACAATTTAATTTATTCCACCACACTTGACAACACTGTGACACTCACATACATATAACACTCTAAGAGGATATCTTAAAGGAGTCACTGATAACTTTTCAAATAACAATATGTATTCAGTGCTGTCATGAATGTATATGTGTCCTGATTCAAATACAAAGGGAACCAGGAATCACAATCAATTTTAATTATAAGTTATATGTACAGAATTTATTAATATGATTCGTGTAGTGACATATATTATTAATGGTATCCTATGTGTGTCAGTTGTGTAGTAGTAATATGAGGTAATACTGGTTTTGTTTTGTTCAAGCTCTGTTGGTATTTGTCATCATGACTTCAATAGTTTGTTTCTATTGGAACTAGTATTGGAGATGTTCTCAGTTCCTGGTATTAAAACAATTAAATTCCCCTCTTAATCTTAGTTTACAATGTCACTGTAAGATGGGGTACATAATGTTGAGCTCCATGGCCACACTCTCTTATCTTGCGTGATGACTGCAGTAAAAGAATCCTCTGCTCGATAAATGTACTGAGTTCTGGAGCCACCCCACTGGTTGCTATATGGACCAAGGAGTATGCTGTCCACTTCTGGCTTCAGCAAAGCTCTGACCAGGTGCTGCTCAATAACTTTAAGACCACGGTCCCTGAAACAAGAAGGTTGTACCTTCTACGTCAGAACTAATTTATACTCCATTTCTACACTGAGCACAATACATCACAAACATTGAGTTCAGAGCGTTAGGCCAACTGTCAGCTTCATCTGAAATACTTTATACCAGTATTTCCCTCCCTAATGGTTACTACGCCTCTGCAATTCCAGCATTATTTCTTTCTAGTTAATAATCTAGGTGTCAGTGTACTGTTTGGCCATTCCATGCAGTTTTACTTTCCTCCGACACCTTCTGTTCAGGCTGGAGCACTATAGGCTTTACATCATGTTCGCTACTGAACCACACATATATACAGACATAAATTATCAATTTACATTCAATTTTCATTAAAAGATATTGAATATTTCAAGCTTACCACAATTCATGGAAATAATAATAAACAGTTTCGTTGACTGCAATGAATATAGCACAACTCCGATCTGCCGATGTCCCAGGCTTTATTTTATAAAAAATATACACTGGTGCTCAACGCACTGCTTCTTAGTAGGTTTATTACAAGATGTGGCAATGAACAGACGCTCTGAATTGAGTATATTCGCAGCTCTACCCAATCAAACCATGTCTACACATCTTTTCAAAAAAGTACCCCTTTCTCACGTTTCCCCTGACAACACAAGATAGTATTTATAGTCCGACCAATCGTGTTTAGTCTTTCATTTGTTGCGCTCCAATCAAATAGGAGTTAACATGGTAGGCTATTTCCGTAACGTAATGTTTCTTCAAACACGTTATAAAAAAATTTTATGAGCAGAAATGATTTCATGCTGTCAGGCACCCCCACTATTTTATTTTGGCCATAACTTGGTAATTCCTAGACTATTTGCGTAACGTTTTACATATTCTTTGTCAGCAAACCCTAAGGAATCCAAATATCTCAATCTAAGGGAGCTAGGTGGCTGCGTTCAAAATGTGCATTTTCTACCACCTCCTGTTCACTTCAATCCCCATGTGGTGTCTGGGTACTGTCATGTTTTCAAACGTAAACCGGTATAATGTCATAATTCCCAATAAGCGTTTTTCAGGATTTTAAAACCTAACTCTGGTATGGGTAGTGAATTTTATCACGGTCGATTTGAAATAAAGTTAGTGCATGTGGCCTTATACGCGTGATGGCAGCAATTGTGTATCGCGCGACGCGTGTTTAGTGTTGCACGTGTCCCTGCTTTCTGCCTCTCCCTTCTCTCTATCCTTTAGTCCGTCTGTCTTTTAGTTACGCCGTGTATAAAATGGAATGAATGAAATATTAAATTTAGTTCATTGATCAGCTTGCGTATCTCAAGGTTTTTCCAAGAAATACAGTACACGTTTCATTGAAGAAAGCGGGTAATAATACAGTAGGCTTTTACTATCAACGTGAAAGCGTTACAATTTGCAGACGAAGTAGAAAACAAGGGGAATTTCGAGTACAGTCATTGTGACAGCACTGTTCTTTACCATTCTTCTTTCCTTTTATTAAATTTATTTGTTAGGCTTTGCATTTACGTTTTAATTTATATATGGGGATTAAAATAATTCACGACATCTCCCCTCTTAAAACAGACATTATATGTCAGTCCTTTATTCTATATACACATAGAGAAATTTATTATTATTTCTGGGGTTTACGGTGATTCTCATCACACGGATGGCGGCTTAAAAAATCCGCTCCCAAATTTGTTTTTCCAGATATATACTCAATTCTTTACATCCAACGCAACATTTGGTTGGTCGGGCTGTTAAATTTGCTTCCCTAAGTCGATCAAACAGCATATTCAGAGAGTCAATGTGTTCCTCAAATGTTTCTGTTGCTATAAGGATATCATCCATGAAATTTGTTATATATGGATTATTCAGAGGGTCCAATAATTTTCTCATCATTCTAGAGAAGACACTAGGCGCATTCTTCAATCCAAATGGCAATCTATTAAACTCATAGTGTCCTTCTGAGGTACTAAAAGCTAGGTATGGTCTAACCTCAGGCTTTACTGGAATCTGATAGTATCCTTTACTCAGATCCACTTTTGAGAAATATTTAGCTTTATTTAGTCTGGCAAACAGCTGATTTGTATCCGGCAATGGATCCACCTGTCCTTCTGTAATAGCATTCAGTCTCCTGTAATCTATACAGAGTCTATGTTCTCCAGAGGGCTTCCTTAAGAGTACAACACCGGAACTATATGAGGATTCACTGTGTGAAATAATTCCTTCCTTCAATAGATAGTCTATCTCTTCCTTCAAAGCTTTCTCCTTAGCAAACGGAATCGAATATGGTTTCATACAGACAGGTGTGGGGTCTATCAGTTTCATATCATATTCCAATAGGTTTGTATGCCCTGGTCGGTCTGTTAACACCTCTGCATGATTATTTAGAACCTGTTGCACTCTCTCTTTCTGAGTTTTCGTTAAATGTGTACTGATTTTCACCTGTGCTGCTGTCTCACAGGGGTGTAATGGATATTCAAATGATGAAATTGGTTCCTTTTTCATCTCCATGGCGATGGACAAGGTCAACAAGTGTGTCTCTTCCTGATGTTCTCTTTCCAAATATTTCTTCAGGAGATTCACATGATAGATTTTTTCTTTCCCCTTCTTATCTATCTTATAATTTGTTCTAGACCCCTTCTCTAAAACTGTATATGGACCTTGCCATCCAATCTGTAACTTATTCTGACTCCCGGGGAGAAGAAGCAGTACCTTCTCTCCCACAGCCAAATCTCTGTCTTTCGCCTTCCTGTTATAATAGGCAGCATGTTTCTTCCTGGCTTGTTTCAAATTTTCATTGGCAAGTTTCCAGCCAGTTTTTTAAACGAGTGGTCAGCTCATTCACATATTGGTATGAAGATGTAATGTTTTCCTCTGCCTTTTCATCAGTCCACGTTCTTAACAAAGCTACATATGGACCTTTAATTTTGTGGACCTATTTGTCCATGCACCGGTATGGTCTCTTCCACTCGAAGCGCTATAGTGATGATTTTTCTTCCCTGAATTATCATTCACAAAACGACCGCTACCAATTCTTTTCCTGGGGCTTTCTCCATTCTTAAAATTCTTGATGAGAGATTTCCTCTCTACATCCTCTTCCTCCAGTTTGTTTAAGTCCGATTGAGGGATTTTCGGCTTATCCTGGGGTAAGACATCTTTTTGCACTCTCCGCATAGTGGCCATTGTAAAACAGTTAAGTGAAGCTTGTCCGTGAAAAGGGGCTTCCCATTCCCTTTGGTCCGCCTTATCAAATTTATATCTCTTTGTATTTTCAGGCCTACTTTTGCCCCTTGGCGTGTCCAGGTCCTGATCAATGTTCCCACTTGTGGGTGTTCCCTCATGTGCTATGCTACACCTTTCTACAAAATTCTCAATGTCCCATCTTGCTTTGGGCCAATAATAATTGTGAGCCACCTTTTGAATGATGGTACCTATCTTCTCATGGTCCCCATCTGGTTTGACATGTAGGCTCCTTATTAAGTCTGCCCTATATCTTTTAGGAAGTACCAGCTGTCCCTGACCTTTGGATCTAGCTCCAGTCTTCCTATACATCAACTTGTTTTTCATGTAAAAATCTCCCTTGCCTGGAGTTGTATGACAAGTTGACAATTTCCTGAAACAAGGCTTGAGGGTTTTATCCCCAGCCTGTGCCTTCCTCATCTCTTCTGGAGTGGTATCTAACATAATATCCTCCTCCTGTCTTGAGGTCGACCTGACCTGAAGGGTGGCCATATACACAGGTTTCCTTCTACAATGGTCAGTGTCATGATTGTTCATCTTACAATTCTTACACCACCTTTTTCCTTGGTTGAAAGATTTTCTTTCATCATATTTCCTTTCATCGAATTGTGGGGTTTTATTTTTATTTTCATACCGTGGCCTATCAAACTGGTGCTTACCTTTGTTTTGATCCCTAGGATCAAATTTATTAAAGTTCTGTGGTGCCCTAAAGTTATCCACTTGTTTCTTTTTATTACCGGTTACCTCTGCTTGAGCTGCTTGATACCTTTCAGCAACATTTAGCAACTCACCCAGCCTCTCTGCACCTTGTTCCATGAGAAACTTTCTCAGGTCTGGAGCCATGGTCTCTCTTAATTGCTCTATAAGGACCATTTCCTTAAGATCTTGGGTTTTCCCCAGAGAAGTCCATTTCTCCAAGTATGTCTCTATTCGTGCAGAGAACTGGTGATAGGTTTCACCTGACAGTAGTTTAGCATTCCTAAATTTTTTCCTATAAAATTCTGCATTCTTTTCATATCTTAACAAAAGAGCCTGCTTTAGCATGTCATAATTTTCCTGATCACTTCTGCTCATTTTTGCAAAAACTTCATAAGCTGCCCCACGAAGTCCCTGAGATAACTTTAAGCTCCACCTTTCTCTCTCTAACCCATATATGGTAGCTAATAGTTCATACCTATTTAGATAGCTCTCTATATCATCGTCTTTCTCAACAAAATGATCTAAATGAAAATTCATAGCTGAGGTTGAGGCTCCCTGGCTAGCAGTGGCATCAGAGGCAAAGGGACTGGCACCATTTTCAGGAGCATGGCCCTGAAACTCAAACTCCCTTAGTCGTAACTCATGTTCCCTTTGTAATCTCTTCTCCTCCTTTTCTGCTTCCCTCTCTGCAGTCAATCTTCTTTCTTCTGCAGCTAATTTCTTCTCTTCCCTTTCTGCAGCCAATCTTTTGTCTTCTCTTTCTGCCTCCAATTTCTTAGCCTCAGCCTCAATCTGCAACCTCTTAGCCTCAGCCTCAATCTGCAACCTCTTAGCCTCAGCCTCAATCTGCAACCTCTAAATCTCTTTTTCAGCTTCTATTCTCTTATCTTCGGCCAATCTTTCAGATTCTAATTTTCTTTCGGCCTCTTTTTCTAATCTTCTTTCTTCCCGTTCAATATATTTGTTACATTCAGCAGTGACATAAGAAATCATAATTTGCCCGTCCATTCCTAACTCTTTCGCAGTCTGTACAGCAGCAGATCGAAATTTTGCCAGGTCGGCCATTGTCTAACAGATAAATGTCTAAACAATTTTATCTATGACTAATTAACTCAAGACAACACAGGCACTGTGAGCTCAACCTTATTTATTTTCACCCAAGGATACCCTTTAATTCTTATTATTCCCTGAAGTGAATTACCCAATATTTGTAATAGGGAAAGATTCAAAATCCCGAGGGCGAGACCCCAATATATGTGGTAAAGTGGGATGTTATAAATATTTATAGGGGACTTAGTGTACTGACTGAGATCAGCTGTGAAGGTATCTATATCTAATAAGAGTAGTGTATTATAGATAACCTTACTTACTGCCACATATGTATACCTCAGCCAGAATTATTCTGGAATAGTGTGATGACTACGTTATATGTCTAGGGTATGTGTATGATGAAGTGTAAGTCATAACAACAACAGACAGATAAACAATTTAATTTATTCCACCACACTTGACAACACTGTGACACTCACATACATATAACACTCTAAGAGGATATCTTAAAGGAGTCACTGATAACTTTTCAAATAACAATATGTATTCAGTGCTGTCATGAATGTATATGTGTCCTGATTCAAATACAAAGGGAACCAGGAATCACAATCAATTTTAATTATAAGTTATATGTACAGAATTTATTAATATGATTCGTGTAGTGACATATATTATTAATGGTATCCTATGTGTGTCAGTTGTGTAGTAGTAATATGAGGTAATACTGGTTTTGTTTTGTTCAAGCTCTGTTGGTATTTGTCATCATGACTTCAATAGTTTGTTTCTATTGGAACTAGTATTGGAGATGTTCTCAGTTCCTGGTATTAAAACAATTAAATTCCCCTCTTAATCTTAGTTTACAATGTCATTGTAAGATGGGGTACATAATGTTGAGCTCCATGGCCACACTCTCTTATCTTGCGTGATGACTGCAGTAAAAGACTCCTCTGCTCGATAACTGTACTGAGTTCTGGAGCCACCCCACTGGTTGCTATATGGACCAAGGAGTATGCTGTCCACTTCTGGCTTCAGCAAAGCTCTGACCAGGTGCTGCTTGTCGTGAAATATTCTAATCCACATATATAAATTATTAGGTAAATATAAAGCCTAACAAATAAAATTAATAAAGAGAAGAGCAATGGGAAAATAACAGTGCTGTCACAAAGAATGTACTCGAAATCCCCCTTGTTTTCTGCTTCGTCTGCAAATTGTAACGCTTTCACGTTGATATAAAAGCTTACTGTATTATTACCCGCCTTCTTCAATGAAACGTGTGCTGCATTTCTAAGAAAAACATTGAGACGTACTGCGTAATGACCTAAATTAATCCTAACATTAATTATATTACGTTACCAAAACGAACGAACAGATGGACAAAAGGATAAAGAGAGAGGGGAGGGCTGAAAATCAGGAACGCATGCAACACGCGTCGCGCGGTTCACAAATGCTGCCATCACGCGTGTAAGTCTACATGCACTAATTTTTTTTCAGACGGACAGTGATAAAATACACTACCCTTTCCCAGAGTTAGGTTTATAAATCATAAAAAAACTCTTATTAGAAAAGATAACATTAGATGGGTTTACGGTTGAAAACATAACAGTACCCAGACAGCACATCTTCGAAACAGGAGGTAGAAGAAATTGCATATTTTGAACGCAGCCACGTAGCTCTTTTAAATTTGGATAATTGGGTTCCTTAGGGCTTGCTGACAAATAATATGTAAAACGTTACGCAAATAGTCCAGGAATTAATAAATTATACCCAAAATAAAATAGTGAGGATGCCTGACAGCATAAAATCATTTCTGCTCATAAGATTTTTTTTTAACGTGTTTGAAAAAAATTTACGTTACATAAATAGCCTACCATGTAAACTCCCCATTGATTGGAGCGCAACAAATGAAAGCCTAACCACGATTGGTCGGGCTATAAATACTATCTTGGTTGTTAGGGGAAACGGGGAAAGGTAACATTTTTTTCAAACACTTGTCGAAACGGGGCTCATTGGTCAGACTCGCTGATATACACACTTGGGAGCGT
The DNA here is from genome assembly GCA_024509875.1 of Oreohelix idahoensis. Lineage (NCBI taxonomy): Eukaryota > Metazoa > Mollusca > Gastropoda > Stylommatophora > Oreohelicidae > Oreohelix > Oreohelix idahoensis. The sequence goes on from JAMPIV010022055.1 coordinate 240,444, forward strand.
TAGTTCGAAACCACTTGTTTAAATAAGCTTGATAAAGCATCAGTGCGTTGAAGCCAGCTTATATTTTGCTCAATAAAAGCCTGGAAGATAAGCAGATGGGAATTTGTGCCAGTTTGTGCCAGAATTCATTGCTAATCAACGTATCTGTGTTTATTCGTATGAATTGTGGTAAGCTTGAACCATTCAATATCTTTTAATGAAAATTGAATGTGAATTGTTGATTTATGCCTGTATATATATGTGTAGTTCAGTGGCCAACGTGAGGTAAGCCTGTAATGCTCCAGCCTGAACAGAGGGTGTCGGAGAGAAGTAAAACGGCATGGAATGGCCAAACAGTATACTGACACCTAGATGATTGACTAGAAAGAAATAATGCTGGAATTGCAGAGGCGTAGTAACCATTAAGAAGGGTAATACTGGAATAAAGTATTTCAAATGAAGCTGACAGTTGGCCTAATGCTCTGAACTCAATGTTTGTGCTGTGTTGTGATCAGTGTAACAAGAGAGTTTAAGTTAGTTATGAAGTAGAAGGTACATCCTTCTTGATTTCAGGGACAGTGGTCTTGATGGTAGTGAGCAGCACCTGGTCAGAGCTTTGCTGAATCCAGAGTCGGACAGCATACTCCTTGGTCTTTTTAGCTATCAGTGAGGTGTCTCCTGAGCCCAGAGGAGAATTCGAGCAGAGGAGTCCTTTCCTGCCGCCATCACGCCAGATAAGCGAATTGGCCAGCTGAGCTCAACATTATGTCCCCTCATCTTGAAATGACTTTGTAAAAATATATTAAGAGGGGAAATTAATTGTCTTAATATCAGGAACTGAGAACATCTCCAATACTAATTTCCTTAAGACAAACTATTGAAGTCATGATGACAACTACCAACAGAGCTTGAACAAAACAAAACCAGTATTACCTCATACTACTATTACACAACTGACACACATAGGATATTTTTAATAATATATGTCACTCCCAGATTCATATTAATACATTCTGTACATAACTTGTAATTAACATTGATTGTGATTCCTGGTTCCTTTGTATTTGAATCAGGACACATACACATTTATGACATTAATGAATACATATTGTTAATTGAAAAGTTACGAGTGACTTCTTTAAGATATTCTCATAGAGTGTTATATGTATGTGAGTGTTACAGTGTTGTTAATAGTAGTGGATTAAATTAAATTGTTTATCTGTCTGTTGTTGTGACTTACACTTCACCATACTCATACCCTAGACACATAACGTAGCATCACACTATTCCAGAATAATTCTGACTGAGATATATAGATATGTGGTAGCAAGTAAGGTTATATATATTACACTACTCTTATTAGATATATATACCTTCACAGCTGATCTCAGTCAGTACACTAAGTCCCCTATAAATATTTATAACATCCCACTTCACCACATATATTGGGGGCTCGTCCGGGATTTTGAATCTTTAACTATTAAAAATATTGGGGGTAATTCACTTCAGGGAATATAAGAATTAAAAGGTATCCTTGGGTGGAATTAAATAAGGTTGAGCTCACGGTGCCTGTGTTGTCCATTAGAGATTGAATTGTTGGTTAGACATTGTATAAATTTACATAATATACAATGGCGGACCTGGCCAAATTTCGATCTGCTGCGGTTCAGACTGCAAAAGAGTTAGGATTAGATGGGCAAGTTATGGTTGCCTATGTCACGACGGAATGTGACAAATTTATTGAACGTGAAGAAAGAAGGTTTGAAGCCGAAAGAAGGTTAGAGGCTGAAAGGGAAATTAAGAAGTTACAGTTTGAGGCTGAGGCTGAGACTAAGAGGTTGCAGATTGAGGCAGACAAAGAAGGAGGAGGATAATCCCATAAATACTCACCCAGACGAGATGAGGAAGGCACAGGCTGGGGATAAAACACTCAAGCCTTGTTTCAGGAAATTGTCAACTTGTCATACAACTCCAGGCAAGGGAGATTTTTACATGAAAAACAAGTTGATGTATAGGAAGACTGGAGCTAGATCCAAGGGTCACGGACAGCTGGTTCTTCCAAAAAGATATAGGACAGACTTAATAAGGAGCCTACATGTGAAACCAGATGGGGACCATGAGAAGATAGGTACCATCATTCAAAAGGTGGCTCACAATTATTATTGGCCCAAAGCAAGATGGGACATTGAGAATTTTGTAGAAAGGTGTAGCATAGCACATGAGGGAACACCCACAAGTGGGAACATGGATCAGGACCTGGACACGCCACGGGGCAAAATTAGGCCTGATAATAAAAAGAGATATAAATTTGATAAAGTGGACCAAATGGAATGGGAAGCCCCTTTTCACGGACAAGCTTCACTTAACTGTTTTTCAATGGCCACTATGCGGAGAGTGCAAAAAGATGTCTTACCCCAGGATAAGCCGACAATCCCGCAATCGGACTTAAACCAACTGGAGGAAGAAGATGTAGAGAGGAAATCTCTCATCAAGAATTTTAAGAGGGGAGACAGCCCCAAGAAAAAAATTGGTAGCGGTCGTTTTGTGAATGATAATTCTGGGAGGAAAAATCATCACTATAAAGCTTCGAGTGGAAGAGACCATACCGGTGCATGGACAAATAGGTCCACACAATTAAAGGTCCATATGTAGCTATGTTAAGAACGTAAACTGATGAAAAGGCAGAGGAAAACATTACATCTTCATACCAATATGTGAATGAGCTGACTACTCGTTTGAAAACTGGCTGGAAACTTGCCAATGAAAATTTGAAACAAGCCAGGAAGAAACATGCTGCCTATTATAACAGGAAGGCGAAAGACAGAAATTTGGCTGTGGGAGAGAAAGTACTGCTTCTTTTGCCTGGGAGTCAGAATAAGTTACAAATTGGATGGCAGGGTCCATATACAGTTTTAGAGAAGGTGTCTAGAACAAATTATAAGATAGATAAGAAGGGGAAAGAAAAAATCTATCATGTGAATCTCCTGAAGAAATATTTGGAAAGAGAACATCAGGAAGAGACACACTTGTTGACCTTGTCCATCGCCATGGAGATGAAAAAGGAACCCCTTTCATCATTTGAATATCCATTACACCCCTGTGAGACAGCAGCACAGGTGAAAATCAGTACACATTTAACGAAAACTCAGAAAGAGAGAGTGCAACAGGTTCTAAATAATCATGCAGAGGTGTTAACAGACCGACCAGGGCATACAAACCTATTGGAATATGATATGAAACTGATAGACCCCACACCTGTCTGTATGAAACCATATTCGATTCCGTTTGCTAAGGAGAAAGCTTTGAAGGAAGAGATAGACTATCTGTTGAAGGAAGGAATTATTTCGCACAGTGAGTCTTCGTATAGTTCCGGTGTTGTACTCTTAAGGAAGCCCTCTGGAGAACATAGACTCTGTATAGATTACAGGAGACTGAATGCTATTACAGAAGGACAGGTGGATCCATTGCCGGATACAAATCAGCTGTTTGCCAGACTAAATAAAGCTAAATATTTCTCAAAAGTGGATCTGAGTAAAGGATACTATCAGATTCCAGTAAAGCCTGAGGTTAGACCATACCTAGCTTTTAGTACCTCAGAAGGACACTATGAGTTTAATAGATTGCCATTTGGATTGAAGAATGCGCCTAGTGTCTTCTCTAGAATGATGAGAAAATTATTGGATCCTCTGAATAATCCCTGTATAACAAATTTTATGGATGATATCCTTATAGCAACAGAAACATTTGAGGAACACATTGACTCTCTGAACATGCTGTTTGATCGACTTAGGGAGGCAAATTTAACAGCCCGTCCAACCAAATGTTGCGTTGGATGTAAAGAATTGGAATTTTTGGGACACACAGTTTATCAGGGAAACATGACCCCTGACCCAAAGAATTTAGAGAAACTACAGAAAGCCCCGAGACCACAAACCAAGAAGGACGTGAGATCCTTTGTCTCATTATGTGGTTTCTACCAGAAGTATATCAAAAACTTTAATTCCATATGTGCACCTTTAACGGAATTGACACGTAAAGGACATCCAGATCGCATTACATGGACACCACAATGTGAAATGACTTACCAAGAATTGAAGGAAAAGCTCACAAGTAAACCCATTTTGAAATTACCTGACTTAAGTCAAGAATTCATAGTAAGGACGGATGCAAGTAATATTGGGTTAGGTGCAACTCTACTACAGAAATCAGATGCATTGGATGGGGAATTAAGCCCAGTGGCATATGCTAGCAGAAAGTTGAATAAAGCTGAAATCAACTACTCAACTAGCGAAAAAGAATGTCTTGCAGTAATATGGGCAATAAAGAAATTCAATATTTATCTATATGGGAAGGCATTTAAGTTGCAAACAGATCACAAACCTTTATCGTTTCTGGCACAGGCTAAGCATGAGAACTCTAGGTTACTCCGATGGTCTTTACTTCTGGCTCCATATAATTTTAGCATTGAGTATATATCTGGAAAAACCAATCTGGGAGCGGATTTTTTAAGCCGCCATCCGTGTGATGAGAATCACCGTAAACCCCAGAAATAATAATAAATTTCTCTATGTGTATATAAAATAAAGGACTGACATATAATGTCTGTTTTAAGAGGGGAGGTGTCGTGAAATATTCTAATCCACATATATAAATTATTAGGTAAATATAAAGCCTAACAAATAAAATTAATAAAGAGAAGAGCAATGGGAAAATAACAGTGCTGTCACAAAGAATGTACTCGAAATCCCCCTTGTTTTCTGCTTCGTCTGCAAATTGTAACGCTTTCACGTTGATATAAAAGCTTACTGTATTATTACCCGCCTTCTTCAATGAAACGTGTGCTGCATTTCTAAGAAAAACATTGAGACGTACTGCGTAATGACCTAAATTAATCCTAACATTAATTATATTACGTTACCAAAACGAACGAACAGATGGACAAAAGGATAAAGAGAGAGGGGAGGGCTGAAAATCAGGAACGCATGCAACACGCATCGCGCGGTTCACAAATGCTGCCATCACGCGTGTAAGTCTACATGCACTAATTTTTTTTCAGACGGACAGTGATAAAATACACTACCCTTTCCCAGAGTTAGGTTTATAAATCATAAAAAAACTCTTATTAGAAAAGATAACATTAGATGGGTTTACGGTTGAAAACATAACAGTACCCAGACAGCACATCTTCGAAACAGGAGGTAGAAGAAATTGCATATTTTGAACGCAGCCACGTAGCTCTTTTAAATTTGGATAATTGGGTTCCTTAGGGCTTGCTGACAAATAATATGTAAAACGTTACGCAAATAGTCCAGGAATTAATAAATTATACCCAAAATAAAATAGTGAGGATGCCTGACAGCATAAAATCATTTCTGCTCATAAGATTTTTTTTTAACGTGTTTGAAAAAAATTTACGTTACATAAATAGCCTACCATGTAAACTCCCCATTGATTGGAGCGCAACAAATGAAAGCCTAACCACGATTGGTCGGGCTATAAATACTATCTTGGTTGTTAGGGGAAACGGGGAAAGGTAACATTTTTTCAAACACTTGTCGAAACGGGGCTCATTGGTCAGACTCGCTGATATACACACTTGGGAGCGTTAGTTCGAAACCACTTGTTAAATAAGCTTGATAAAGCATCAGTGCGTTGAAGCCAGCTTATATTTTGCTCAATAAAAGCCTGGAAGATAAGCAGATGGGAATTTGTGCCAGTTTGTGCCAGAATTCATTGCTAATCAACGTATCTGTGTTTATTCGTATGAATTGTGGTAAGCTTGAACCATTCAATATCTTTTAATGAAAATTGAATGTGAATTGTTGATTTATGCCTGTATATATATGTGTAGTTCAGTGGCCAACGTGAGGTAAGCCTGTAATGCTCCAGCCTGAACAGAGGGTGTCGGAGAGAAGTAAAACGGCATGGAATGGCCAAACAGTACACTGACACCTAGATGATTGACTAGAAAGAAATAATGCTGGAATTGCAGAGGCGTAGTAACCATTAAGAAGGGTAATACTGGAATAAAGTATTTCAAATGAAGCTGACAGTTGGCCTAATGCTCTGAACTCAATGTTTGTGCTGTGTTGTGATCAGTGTAACAAGAGAGTTTAAGTTAGTTATGAAGTAGAAGGTACATCCTTCTTGATTTCAGGGACAGTGGTCTTGATGGTAGTGAGCAGCACCTGGTCAGAGCTTTGCTGAATCCAGAGTCGGACAGCATACTCCTTGGTCTTTTTAGCTATCAGTGAGGTGTCTCCTGAGCCCAGAGGAGAATTCGAGCAGAGGAGTCCTTTCCTGCCGCCATCACGCCAGATAAGCGAATTGGCCAGCTGAGCTCAACATTATGTCCCCTCATCTTGAAATGACTTTGTAAAAAATATATTAAGAGGGGAAATTAATTGTCTTAATATCAGGAACTGAGAACATCTCCAATACTAATTTCCTTAAGACAAACTATTGAAGTCATGATGACAACTACCAACAGAGCTTGAACAAAACAAAACCAGTATTACCTCATACTACTATTACACAACTGACACACATAGGATATTTTTAATAATATATGTCACTCCCAGATTCATATTAATACATTCTGTACATAACTTGTAATTAACATTGATTGTGATTCCTGGTTCCTTTGTATTTGAATCAGGACACATACACATTTATGACATTAATGAATACATATTGTTAATTGAAAAGTTACGAGTGACTTCTTTAAGATATTCTCATAGAGTGTTATATGTATGTGAGTGTCACAGTGTTGTTAATAGTAGTGGATTAAATTAAATTGTTTATCTGTCTGTTGTTGTGACTTACACTTCACCATACTCATACCCTAGACACATAACGTAGCATCACACTATTCCAGAATAATTCTGACTGAGATATATAGATATGTGGTAGCAAGTAAGGTTATATATATATTACACTACTCTTATTAGATATATATACCTTCACAGCTGATCTCAGTCAGTACACTAAGTCCCCTATAAATATTTATAACATCCCACTTCACCACACTGCTCAATAACTTTAAGACCACGGTCCCTGAAACAAGAAGGTTGTACCTTCTACGTCAGAACTAATTTACACTCTATTTCTACACTGAGCACAATACATCACAAACATTGAGTTCAGAGCGTTAGGCCAACTGTCAGCTTCATCTGAAATACTTTATACCAGTATTTCCCTCCCTAATGGTTACTACGCCTCTGCAATTCCAGCATTATTTCTTTCTAGTTAATAATCTAGGTGTCAGTGTACTGTTTGGCCATTCCATGCAGTTTTACTTTCCTCCGACACCTTCTGTTCAGGCTGGAGCACTATAGGCTTTACATCATGTTCGCTACTGAACCACACATATATACAGACATAAATTATCAATTTACATTCAATTTTCATTAAAAGATATTGAATATTTCAAGCTTACCACAATTCATGGAAATAATAATAAACAGTTTCGTTGACTGGCAATGAATATAGCACAACTCCGATCTGCCGATGTCCCAGGCTTTATTTTATAAAAAATATACACTGGTGCTCAACGCACTGCTTCTTAGTAGGTTTATTACAAGATGTGGCAATGAACAGACGCTCTGAATTGAGTATATTCGCAGCTCTACCCAATCAAACCATGTCTACACATCTTTTCAAAAAAGTACCCCTTTCTCACGTTTCCCCTGACAACACAAGATAGTATTTATACTCCGACCAATCGTGTTTAGTCTTTCATTTGTTGCGCTCCAATCAAATAGGAGTTAACATGGTAGGCTATTTCCGTAACGTAATGTTTCTTCAAACACGTTATAAAAAAATTTTATGAGCAGAAATGATTTCATACTGTCAGGCACCCCCACTATTTTATTTTGGCCATAACTTGGTAATTCCTAGACTATTTGCGTAACGTTTTACATATTCTTTGTCAGCAAACCCTAAGGAATCCAAATATCTCAATCTAAGGGAGCTAGGTGGCTGCGTTCAAAATGTGCATTTTCTACCACCTCCTGTTCACTTCAATCCCCATGTGGTGTCTGGGTACTGTCATGTTTTCAAACGTAAACCGGTATAATGTCATAATTCCCAATAAGCGTTTTTCAGGATTTTAAAACCTAACTCTGGTATGGGTAGTGAATTTTATCACGGTCGATTTGAAATAAAGTTAGTGCATGTGGCCTTATACGCGTGATGGCAGCAATTGTGTATCGCGCGACGCGTGTTTAGTGTTGCACGTGTCCCTGCTTTCTGCCTCTCCCTTCTCTCTATTCTTTAGTCCGTCTGTCTTTTAGTTACGCCGTGTATAAAATGGAATGAATGAAATATTAAATTTAGGTCATTGATCAGCTTGCGTATCTCAAGGTTTTTCCAAGAAATACAGTACACGTTTCATTGAAGAAAGCGGGTAATAATACAGTAGGCTTTTACTATCAACGTGAAAGCGTTACAATTTGCAGACGAAGTAGAAAACAAGGGGATTTCGAGTACAGTCATTGTGACAGCACTGTTCTTTACCATTCTTCTTTCCTTTTATTAAATTTATTTGTTAGGCTTTGCATTTACGTTTTAATTTATATATGGGGATTAGAATAATTCACGACAAAGGTATTGCTCAGTGCAGAATCTAGGGAGTAGCTTTCCAACGTAATTTAGTGTATCTTCTCCATATCTTCCAATAACTCAACTCCATCTAGCATGGCCATTTCCAGCTCTGGCATTGAAATCTCCCAGAAGGATAATTTCATTCAGGCAGTCTTCCACTGTCTTTTCAAGCAGCTCAAAGAATTCTTCTTTGGCATCTGCTCGCTCATCTTCGTTTGGCCCATGCAGAATGACAAGGTTGACTATGGTTTCTCCTTCTTTCAGATTTAGCACCATAATGCGCTCCGAGACAAAGTTATTGATGTTATTTGTTTGGCATTTAGCCACAATATAACACACATCCCCATTTAGCTCTTTCGTTAGTGGGGACTCCACTGTACAGCAGCATGTTGCCAATGAGGTCCACAACTCCTTGCCATTTTTTCTTAGTTTCTGCCAGAGCCAGGATTTCTAATTTTGTTTTCCTCATCTCTTCCACTAGCTCCTCCTCTTTCCCACTAATACTTCTACAATTTAATGTTCCGTAAATCGTCGTCCGTAATTTGTGCCAGTTCGTCGCCTTTAAGATCAGTCCAGTTTTCTGTACGTTGGGTCTTGTAATCGTATTTCAAAGTAAACAGCTATGCCTTTGCAAGATGGAAGGGCTGCCTCCTTACGGCTTCAGTGCATGCCACCCCCTCCTTTTTCAGCTGGGCTTGGGACTGGCCTAGGCGGAGTTGGTTTCGTTTTACCTCATTTTAAATACTGGTTTACACGCCGTATTATACGAAGTCACCTGATTTCGCGCAACATTGATACTACGTAGTCTGATTTACCACTCTAAGGCGTGATGTATGGACAACCTAACGTGCAGTAATTTTTTTTCGCAAATTATAATACCAAATAGTTATTATTCATAAATCAACAAAGGAAATGTGTCGCGTTATGTTATGCAAGCGTGTATGTTTTTTTTCTCTTGTATTCTGAATAATTATATGATAATATGAGCACTGTAAGAAAGACATGAAGACAATGGACGTTAATCCAGAATCCTGGGGGGGGGGGGGGGGGGGGGGGGGGGGGGGGGGGGGGGGGGGTGACGATGGTGCCTACAGCACTGCCCGAGATTGGGTGAAGAGGCTAATAAAACAAGCAGAAGAGAAAATAACACGTTGAAATAAACACCAGACAAAAAAAAAAAAAAAAAAAAGCAGCTGCGGGTTATCACTTCAAGGGCGTATTAATCCCACACTCAGTTATGACTGGAGAAAGTTACTATGGCGCCTCTAGGTTAAGTTTAAAAAGTTCGGTCTGCTTTCAGAAATGAATCTAAAATATGTCAATATATAATACAAAATTAAATGTATGGAACTTTATATATTATCATATTTATATAAACATGTGACACAATGTTAAATAAAATCCCTCTCTGTAATTCTAATTACACGGACACTGTGTGACTAAAATAGGCGCGTTCGATTACGAGTATTCACTAAGACATTGATGGTTCTGTGTGACTAAATTCGAAAAAAAAATAATTATGATTACATTTCCATTATAAGTTGATATTTGTTGACTAAATTCCTACATTTGTGTGCAATATATAAGAATTTGACAATTCGCCTTGACATAAGACTAACATTTGACGATTAAACTAGATGATTAAGCTGGAGGTATATAATGGTTATATAACTAATACATGAGAACAATATGAGACGACACATCAGGGTGTATATTTTGATGATACAACTCATTTATAAAGACTATAAGTGTCGCATTTTAGGAGTATACCTTGATGATACACTAATATATGGTGCAATCAATCAATCAGCCAGTAACCATAACTCCTCAAGGAGCGAGGCCTACAACAAACACATGACAACTCCTGTCACGTGCCATCAGCTCAAGCTCTCTCCACGTCTTCCTTATCATTTTCACTAATGTCTCCCGTTCTCTTCTCCATGTAATGTTTGGTCTACCTCTGCCTCACTTTCTTTAGAGATTCCAGGACAAGGACTGCCTTGTAAGGCTATCAACAGGTTTCCTCAACGTGTGTCCTATCCCTTGCCAGTGTGTTCGTCTCATCTCTTATTCCATTGGCACTTGTCTGGTTCTTGTCATCAGTTCCACATTGGTGACCGTGTCACACCGTTTCAAACCTTCTATTCTACGCAAGCACCCATTTATGAATGTCTGTAGCTTTTTGGTTGTTGTTTTTGTTGTTCTCCATGTTTCAGAGCCATACAATAGGACTGACTTGACATTTGAGTTGATGATTCATATTTTTGTGTTGTGAACCATCAGAAGAAGCATAACCGTTACTGACAGCTAAGTAACACATAAAAGCTGCCAAGTGACCTCCTTCTCTTGATCTCCAAATGTTTCCCATGGCAATGAAAGACTCTCTTGCTGTTTGTATTCTATTAGTTTGATATAATTGTCTGTCCCTCCAACTTTGTCTATATTTCTGTCAAGATATGCGCAGGATTCTGCATCTTGTAGTGGTGTTTCTTCAAGTTCGATCTTGTTATCATTTCTTGTATTTATTCTTATTATCTTTGTCCGTTGCCTGTGTATTTTCAGACCAACTTTGGAAATTGATGAGGCATTATGGAGTCCCCTGAAGATCTTTAATTTAAGAAAACGTATGAAGACATGGCATGCACATTTTTCATGTAGAACAACTTACGGAACCGTTTGGGATGGTAGCTGGAGTACGACATGGATGCCTCTTGTCTCCTTTTTTTTTTTTTTTACTAGCAATAGATTGGGTATTAAAACATGGGCGTCACACCATAGAAATGGAATCATAGTAGTATCTGACTAAACAGCTTGATGATTTTGATTTTGCAGATGACTGGGCTCTTCTGTCCCATATTCGCGATAAGATGCAAGAAAAAATGAAAATACTCGATGAGATGTCACAGCAAGTGGATTTGAAAATATTGTGCAGTATAAATTGACAAATCTAGGGATATATCCTATTGACACAACTAATATATGATGACTATATGGTGTGATATATTTGGTCATCTATATTGATGATATGACATATGCATATACATAGACTGAATGCGGTAGAAATCTGGGGTTATATCTTGATAATACGACTAACATATAAAGAATTATATGAGAAGAAACATCTAGCGGTACACATTGATGATACAGCTGATATACAAAGACTAGGTGAAATGAAACAGCTGGTGAAATTGACAACAGTGACAGGTCGACGATACCTGCACAAGGCTTCAGCATCGAAACTGCTGCTGTTGTTATTACGTGCATCGATAATGACCACATCATACTGATGTTTGAGGTAGTTTTCGAGGGCGCTTTCCGGCGACCTGGCTATTGTGCAGCGGTAATCCAGCTTTTCTGCTGCCCACCAAAACCCGTCCGACTGCCCGTCTTCTTTTGCAAACACAAGTAGAATCTATCCAGGAGCAGAGAGAAAAAAAAATAATATTAAGAAAATCACAAAGATATGTCATTTCAACGTGAAGCCCTCCAGGGAGGGCAGGTCATCACGACATCTGTGGCAATTGGAACACAATTAAGACTATCGATTTCCTTGCTCAAATGCAGAAACGTGTAACTGTAATCATAAATAAATGGGTCTAGGACATCTTTGGCACGTATTCTGCAAGCTAAAATTGTAATATGGCTCAAAATTGAAGAAATCGCCGGAGTTATATTGTGTATTCCCCTTTATGCCTCAATGGGCGTGTAACAGGATCCTTTTTTTACATTATATTGTGTACATTCTTATTTCTACAACATCATCATCACTACCTCCACCGCCAATATCATCATCATCATTTTCCATTACGCTATTTACGGAGCATGTAACCAGCAATATAGCTGCTCCACTTACAGGAAGCTTGTACCCAGCATTCACAGGCTCACGCAGCGGTGGTTCTCAAGCCATTTATTTTGCACGATGAGGTTGCTACTCCGATGTACATCTTATATTTGTTGCCTTGCTTGTAGTAGTCGTATTTTCTCTTTGTTTGTTTCTTTGGTTTTTTTTTTTGAGAGACACCCGGGAATTACTCAGGCAATCTATTTCAGGGAGGTGGTAATACAGGAAGAGTTTCCATGTCTCTGCGGTTGTACAGTTCTGAGCTTCCTACTTCTCACATGTACGAGCACATGTACCAGCACAATCAAGACGTTTATTCTTTCATTCTTTAATACTGCCCATCCATTCTCTAGAACGCTAAGTGTAGTTTTCTCGCCATCATTCACTGATTTAGCCGCTCACTTTTCCATCTGCCCACCTTCTCATTAACTCACTCATTCAATGCCCACTCAGTTACTCACTCCGCTCACTCACCTATTCACACACACTCTCGCTCTCTCATTTACTCACCCTCTTCAGACACCAACTCGCTTATTCGTTTTTTTTGGGTGGTTTTTGGTCTTAAAAACCTTCTTCATTGCACACGGACAATTCCATCAGTGCTACAATCTCCTCCCTTACATCACACAAGGAGGATCTCAGCACAGCGCACGAATCCGTAGCACCGGTGAGAATCCCAATGTGTGTATTCAGGAATCAAACATTCTACAAATATTTTTGTGCTGGGTAGGTTTTACTAAGTTTGTAAATTCTGCCAGGGCAGCGGCCGTATGGCCTACTCTTTGCGATTTCCAATTACCGAGGGTTTTTAACGTGCGCAACTTGCACACGGGGCCTCCAATTTTTTCACCCTTATCCGAGAAGGCTAGGCATCCGATCTCACTTACCCGTAAGATCAGAGGGGGGGGGGGGGGGGGGGGGTATGATATCATTAAAACCCACTGGTTCTGAAAAAGAAACATTTCCATCACCCGGTATATTTAGAATTAGAGGCGGGCGCCATACCTCTTAGTCATTCCGACCCCCAGGAACCTATACATTCACTCACTCAACCACCAAAACCCACTCAGTTACTAACTCATTCATTGTGAGATAGAACTTTGACGATGCCCCGGAAATGAAATAGTAATGCACTTTAAACAACATAAATATTTAAAGCTAACCAAATGAAGGTGCTCCGTGTAGAGACAGTGAGAGAATAGGACTACTGTACCCTCAGACATGTCGTATAAAGCGACTAATATGAGATTGTGCCAGGGACTGTCAAACTCCATCATGTCAAACAAATTGCCACTTAAACCACCGCTGTAAGATCACGTGACTGCTTGGTGCAGGCTTCCTGCTGCAGTGGTGGTTCCATGCTCCATAAAGGGCGCAAAGGAAAATGATAATGATGATTACGTTGACAGTGGGGGGTGGTGATGATGGTGGTGACGATGATAGTGGTGGTGGGAGTGGTGGTGATGATGGTGGTGACGATGATAGTGGTGGTGGGAGTGGTGGTGATATGTGGGCTGGCAACCTCATTATGTAAAATAAATAGCTACGAAACCACTACAGTTTATTTCATGCCAACTACCGGGGTAGCTTTATACAAGGTGACTAACTACCGGGGTAGCTTTATACAAGGTGACTAACTACCGGGGTAGCTTTATACAAGGTGACCAACTACCGGGGTAGCTTTATACAAGATGACTAACTACTGGGGTAGCTTTATACAAGGTGACCAACTACTGGGGTAGCTTTATACAAGGTGACTAACTACTGGGGTAGCTTTATACAAGGTGACCAACTACTGGGGTAGCTTTATACAAGGTGACCAACTACCGGGGTAGCTTTATACAAGATGACTAACTACTGGGGTAGCTTTATACAAGGTGACCAACTACTGGGGTAGCTTTATACAAGGTGACCAACTACTGGGGTAGCTTTATACAAGGTGACCAACTACTGGGGTAACTTTATACAAGGTGACCAACTACTGGGGTAGCTTTATACAAGGTGACCAACTACTGGGGTAGCTTTATACAAGGTGACCAACTACTGGGGTAGCTTTATACAAGGTGACCAACTACTGGGGTAGCTTTATACAAGGTGACCAACTACCGGGGTAGCTTTATACAAGGTGACTAACTACTGGGGTAGCTTTATACAAGGTGACCAACTACTGGGGTAGCTTTATACAAGGTGACCAACTACTGGGGTAGCTTTATACAAGGTGACTAACTACCGGGTAGCTTTATACAAGGTGACTAACTACCGGGTAGCTTTATACAAGGTGACCAACTACCGGGGTAACTTTATACAAGGTGACTAACTACCGGGTAGCTTTATACAAGGTGACCAACTACTGGGGTAGCTTTATACAAGGTGACCAACTACTGGGGTAGCTTTATACAAGGTGACCAACTACTGGGGTAGCTTCTTACAAGGTGACCAACTACCTGGCTAGCTTCTTACAAGGGGACCAACTACTGGGGTAGCTTCTTACAAGGAGACCAACTACCGGGGTAGCTTCTTACAAGGAGACCAACTACCGGGGTAGCTTCTTACAAGGGGACCAACTACTGGGGTAGCTACTTACAAGGAGACCAACAACTGGGGTAGCTTCTTACAAGGAGGCCAACTACTGGGGTAGCTTCTTACAAGGGGACCAACTACCGGGGTAGCTTCTTACAAGGGGACCAACTACCGGGGTAGCTTCTTACAAGGGGACCAACTACTGGGGTAGCTTCTTACAAGGGGACCAACTACTGGGGTAGCTTCTTACAAGGGGACCAACAACTGGGGTAGCTTCTTACAAGGAGACCAACTACCGGGGTAGCTTCTTACAAGGGGACCAACTACTGAGGTAGCTTCTTACAAGGAGACCAACTACCGGGGTAGCTTCTTACAAGGGGACCAACTACTGGGGTAGCTTCTTACAAGCAGACCAACTACTGGGGTAGCTTCTTACAAGGAGACCAACTACTGGGGTAGCTTCTTACAAGGGGACCAACTACTGGGGTAGCTTCTTACAAGGGGACCAACTACTGGGGTAGGTTCTTACAAGGAGACCAACTACCGGGGTAGCTTCTTGCTCGCTACGAGCAAAAAAGGAAAACCAGGATATAGATATGGATGCAATTAGTGCCCCTAGATCTATAGAGAGTTACGCCAACTATGTCAGAATCGAAAACGAGGCTGAACGACGTAGACGCCATTTTCGGCTGGACAATACCAGGGTTAGTAGCGAGAGTAAGCATCGAGTAAGATGCCTAATTGTTGAGCTTTTGGCTGTAGCAATAGCTCTAGCAGAGGATACAGATTGTTCACGTTTCCAGCAGACAAGAAACTTAGATCGATCTGGGAATGCAAAGTGAGTAGAAAACATTGGAAAGCTATTAATGCAAGGCTGTGTGAACAACACTTTGAGTCGACTAATTTTGAATTGAAGCGACTGGATGGGAAGAAGAAACTTAGATGGAATGCAGTACCTACCACATTTTTACACCGTGCACCTGGTCAGCACAGAAAATCACCTAAGATAAGGGATGCTGTTGTAGGATACACTGCAGCGCTAGGCCTAAACCATGATCCCACTTACAACAAGAAGAAAAATTCAGCAACTGGCAGTTCCATTGAAGACAATATAGGAACAGATAGTGTGAGTGACAACTACACGGACTCTTTAGCATCAGAAAATAGCATGCAAACAGAAGTCATTACAGATAACTGTGCCGGCTGTGTTGCTAAGGAAACATTGATTAAGACACTTCGAACAAAAATCAGTAAACTTGCAGCAAGTTTAGCTACAGAAAAGAGGCAGAACAATAGAATGAAGAACAAATTGTATGCCAGACAGATAAAATATTAAACATGCTATCTGAGGACCAGATCCGGGTCCTTAATTGTAGGTCTTCAAGAGGAGTAAAATGGGGCAGTAAGACTGTAAAGACAGCATTGCAAATTCGATTTGCTTGTGGAGCAACAGGCTATAATGTGTTATTGAAACAGCATTACCCACTGCCTGCTATACGTACACTTCAGCGCAGAATACAGTACATTCATATTTCTGGGGGAATACTCAATGAGATGTTTGATTACATGAAATTAAAGGTTGTAAACATGTTAGGAGTAGAACAGCTGTGCTGCTTGACATTAGATGAAATGTCAATTAAATCTGCTATTGAATATGATGCAAAAATAGGAGAAATTCTTGGTCATGTCACTGTACCTGAACATAAGGGCATTGCGACAAATGCACTAGTATTCATGCTAAGTGGACTATCCAACAGATGGAAGCAAATTTTTGCTTTTTTTTTTTACTCAGGAAGGTCAACTAAAGGCCATGTTTACAAACCCATTATTCTGGAAATAATACATAAAGCTGCTGCAATTGGTCTGCATGTGGTAACTGTCACAAGTGACATGGGAAGTGCAAACAGAGCAATGTGGGCCAGCTTTGGTGTTTGTGCTTCCAGAAACAAAATTGCACATCCAGAGCAACCAAATAAGTGGCTATATTTCCTAGCTGACACACCTCATTTGATCAAAAATATTAAGTCTGCATCAATCTCTGGCCATGATTTCAGATTATCTGAGGAGATGTGTGTATTGTTAAATGTGACTTCTAAGATTGCAAATATTCTGCCCGTTAGGGAACTGGCTGACTTACAAAGGAACAGCACCCTGAAACTAGCTCCACACCTTACTGATGACATACTCTGCCCTGGACATTTTGATAAGATGAAGGTGTCACAGGCACTTCACTTTTTCAGTATATCTTTCAGTGCAGGGATCCACTACATGGTAGAATAGGAGGGCAGACCTGTGAATAATCTGACAACTGCTCGGTTCATTGAGGTGATATCTAAATGGTTTGATTTAATGTCAAGTCGCAGTCGTGTCATGACTCTAGCTAAGCAGCTTCCAGATAGGTATGCAAATGCTGTTGAAATGTTACGACTTGTGATTCGAATGTTTACAACGCTTTCAGTTGGACAGCAGGGAGCATGGAAACCATTTCAGATAGGCATCCTTTTGTCCACCACATCTGTGCTTGATCTTGCAGAGGACATGTTGAGTGGAAATTTCAGTTTCTTGCTGACATCACGTGTGAGTCAAGATTGCCTGGAGAATTTTTTCAGCTCCATGAGATTAAATAATGCAGTGCCTACACCTCTTGAATTCAAACACAGATTGAGAACTATCTGCTTGTCACAATTCCTCATGACTACACGAGGAAGTAGTTACGACGAAGATGATAATGACTTTTTGCTTGATTGTACTGATATGAATACAACAACAGTTACACACACCGAGCAGCATGTTGATTTGTCAGACGTAGAAATAGAAATATAAAGCACAGATGAGATCCACGTAATTCATTATTTAAGTGGCTACTGTGTGAACAGTGTATTAAAGCAACATACTGCCTGTCATATCTGCATTGCAGCTGTCACTGCCCCTCAGTGTGCAACAATTACTGACATTGCACGACTAACAGAACATAAAGAGTACATTCCAGGCTCACTTGTTTATGCAAGTGACACAGTAGTAAATCTGATTTTAAGAACTGAACAACTGATCCGTCAGCATGAGCATAGATTTGCAACCATGAAAAACATTGCAACTTTACTTTTGGATATGGCATTACAGGAACGGCTGAATGCACACTGAGCAACTGCCATGATATTAAACAAAAGCTATTAGCAAAGTATATAAGTGTCAGAATTCACATTTACTGCAGAAATAAAAACAATGGTCTTAAACAGCATGCTCGAGCATCAATGAGCAGTAAAAGCCATTGCAGGAAATCTCTGGTCCAAAATATGTAATTAGATTTTGTTAAAACTATCTGTACATAGTCGCATTTTTAATGAAAACATAAACTGGTGTGATCATCTGGATCTAGTAAAACTGTCAGTGTCTACAACAGTCATTCACCAGTTTCCACATTTCAAACTAGGTAAATAGTTCAATTCGAAGGGAGTATGTTTTGCTAAGTGTTGCAACTCTAACGGAATATTTGTTGCCAAATAGTGGAATTCTGACGGAATATAAAATTCAACGGAGTATGTGTTAAAAATCCACGCTACTGATTCTTTTCAATAAACCGGTAAGTAAACTAGTTTTCTTCTTTTTGTTTTGTTAGTTGAAATACAAATAATAGTACAAATATGTGCTACTGTATTTGTATCTAATTTTATTTCAAATTATTACCTAACCCAAAAGAAAATGCAAATTGGGTCTGAAACTCGCGATTGGGTCCATTTTCCTGCAATACGGGTACAGCCGAAAATGGCGGCCAAATGTTAGTTGGCGTAACTCTCTATAGATCTAGGGGCACTAGATGCAATGCACGTACGGACGTGTCTTTGAGTCAGTTCTACCACGTTACGAGCTCGTCGCGTGATGTGACCTTCGCGTGTGTTGTCCGTCGCGTGTGAATGAAATATCATGTCAGTGACGGATTGTATGTAATCTAATGCACCATGTAATGTATGCTATTCATCCAGTTGCAATGTAACCATATATTCAGTAACTCGTGATATTACATGTAATTATGTGCATGTAATGGAGAGATGTTAGAGCTATGGACACTCGCGACAAAGGTACCAAGGTCGAAACATAGTAGCCTCAAGCTCCAGTCTACCCAGCTGTAAATGGGTACCGGACTGCTCTTGAGTTAAGGAAAGAAAAGGCAGCGAGGAAGGGAACTGGGCACCCCACCTCTGGAAGCTGGACCTAGTATAATGAAGTCCCTAACGCTTCACTACCATACGGCAGTATCTGCTACGGGTCTGCATGTATCGTTTTGTAATGTATGTAATGAAGTGTATCTAATGTTGCGCTTCTCCAGTTGTGTGTGTTATGTGTTTCACATTGTATAATATATGTCACGTACATATAATTTGTATGCACATATGCAATGACGACAAGAATTTGACAGGTTGTCGCCTTAGTCCTGCTTCATTCAATCTCCACTTTCGGCCAAATTTGACCTGAGGTCATAAATCGACATGATATATCTTAATCTATCATCAAACACAATACAGTTAATCTTACAATTACAAGTTTGGATCATCATGCAAAATGTCATTTTAATGTGATATATCCTTCTTTTTAACTAATAATCCAAAAACTTTGATCGTGTTTTTCTAAAAACAAGTTGAAGTGGAGATGAAATCCAGCATAACTGAGGCGACGAGGAGTCAGTGGATCAGGAGATGAGAAGACAACGCTGGCGATGGACAGGGCACACATTTTGGAAATCTGCTGAAAGTATTACAAGGTAGTCCTTGTTCTGGATTGCTCAGGATAGACAGAATTAGACCGAGAAACACACGCAGATGAGAACTGGAGAGAGGGATTAAAAAAAAAGTCATAGAACGACCATTAGCGGATGACACAGGACAGGAGAGCTTGGATAGTATTTGTTGAAGGCCTGTACTCCATGGAAAGCTGAAGGATAAAGATGATGATGATAATAGTAATGATGATAATAATGATGGTGACGATGAGAGTGATGATGATGGTATTGATGATGATGGTGACGATGATGGTGATGATGATGGTGAAGATGATTATGGTGATGATGATGATTATGATAATGATGGTGTTGAAAATGATGATAATGATTATAATAGTGATGATAATGATAGTGATGATGATAATGACGATTGTGATGATGCTTAAGATGATGATGATAATGATGATGATGATAATGACGATGATGATGCAATAATGATGATTGTGATGATTCTTATGCTGATGATGATAATGATTATGTTGATGTATGTAAGCGTTTATATGCATGCATATCTGTATCAGCATATTATGTATGCACCTATATTACAAAGCGAGAATGAATGGAGTATATATGTATAGGGTGTCCGAACGAGAACAGGTAGATTTTGTTTTTGAATAACTAGTCTAAAAGTGAAACAATTTTCAATTTTATGTTACGTATGTTTTATTTAGACCTGGCAGTTATGTGTGGAACACTATATCATTTAAATGGCCGCCTCTGCTAGCCATACAGATGCGGGCCCTTTGAAGCACATTTTGCATGACATTTTCGCATGTTTCAACTTGTATAGCGGCGATATCCTCTCGAATATTGACTTTGAGTTGTTCAATAGTCTGTGGCTTGTTGGTATAGACCTTCCCTTTAAAAAAAAACCCATTTAAAAAAGTCTAATGGAGTTAAATCTGGCGATCTTGGAGGCCAGTCGATGTCGCCAAATTTCGAAATTAGTTTGTCCGGAAACATTCTATTCAAAATTTCTCGTGTCGCGTGCTATGTGCGACGTGGCGCCATCTTGTTGAAACCACATGTCACGTAGGTCCAAATCCTCCAATTGCGGACCGAAAAAGTTGTTATTCATGTCCCGATAGCGTTCGCCATTGACCGTAACAGCATTGCCATGAGCGTTCTCAAAAAAGTATGGACCAATCACACCTCCAGCCCACATAGCGCACCAGACTGTCACTCGCCGAGGATGTAGAGGCTTCTCGTGTATCTCTCGTGGATTTTCGCTTCCCCAAATACGGCTATTTTGATTGTTTACGAAGCCACTGAGGTGGAAGTGAGCCTCATCACTCATGATGATTTTCTTCCAAAATTCAGGGTCATTTTCAATGGCTTCTAACATCCAATTACTGTAATTACGACGCCGTTCGTGGTTTGCAGGTTGAAGAGCTTGCGTCAGCTGAATCTTATATGGGTGTAAGTGTAGATCTTTACGCAAAATTGTGTGTAAAGATGACCGAGATAGGCCAAGTTCTTGTGAACGGTGTCTGATGGAGGTGCCCGGCATTTCAGCTACACTTTCACGAACAGCAGCAATGTTTTTCAATGAACGAGCGCTCCGAGGTGCTGGAGGCCTTGAGCGATTCACCACCGAACCAGTTTCTTCAAATACCGCCACTAAACGCTGAATTGTGCATACTGCAGGCACATGATTACGACTCAAAATTTCACGTAATTTACGCCGAGTCACCGCAATTGAAAACTGAATTTGATAATAAGTTTTAACTATTGAAACGCGTTGTTCATACGTGTACCTCTCCATAATGAATTTGCCACGTCTCTATTTGACGTCTGCCAAATATGAAATGACAAAAACAAAATCCACAGAAATGGCGGGCAATTCAAATCTACCTGCTCTCGTTCGGACACCCTGGTTATAGTAAGTATGTATGTGTGTTCATGTAGGTATCTATAACCAGACCACAAGGTCTTTTATATTTGGACATGCACCCTAAGATAAGCGACTAACCCTGTGTCTAGGTTGAACAGTGAGCGCCTCGCCAAAACGAGGCAAAATTTTAATTTCCAAAAATATACAAGGGTGTATAATGTGTACGAATATATATATATATATATATATATATATATATATATATATATATATATATATATATATATATATATATATATATATATATATATATATATATATATATATATATATATATATATATATATATACACACACACACACACACTAGCAATAACCCGTCAATAATGACGGGAGTAAATAAAAAACTGTAATATATTTTAAAAATATATTTTAATTCAATATAAAAGTTATTAGATGACAACATTTTTCGTGAAAGTGCATGGATTTGTTTCAAAGAATGTTCCTTGATAAAAAGTGTTTTTAACAAAAACTTTCAAGTTTTTATGACTTGTTCCTCTGGTGAGGGCGACATAGTGCTGGCCGTGTCCGAAAACAGGTTCAGGAAGGAAAACTCTTACGTGATCAAAAGATTGTCCTTGCGTCTTATGGCTCGTCATTGCAAATGCTAAAATCACTGGGAATTGACGACGTCGCATCCTAAATGGCAAACTGTGCTCGTTCGGTTCTACGTCAATGCGAGGAATTAAGACTCGTTCTCCCTTATTACTGCCAATGATAATTTCTGCATCAGTGTAAGTCCAATGCAAGACTTTTATGACCAAACGCGTGCCATTCAATAGTCCGTTTTTTGCGTTCAGACTTCGCAATAGCATGATAATGCAGCACCCTTTAATTTCAGCAAATTCGGTGGCATTCCTGATGAGCACTGCTCGTTAAGGAACTCGGTTGGGAAATCAACTGTGTCGTTGAGATCATCGGAAATCATGGTATTTATGCTTTAATAAACCGTTTCATTTCCAGCTCCTACAATACTTTAAATTAAAATTTTGTCTTGAAGAAACAATAAAAAACTTACATTTTAAGGTTATTTTAAACAAAATGATGAGTTAAATCCGTTTCCGGAATGAAACTAGGTTCTACAATAAAAAATTTACATTTTATTCATATATCACTGTCACTCACTTTGTGTTGCACAATTCACCGGCTTTTCTTTGTTGAGTGTTACTATTTTCGGGATAGTACATATAAGGGAAACAATACAATTAATGTCTAACTTTCAACCACAGTTGCATCCCTTAGATGTGACCGACGTACAAACGGCGAGAATTATGGAGTTTGATGTTACGCCTCGTTCTGGCACATAGACATATGCCCGTTTAGGAGATATATCTGTGTGCACCAACGAGTCGTAAGATATTGCACTATTTGTGAACAGCGCACCATTGGTGTTGGTGTGATG
This sequence comes from Oreohelix idahoensis, assembly GCA_024509875.1. Lineage (NCBI taxonomy): Eukaryota > Metazoa > Mollusca > Gastropoda > Stylommatophora > Oreohelicidae > Oreohelix > Oreohelix idahoensis. The sequence goes on from JAMPIV010022055.1 coordinate 263,458, forward strand.
TAATAGATAGAAGTGCGACGTATACAACGTCTGCTCTTAGAAGCAAATTCTTAACTTTCTGCCTCTTTTGGGCTGTGTCCGTCAAGCTGTGTGGGCGTGTATTTCATGTGCTCCGTGAATATGGAGATATTTGATAAGTGCTTGTAGCCTTCTTCAATATGATGATGATCGCTACTGATATATTTATTGGCCAGTGTTGGTTCGCTACTCTCAAGGAGGTACCGTAACCCTTTTAACAGTTTTTACGATGTCAAGATTTTATGAAGCTCTATTTCATATCAGTCCGGTGTGGACTTGAAAGAATATTGTCGGCCAGATCTAACTAAGCACATATGATATTATAAAGGAAGGACCATAGACTGTATCAGAACATCTTACTGATCATATTTTGTTTAAGATGTGGACCCAAATGTTCCTGTGTTTAATACGTCATTAAACGTTGAAATCGTTGGACAGTCTTCGCTGCAGATTTGATTCAAGTTACAATTTTTTATGGTGTTCGATGTTTGCATGCTGTATCTGCTTTCAACCTTCGCAACTCACGACATGTATCCTAACTCCAGCAATACATAGTAACAATATATATATATATATATATATATATATATATATATATATATATATATATATATATATATATATATATATATATATATATATATATATATATATATATATATATATATATATATATATACGAGTGTGCATGCAAGCTTGTATGTATGAAGGGGGAAGAGTGCATACAATTCGGTAAGAGAAAAGATTACTCCCAGATAAGGGGAAAGATAGACAGGTGGCATATTATATCAGGTATTGTGAAGTAAACTACTTATTTAAAAAAATGGTGGCAGACGGGTAAAACCTTAGGACTGCCGGCCGTTTGCAAACTGTTAACATGGAAATAAACAACAAAGTCTGGGAATTGTAAACAAGTGACAAAAATAGTCAGATGGTGGCTGTCGTATTTGAGTTAAAGTGTTATAGTATTTGTCGAGTTAGACAATAGTAGTGAAATCGACAATGAGAGTGAACTGACAAAATTATAGATTACACATAGATATTGTGTAAATAGGGTGAACTTGAGACCAACCTGGAAGAGGATTCATTAAAGCTATCTCTCTTTCCAAGCCTCAACCCACTTATATTGTCTGAGCACCACCCGCTCTCTCTCTTTTCTCTTGTCAAATAGAGACCATAGTAAGAGCTGAAATAATAATTATGGATGAAGGGTCATGAACAGCGCGTTAATAAATGAGTAAAATTTATTAAAAGGTTCTTGAAGGAAGAAAATATATGAAAATAAGTATATCAGCACAACAACATAAGAAAAGGCATCAATATTCACAACAGTTAACAAATATCCAATTAAACACCCACGGACACACAAACCACCAACATAAACCCTGCTGTAGAACGCCTGAGAAATAAATAAACAAAGTTCTCAATAATTCCGCTTTTGGGGAACCACGATCAATAACTCCAGTTAGTGTCTTTATATATAGATATCCTCCATAAGTGGTGCAATACCATAATAAATCCACTGTAGGCGCTATCCATGCACCGTTGGTTACACCCTAATGATGAGATAGGCTGTAGATGACTCTGTCTATATTCGGCTGACCGCTAATACGTGCGGGGTTTTGAATGACCCAGAAACACACACAAGACGAGGTCAATTTAGGACAAACGGTCCAAGGCGCTATTATCCAGCACGTGGGAAATTTAGGCCTGCGTACTTGAGGTTAAATCCGGTTTGGCTGGCTTGACTTTAATTGTGACTGAGTGCTCCGTTTAAGCACACAGTCTGGTGTTGTCAAATCGGCTGAAGACGCTGCACTGACAGATATGCTGGAAGCCACAATGCTCTGACTGGTGATCAAGAGGCGAGTAGGAAACCACTACTGCCAAATTCAATTTCAGATTTTGCTTTGGCTCTTTAAACACTACATGAGCTTATTTCCATTAGAGGGATGGGCGTTGACAAAGGGTTGTACTTCAGGTATGGGTGACAACCCGTGGTGCTAATTGCTTTCAGAAACCGCGAGATCGAAGAGAATGTGACGTTCTTCGCCTGACTGGAATCCTGCGATAGCAGTGGGGGTGTCCTGAAACCCGAGACGACGAGAATAGGCAACACATTCTAGTTTTGTTGTGCCCACATCAGCCTGTCTCATTTGGTCATCTACGGGCAGGAAAAATTTACGAGTGTGCTTGACTGAGTAAACCTATCTAGATTTATAGTCTACCAGAGACGCTACTTCGGCTGTCTGGCATCGCGTGTTCCCACCGATGTTCGACGTATAACGTAATCAATAGTAAGACAAATGTGATTCTAGAGTTTACATCACAGACAACCACCGCGAGAAAGTTTCATAGATAAGACGTAATATTATTCTAGTCCTCACTGCGGGGTTCAAGGGCCACAGCCACAAAGAATGAACGTGAGTTTTGTCTCCTCTTGATTCGGAGATAAAAGTGGGTATTCAGATCAAAAAAGGGTTGTCTCACCTTTGCTGCCGCTAGCGGTCCGCTTCTTCAAAGAACTATTTCTCGCTTGAGATCAATCGCTGTTACGATCTACCACTACTGGCCAAGTGTTGAATTTATAATGAAGGCTAGAACGAAATAAAACCGCGGGGTGGGTGTAACCGCATATTTTAGCAGTAACCTCTTCTGTATTGGTTCCAACTTGACTGTAAACCACCAACTGATACAAACTAGATTTGCTGATGGTTCTGTCTGAATGTTATATGCATAACGTTAGTGTTATTAATGTTATTAAGGCCTTTGAAACCACCGCTGATAACGGCGCTAAGTCTAAATGTTATATAATCTGTTTACACCCACTGTTGCGAGTGTAGTGGTTTGGTCTATATCATCGCCACACAGGCTAATTCAATATTTGTGTGCTGCTGTCCTGTCACTGTGTCTGGAATGTTGACCAGGGTGTGTGTTGATATGATCGCACACCACAGTACGTACATAAAAGTACATGCAGGAGTCAAAAAGGGTTGCAAACGTCTAGAACAGTTCGATACTGTTTATTCCGTACAACACAGACACGATGACATAAATGACACACATTCGACAGCAAAACACGAATCATATAATTTCCACATTGCATTAAATATATATAATACGGCCTGTCCACATTCTGGCCTAAACAGTACTTCAATACTCAATAAAGCCTGCACCACACGGCAGCTATAATAATGTTCATATGGCCTAAACAGTACTTCAATACTCAATAAAGCCTGCATCACACGGCAGCTCTAACAATCTTCATATGGCCTAAACAGTACTCCAATACTCACTAAAGCCTGCAACACACGGCAGCTATAATAATCTTCATATGGCCTAAACAGTACTGCATTACTCAATAAAGCCTGCAACACACGGCAGCTATAATAATCTTCATATGGCCTAAACAGTACTGCATTACTCAATAAAGCCTGCAACACACGGCAGCTATAATAATCTTCATATGGCCTAATCAAATCTTCATTGCAGTGTATCACATAGGCTGTACACACAGCGAAATATATAAGTCGACATTTTCTCAAATCCTACGTAGGCATACATTATCCAAAAACACTGGGACTCGACCTACACGGTCCACGCCCAAAAACACAACTCCCAAATCACACACTAGTCCCGCCAAAAAACCCGTCACGAGATTCGGCTGTCTTGAACACCGTTCTCGATAACACATGCAGACTAGCTGCGAGTTATTCACATGACTCAAAACAGTACAGAATAAATACATTAAACAGCGTTCACACGCTTATCTGTACTCTGTCACCCGAAAAATAGGAAAAGATAATTCTATCCTAAAGTCAGACAATATCCGCTTAATCAAGCGTTGCAACTCGAAATTTAATTTGTTCAAAACATTCTAAAGATTACTTCCCCTTCCATAAGTTCCACTTGCAACAGATACCACACGCTCCGGGAAAAAAAATGATTCTATCATTTTTTTTGAAAAAATTAACTCCCAAAAACGAAAAATTTAGAAGACAATTAAGCTCTAACGTATGCCTACAAAAATATCTTATTTTAAATCAAAATTATATCTATAACAAATATGAGCATTAAAGTGTAAAGTAGCAATAAAAGCATACAGCATAACCAGCTAAGTATAAAAAGTAATTAGTTAAATATACAAATATGATCAGTTCCAAAATTAAGTTACGTATATTTAGTACAAACCAAACCGAAAACAACCAATCGAAAGAGAAAACACAAGATCAATCAAAAGAAGAATGATCTGTAAAACAAAAAAGAAAGTAAGATCTCAACAATACCATATACTCATAATTAAGTTGGACAATTACATGTAAAATAAATACAACTATCAAAAGTAGATATGTCATATCAAATCATATAACCATTCCAACAATACAAAGAATAGAAGTATAAGTGTTGAAAGAAGACAAAGTATACAAATAGAATCAAGTAAAACGAAGATGAGGTACGAAAGTATAAACAAGATATGAAATCCATACCGAAAAGACAACAGAAAAGAAGGAATGAAATGAAGAATAGTTACCAAAGACAGATAGAAAGCAAAGGCACGAACACAAAATATCAAAGTATATCTATACTAATACCACCAAAAAATAATTTATAACTAAACAAAACCTAATAAGTAATTTAACCAAGTTACAAGAGTTATACAAAACTGAAATAAATAAATTATAGGCATCCAACAAACAAGTAATAGCATTACTATAACTAATACGACCAACGCACAATCAAGCGCTAAAAATAAAAAATACATCATAATAAAAAACAACTTTTTACAAGAACTAATCAAACTAAATATCAATGATATCACGCAGTCAAATGCTGGGCACACACAACAAAAAATTACAGTGCCAAAAAAAAAAAATCATTTTTTTTTCAAAAGTACCGTACGAACATATATATATATATATTTTTTTTTACGATAAGTTACATAAAAACAGTATTTAATTTTTAAGTAATTCAGTAAATCTTTAAGTAAAACCTAATAATGAAATCAATATTTTAACAAAATGAATGAAATATAAAACAAAAATCCTATCCCGAAGAAACCTTTAAATCAACACATGTAAATTTAATCTATCCTTTAAGTTCTTTCTGCTGACAATTACGTTCAGCTCAGTAAAATGCTATTTAGCTATAACTCTATCTCTTACTCAAATCGATAAGATATACATTATAAATAAATCTACCCTTTTGAAATTCAGGGGAAATGCTAATAAGAAATATAAAAAAGGTTTTATAAAAATATCTACAAAAAATAAGTTTTTTTTTTTTTTTTTTTTTTTTTTTTAAATAATCTGCTAAGAAAATAATCAACATGTCTGACTGGCAAGAAAATCAGGTTCTGGAAAAATCGAAGTTTCACAAAAAGTTAACAAATCCAAATACAAGATCATGTATGATACATGCAAGCTATTTTCAAAATTACATTTCACAACATACCAGATAATACACATCTTCTCTGTATGTTCTATATATTAATTAATCATGACATCAAAACATGAGAAAAATATAAATTAAGTGAATAACGAACACTCAGGACTATCTAAAAGTAACCACTACATCATGTGGTAAAGTGGGATGTTATAAATATTTATAGGGGACTTAGTGTACTGACTGAGATCAGCTGTGAAGGTATATATATATCTAATAAGAGTAGTGTATTATATATAACCTTACTTGCTGCCACATATGTATACCTCAGTCAGAATTATTCTGGAATAGTGTGATGACTACGTTATATGTCTAGGGTATGTGTATGATGAAGTGTAAGTCAAAACAACAACAGACAGATAAACAATTTAATTTATTCCACTACACTTGACAACACTGTGACACTCACATACATAAAACACTCTACAAGGATATCTTAAAGGAGTCACTGATAACTTTTCAAATAACAATATGTATTCAGTGCTGTCATGAAGGTATATGTGTCCTGATTCAAATACAAAGGGAACCAGGAATCACAATCAATTTTAATTACAAGTTATATGTACAGAATTTCTCAATATGAATCTTGTAGTGACATATATTTTTAATAGTATCCTATGTGTGTCAGTTGTGTAGTAGTAATATGAGGTAATACTGGTTTTGTTTTGTTCAAGCTCTGTTGGTATTTGTCATCATGACTTCAATAGTTTGTCTTTATTGGAACTAGTATTGGAGATGTTCTCAGTTCCTGATAATAAAACAATTAAATTCCCCTCTTGATTATATTTTACACTGTCATTTTAAGATGGGGGTACATAATGTTGAGCTCAGCTGGCCACATCAGCTTATCTTGCGTGATGGCGGCAGGAAAAGACTCCTCTGCTCGATTTCTCCCCTGGGCTCTGGAGACACCTCACTGATAGCTAAATGGACCAAGGAGTATGCTGTCCGACTCTGGATTCAGCAAAGCTCTGACCAGGTGCTGCTCAATAACGTTAAGACCACAGTCCCTGAAAACAAGAAGGATGTACCTTCTACTTCATAACTAATTGATATTCTAGTTCTACACTGAGCACAATACATCACAAACATTGAGTTCAGAGCGTTAGGCCAACTGTCAGCTTCATCTGAAATACTTTATACCAGTATTTCCCTCCCTAATGGTTACTACGCCTCTGCAATTCCAGCATTATTTCTGTCTAATCAATAATCTAGGTGTCAGTGTACTGTTTGGCCATTCCATGCCGTTTTACTTTCCTCCGACACCTTCTGTTCAGGCTGGAGCATTATAGGCTTTTCCTCATGTTCGCTACTGAACTACACATATATACAGGCATAAATTAACAATTTACATTCAATTTTCATTAAAAGATATTGAATATTTCAAACCTACCACAATTCATGGAAATACACAGATACGTTGACTAGCAATGAATTCTGGCACAAATACTGGCACAAATTCCCATCTGCTTATGTTCCAGGCTTTTATTTAGCAAAAATATGAGCTGGCTTCAACGCACTGTTGCTTCATCAAGCTTATTTGAACTAGTGGTCTCGAACTAACGCTCTGAATTGTGTATATTCGCAGCTCTAACCAATGAAACCACGTCTCCACATCTTTTCAAAAAAATACCCCTTCTATTCGTTTCCCATAACAACGCAAGATAGTATTTATAGCCCGACCAATCGTGTTTAGTCTTATATTTGTTGCGCTCCAATCAATTAGGAGTTAACATGGTAGGCTATTTCCGTAACGTAAGGTTTTTTCAAACACGTTATAAAAAAATCTTAGGAGCAGAAATGATCTCATGCCGTCAGGCATCCCCACCATTTTATTTTGGTTATAATTTATTAATTCCTAGACTATTTGCGTAACGTTTTACATATTCTTTGTCAGCAAGCCCTAAGGAACCCAAATATACAAATTTAAAAGAGCTAAGTGGCTGCGTTCAAAATATGCAATTTCTTCTACCTCCTGTTTCGAAGATGTGCTATCTGGGTACTGTAATGTTTTCAAACGTAAACCCATCTAATGTCATCTTTTCTAATAAGCGTTTTCCAGGTTTTTTAAAACCTAACTCTGGGAAGGTTAGTGTTTTTATCACTGTCCGTCTGAAAAAAAATTAGTGCATGTGGCCTTACACGCGTGATAGTAGTAATTGTATATCGCGCGACGCGTGTTTAGTGTTGCACGTGTTCGGCTTTCTGCCTCTCCCTTCTCTCTATCCTTTAGTCCATCTGTTCGTTCGTTTTGGTAACGTAGTATAATTAATGTTAGGATTAATTTAGGTCATTACGCAGTGTGCCTCTCAATGTTTTTCTTAGAAATGCAATACCCGTTTTAATGTGTTGTGGAAACGCTTGTATTTATGCAGTGGCTTATATTTAACGTGGAAACGTTACAATTTGCAGACGAAGCATAAAACAAAGGGGGATTTCGAGTACATTCTTTGTGACAGCACTGTTATTTTACCATTGCTCTTTTCTTTATTAGAATTTATTTGTTAGGCTTTATATTTACCTGATAATTTATATATGTGGATTAGAATATTTCACGACACATCAACACAATAAATGAGTTTGTGCAATCTCATCATGTACAAAACTATCCTAAACAACACAGTTGCAAAAATTCTAAGTTGAACAGAGTAGTATAAAGGATAATAATTACATACTACACATTATCAACACAATAATATATAAATAGCATAAAAATGTATTAATACATCATCAAAATACAGCCATATAAATAACAATAAAAAATTATGGCAATCAAATGATGCATAGAAATAATCATTACAACAAAATTATATGTTATTTCAAAACAACAACATGTCATGTACTAATATAGAATACAAAAATATTTACTATCTTCACATAAAAAAAAAAATAAATCAGACGCGAAGTCTCCCACTCTCTTGTAAACATGCTTGACCTTCAGAAAGCAACACCTCAGATTTAGTTTGACGCTGACAGGTTTCGGTTGACTACTCGAGCGGAAAGTTGACTCACATTTCTGACCGTCAATATGTCACAGAAGCCTTGACTCTTATCGTAACGTAGCTTCTGTCAACAAATACAAATGAAAATTTCCATTTTACTCAATAGTGAAATTTAATGAAAAAAACGTAGAAATCACGTTTACAATTACCCAGTACCGGCTTGTGTAAAAACCCGGTCTCTTCACGATGTCACTAGCTCTCTCTATCACATGTAGATATCATAGAATTCTTGGGGACAACATGACCGACCTTGAATGTCGCCGCTGCCTTACGCTGAAACAAAGTCTCACATTCACAACAACAAGTAGAGCAAGCAATAGTATTCAAGCATCCACTGTTATTTTTACTCTGTTTACTTTGATTATAAATGACTCTGGGCTCATGTTGAACAAAATTAGCACAATTGCGCTTATTATTTGTTCTATGATCAAAATACTTATTATTACCGTTGTCTTGTTTACAAATAATGACCTTAGTCTTTTGTTTAGGAACATTACTCTGGTGATGTAAAGCCACATTTGAAAAGCTATTATCTCTATCATACTTTCCAACATTCTTACAATCAAAACTTTGAGATTTGTTAAATTGTCTACAGTATCTACGAGAGGGAAAATTATTATTTACTGATCTCCCTTGGTACTGTTTAATCTTGGGGTTATCTCTCTTACTAGAACTGTTTTTCTTTTCCCCTATGGGAATATCTTTACCAATAGTTTCAAAATGACTATGCTGAGTTTGACAACTGCCAGAAACAATAGTATCTCTATTGTTCCGCATATGGGTTTCATCTTTGGAACAAGTAGTAATAGTCTCAACACCCGCTATTAATTTCTGAGTATTTCCAGTAGTAGACAAATATTTGCTCTTATGAATTTTGACCTGAAATGTATCACCTTTCTTTTCCTGACCAACGGAACTGCCTGTTACCCTAGAATCTTTGTTGGTCTGACGCCAAGAATTATTACTGGAACTATCAGTAATATTAGAACTTTTAAAGTTGTATTTACCACGAAAAGATCTGTCTTTACCATGAATGACATCTCTCTGAGCAAAAAGTATATGGTGCTGACTTTTCGCAACTTTCTGTCTATCATTGTCAACATTGACAGAAGACTTCATATTGTTTTTCAAAACCATATCTAGTAAGCCAAATATTCTTTCCCTTGCTTCCGCAATTTCATTATCTTTAAGTGAAATCGTTTCACTTAACCTTTTATTTAACTCCTTAACAGCCAAAACTTTGTCGCTTTCTTCTGCTAGCAAATTTTCAATTTTAGCGACCTTCTCTTTCTCAGCCGTCAACTCCACTAAAGTCTCTTTCTCGTACTGTTCTTTATTTGCCCTCAACTGAGTCAACTCTATCTGAAGTGTCTCAGTCTGGACATCATCATTGTTTTTCATAATCTCATTACTCTTCTTGGGGGGTACAATATTCATCTCCCCCAATTTGATCACTGAGCATCGCATTATCATTCATCACCTCATGAAGCATTTCTATGTAAGTCTTCTCACAGACATTTCTCTCAACCTTCAATTTCTCATACATCTCTTTCTGTTCTTGAAGTTCCCGCGTGAGATTACCTATCTGAGTTTCCAAGTCTTGGACTTTGCTTAAAGCTGAATTTAATGTAGCTTGTGCACTAGAAAGTTCTGAGTTTGATTCAAGTATCTCACTTTTAAGCCTATACACAGTTGCCTGTAGTTCGTTCTCTTTAGCAACACCTTCTAGGAAATTCTCTCTTTGCTGTAGAGCACTTTGTTTGTTTACTTTTGCTTGTTTCTCAATTCTCAATTCCCTTTCCTGCTCATCAGATGTATGGTTGTGGATTATTTTGAACATGCTTTGCATTATATGTCCGTGTTCACGTTCAATATACTGTTGCAAAAACACACGAAGGTGCCGTAGCAAATTCACCAAATCCTTGGCCATTACCAAATTGCAAACAAACTTAAAGTTGTGTTCAGCAAATAACTCCAGGGATGTTGACACATTAATCAAAAAATCATCCATTATCCATTCTCCAAGTCGTGCATCTCTCAATCCCTTACCATCTCTACCTACCACCAATGCAGACTCCAACATAGGCCTTATATCTGTAGGGCACATATCACGATCCATGGTGATTCACTTACTTAATCAACTATATATAGTAATAACTTATAGTTATGACAAATTACTGTCGCAAAAGGTTTGACAATTACCCTTCCAGCTCACAAAGTTAACTATTTGTCAAGAAATGAGCTTATTCCTCAATTCTGTATCACCAATTCCTTTTTATAGCACCTTTATCAAGTCACATCATTATCAGGAAAATCGACATATGTCAACAGCCATTAACACCTATGCATCAAATCTTAATCATATGTCAAATTAGACATAAACAACAATAATAACAAAATGAGCAATTAGGGAGGCCTAGCGACATATATGAAGTGACACAATTTACACAAGACACAATTACTTATCTGTCAATGATCCCGCTTCTTTTCCGCCACGACACTGGATATCACATAGACTGCTAAAACCTCCACTGCGGGAAAGCACTGCAACTTGATTCGTTTCTCTTCAGGTAATTTCGTCAATATGATATGTGCTTAACAATGCACAAGTTGACAGGAACCATAATACAGCACACACTGCACCTCTTGACTCTTCTGTAGTCTGAAATGTACACGGCAACTCCGTGTATCATAACATCTTGAGCTTGTGATGGAGATAACTGGCACAGGTAACTCGAATATTGCAGAAATCTGTGACAACCCGTACAAATGCTGGTACAAATACTGTCCAAGTCTAATTGAACTTCCTTGACCACTGCAGACGTTGTTGTAGTCTATAGGCATGAAATACGACGTCAATTGCTACTAGTGTAAAGTTGCATTCTACCAAATAAAGCGTGTGTTGTTTCTCAAATGCGCCACCCACGCAGATAATATTTAGGTCACAGTTCTGAAGTACACCAGATTCAAGCCACGCCCACACCGGGCTAATTATAACAAAGTCAAGTGTTCTACACTCTTGTCACGTGAAAGTCATATGTATTATTTTCAACTTGTAGTGACTGATCCTCTAGATATGTTATGGTCTGGTGGACAAAATTTGATTTACTTTACCCTCTTGCTTCAAGTACATATCACTGTAGAGGTAACAATTTCTTAATCGTATACGCCACACAGGCACATCTTAAATGATATCCAACGATACGAAAACTACGCCACTTAGGCTATCGACGCGAATAGTCGTAGATGTCAGATCCTGTTAACTGAAAACCACCATAAATGTAACCGAGTGGTTTCAGTATGCTCTTCTGTATTGGTTCCAACTTGACTGTAAACCACCAACTGATACAAACTAGATTTGCTGATGGTTCTGTCTGAATGTTATATGCATAACGTTAGTGTTATTAATGTTATTAAGGCCTTTGAAACCACCGCTGATAACGGCGCTAAGTCTAAATGTTATATAATCTGTTTACACCCACTGTTGCGAGTGTAGTGGTTTGGTCTATATCATCGCCACACAGGCTAATTCAATATTTGTGTGCTGCTGTCCTGTCACTGTGTCTGGAATGTTGACCTGGGTGTGTGTTGATATGTTCGCACACCACAGTACGTACATAAGAGTACATTCTTCTTCTCTTCGATCCTTAACCACCGACCGTCAAAGCAGTCAGTGGCCATCACGCCTAGTGGCGTCTTGTAGGGCAACAACAAATTGATTCCACTTTGCACGGTCGGTGGCCATCCTTCGTACAGTGCCCCAACTCTGGTTCATTCTTTGCATCTCAGCCTCTACAGTCCTCCGCCAAGTTGTTTTTGGTCGGCCTCTCTTTCGCTTTCCTTCAGTGGTCCAAAGCATAGCTGTTCTTGTGATGGCATCGGGGTCTCTTCTGAGGACATGACCAACCCAGCTCCAGCGTCTGCCAGCTATGATGGTATGCATGTCCTCTTGCTTGCTACGAGTAAGCAGATCTTGGTTGGTGATGGTATTCGGCCAAAAGATTCGGTGAATTTTTCTTAGGCATGTTGTGTGAAAAGAGGACAATTTTGACATTTCCTTCTCTGTGACTCTCCAGCATTCCGCACCATAGAGAAGCACAGAAAGCACGCAACTCTGGTATAATCTTAATTTTGTGCTTGTGCTGTATTGGGAGGACTTCCAGATGTTATTTAGGCTAAAGAAGGCTGTTCTTGCCTTATTCATTCTGATGTTGATGTCTTTGCCTGCCCCACCGTCTGGTGTTACTATGCTTCCTAGGTATGTGAAGGTATCTGTCTGTACCAGTTGCTGATTCCTTACTGATATGGGCTCAGGGTTGCTCACATTGAGCGTCATGACCTCAGACTTCTTTAAATTGATGTTCAAGCCCACCTGCTGGCTAAATTTATTAAGTCTATCCGTTTTTTTCCTGGATGTGTTGATGTGAATGTGCCAGCAGTGCAATGTCATCTGCATATTCCAGATCTTCCAATGTTGAAAATGTAGTCCATCATATTCCTCTTGGACTGCCCTCTGTTGTCTGGCGCATCACCCAGTCTATGACTGTTAAAAATGGAGTGGTTGATAAGGGGCATCCCTGTCGTACTCCTGTCTTCACCTCGAAGGTTAGGTTGCTCTGCCCAACACTACACGTAAAGTTGGCATAGAGGCTTTTTATGATTAACACTATGCAGCTTGGAATTCCATAAGCCCTCAGTATTTTCCATAGACTGTCCCTATGTATGCTGTCAAAAGCCTTTTCAAAATCAACAAAATTTATGTAAAGCTGTCTTTGCCATTCTGAGCACTGCTCTATAATGTTCCTGAGAGTGAATATATGGTCTACACATCTTCTGTTCTTTCTAAATCCTGCTTGTTCTTTCCTCAGTTTGTAGTCTACTGCCTTTGAAATTCTCTGTATAATTATCCTGCCTAGTATTTTGCTGGGAACTGAGAGAAGAGTGATTCCTCTCCAATTATTGCAGTCTGAAAGATCTCCCTTCTTGGGCAATTTGACAATTATTCCTTTGTTCCACTCTGATGGTGTTGTCCCCGTTTTCCACACTTGTGCAAATAGTGGTTCTAATAGTTCTGCTGCTAGCTCAGGGTCTGTCTTAAATAGCTCTGCATTTAAGTTATCATGGCCCGGAGCTTTACCGTTCTTTAACCCTTTGATTGCTGTGATGATTTCTTCTTTTCGTGGAATGTCTGTATTTACATCTAGATCGTTTTCAGCCTCAGGAACATTCAATTGTGTCTCTGGTATTTCCTTGTTCAGAGTTTCTCTGAAGTGCTCTGCCCATCTTGTTTCCTGTCCCTCTGCTGTCTTAATGAGATTTCCTTGCTTATCTCTTACTAATGTAATATTGTTTGCACCTTGTTTTCCGCTGATGAATTTAGTTATTTTGTATACTGTGCTTTGTTCATTTCTCAGTGCTGCCTCTTCTGCCTGTTTTGCAAGATCGTCTAGGAAATTCCTTTTGTTGGCTCGGGTTTGGCGTTGTGGTGAAGTGGGAAGTTATAAATACTTATAGGGAACTTAGTGTACTGACTGAGATCAGCTGTGAAGGTATCTATATCTATTAAGAGTAGTGTATTATAGATAACCTTACTTGCTACCACATATCTATATATCTCAGTCAGAATTATTCTGGAATAGTGTGATGCTACGTTATGTGTCTAGGGTATGAGTATGGTGAAGTGTAAGTCACAACAACAGACAGATAAACAATTTAATTTAATCCACTACTCTTGACAACACTGTGACACTCACATACATATAACACTCTACAAAGATATCTTAAAAGAGTCACTGATGAACTTTCAAATAACAATATGTATTCATTACTGGCATGAATGAATATGTGTCCTGATTCAACTACAAGGGAACCAGGAATCACAATCAATTTAAATTACAAGTTATGTACAGAATGTATTTAATATGAATATTGTAGTGACATATATTAGTACAAATGTTCTATGTGTGTCAGTTGTGTAGTAGTAAAATGAGGTAATACTGGTTTTGTTTTGTTCAAGCTCTGTTGGTATTGGTCATCATGACTTCAATAGTTTGTCTTTAGGGACTATTATTGGAGATGTTCACAGTTCCTGATTTTAAGACAAGTAAATTCCCCTCTGAATGGTATTTTTATAAAGTTATTTCAAGATGAGGGGACATAATGTTGAGCTCAGCTGGCCAACTCTGCTTATCTTGAGTGATGGCGGCAGGAGAGGACTCCTCTGCTCGAATTCTCTTCTGGGCTCTGGAGACACCTCACTGATAGCTAAAAGGACCAAGGAGTATGCTGTCCGACACTGGATTCAGCAAATCTCTGACCAGATGCTGCTCAGTACCATCAAGACCACTGTCCCTGAAATCAAGAAGGATGTACCTTCTACTTCATAACTAATTTATATTCTCTTTTACACTGATCACAATACAGCACAAACATTGCGTTCAGAGCGTTAGGCCAACAGTCAGCTTCATTTGAAATACTTTATTCCAGTATTACCCTTCTTAATGGTTACTACGCCTCTGCACTTCCAGCATTATTTCTTTCTAGTCCATCATCCAGGTGTCAGTGTACTATTTGGCCATTCCATGCCGTTTTACTTCTCTCCGACACCCTCTGTTCAGGCTGGAGCATTATAGGCTTTACCTCACGTTTGCCACTGAACTACACATATATATACAGGCATAAATCAACAATTCACATTCAATTTTTCATTAAAAGATACTGAATGGTTCAAGCTTACCACAATTTCATGGAAATAAACACAGATACGTTGATTAGCAATGAATTCTGGCACAAACTGGCACAAATTCCGTTCTGCCTATGTTCCAGGCTTTTATTTTAGCAAAAATGTGAGCTGGCTTCAACGTACTGTCGCTTTATCAAGCTTATTTGAATTAGTGGTCTCGAACTAACGCTCCCAAGTGTGTATATCAGCGAGACTGGCCAATGAGCCACGTTTCGACAAGTGTTTGAAAAAATGTTATCTTTTCCCGTCTCCCCTAACAACCAAGATAGTATTTATAGCCCGACCAATCGTGGTTAGGCTTTCATTTGTTGCGCTCCAATCAATTTGAAGTTTACATTGTAGGCTATTTCTGTAACGTAAATTTTTTCAAACACGTTAAAAAAAAATCTTATGAGCAGAAATGATTTTATGCTGTCAGGCACCCCCAATATTTTATTTTGGGTATAATTTATTAATTCCTGGACTATTTGCGTAACGTTTTACATATTATTTGTCAGCAAACCCTAAGGAACCCAAAAATACTAATTTAAAGGAGCTACGTGGCTGCGTTCAAAATATGCAATTTCTTCTATCTCCTGTTTAGAAGATGTGCTGTCTGGGTACTGTTATGTGTTCAAACGTAAACCCATATAATGTTGTCTTTTCTAATAAGAGTCTGTTATGATTTATAAACCTAACTCTGGGAAAGGGTAGTGTATTTTATCACTGTCCGTCTGAAAAAAAATTAGTGCATGTAGACTTACACGCGTGATGGTAGTAATTGTGTATCGCGCGAAGCGGGTTTAGTGTTCGGCTTTCTGCCTCTCCCTTCTCTTTTTATCCCTTTAGTCCATCTGTTCGTTCGTTTTGGTAACGCAGTATAATTAATGTTAGGGTTAATTTAGGTCATTACGCAGTACGTCTCAATGCTTTTCCAAGAAATACAGCACACGTTTCATTGAAGAAGGCGGGTAATAATACAGTAAGCTTTACTATCAACGTGAAAGCGTTACAATTTGCAGACGAAGCAGAAAACAAGGGGGATTTCGAGTACATTCTTTGTGATAGCACTGTCATTTTACCATTGCTCTTTTCTTTATTATATGTATTTATTAGGCTTTATATTTAATTGATAATTTATATATGTGGATTAGAATATTCCATGACACCTCCCCTCTTAAAACAGACATTATATGTCAGTCCTTTATTCTATATACACATAGAGAAATTTATTATTATTTCTGGGGTTTACGGTGATTCTCATCACACGGATGGCGGCTTAAAAAATCCGCTCCCAGATTGGTTTTTCCAGATATATATTCAATGCTAAAATTATATGGAGCCAGAAGCAAAGACCATCGGAGTAACCTAGAGTTCTCATGCTTAGCCTGTGCTAAAAACGATAAAGGTTTGTGGTCAGTTTGCAACTTAAATGCCTTCCCATATAGATAAATATTGAATTTCTTTATTGCCCATATTACTGCAAGACATTCTTTTTCGCTAGTTGAGTAGTTGATTTCAGCTTTATTCAACTTTCTGCTAGCATATGCCACTGGGCTTAATTCCCCATCCAATGCCTCTGATTTCTGTAGTAAAGTTGCACCTAGCCCAATATTACTTGCATCCGTCCTTACTATGAATTCTTGACTTAAGTCAGGTAATTTCAAAATGGGTTTACTTGTGAGCTTTTCCTTCAATTCTTGGTAAGTCATTTCACATTGTGGTGTCCATGTAATGCGATCTGGAAGTCCTTTACGTGTCAATTCAGTTAACGGTGCACATATGGAATTAAAGTTTTTGATATACTTCTGGTAGAAACCACATAATGAGACAAAGGATCTCACGTCCTTCTTGGTTTGTGGTCTCGGGGCTTTCTGTAGTTTCTCTAAATTCTTTGGGTCAGGGGTCATGTTTCCCTGATAAACTGTGTGTCCCAAAAATTCCAATTCTTTACATCCAACGCAACATTTGGTTGGTCGGGCTGTTAAATTTGCCTCCCTAAGTCGATCAAACAGCATGTTCAGAGAGTCAATGTGTTCCTCAAATGTTTCTGTTGCTATAAGGATATCATCCATAAAATTTGTTATACAGGGATTATTCAGAGGATCCAATAATTTTCTCATCATTCTAGAGAAGACACTAGGCGCATTCTTCAATCCAAATGGCAATCTATTAAACTCATAGTGTCCTTCTGAGGTACTAAAAGCTAGGTATGGTCTAACCTCAGGCTTTACTGGAATCTGATAGTATCCTTTACTCAGATCCACTTTTGAGAAATATTTAGCTTTATTTAGTCTGGCAAACAGCTGATTTGTATCCGGCAATGGATCCACCTGTCCTTCTGTAATAGCATTCAGTCTCCTGTAATCTATACAGAGTCTATGTTCTCCAGAGGGCTTCCTTAAAAGTACAACACCGGAACTATACGAAGACTCACTGTGCGAAATAATTCCTTCCTTCAACAGATAGTCTATCTCTTCCTTCAAAGCTTTTTCCTTAGCAAACGGAATCGAATATGGTTTCATACAGACAGGTGTGGAGTCTATTAATTTCATATCATATTCCAATAGGTTTGTATGCCCTGGTCGGTCTGTTAACACCTCTGCATGATTATTTAGAACCTGTTGCACTCTCTCTTTCTGAGTTTTCGTTAAATGTGTACTGATTTTCACCTGTGCTGCTGTCTCACAGGGGTGTAATGGATATTCAAATGATGAAAGTGGTTCCTTTTTCATCTCCATGGCGATGGACAAGGTCAACAAGTGTGTCTCTTCCTGATGTTCTCTTTCCAAATATTTCTACAGGAGATTCACATGATAGATTTTTTCTTTCCCCTTCTTATCTATCTTATAATTTGTTCTAGACACCTTCTCTAGAACTGTATATGGACCCTGCCATCCAATTTGTAACTTATTCTGACTCCCGGGCAAAAGAAGCAGTACCTTCTCTCCCACAGCCAAATTTCTGTCTTTCGCCTTCCTGTTATAATAGGCAGCATGTTTCTTCCTGGCTTGTTTCAAATTTTCATTGGCAAGTTTCCAGCCAGTTTTTAACCGAGTGGTCAGCTCATTCACATATTGGTATGAAGATGTAATGTTTTCCTCTGCCTTTTCATCAGTCCACGTTCTTAACAAAGCTACATATGGACCTTTAATTGTGTGGACCTATTTGTCCATGCACCGGTATGGTCTCTTCCACTTGAAGCTTTATAGTGATGATTTTTCCTTCCAGAATTATCATTCACAAAACGACCGCTACCAATTCTTTTGGGGCTTTCTCCCCTCTTAAAATTCTTGATGAGAGATTTCCTCTCTACATATTCTTCCTCCAGTTTGTTTAAGTCCGATTGAGGGATTGTCGGCTTATCCTGGGGTAAGACATCTTTTTGCACTCTCCGCATAGTGGCCATAGTAAAACAGTTAAGTGAAGCTTGTCCGTGAAAAGGGGCTTCCCATTCCATTTGGTCCACTTTATCAAATCTATTTCTCCTTTTATTGTCAGGCCTGATTTTGCCCCATGGCGTGTCCAGGTCCTGATCCATGTTCCCACTTGTGGGTGTTCCCTCATGTGCTATGCTACACCTTTCTACAAAATTTTCAATGTCCCATCTTGCTTTGGGCCAATAATAATTGTGAGCCACCTTTTGAATGATGGTACCTATCTTCTCATGGTCCCCATCTGGTTTCACATGTAGGCTCCTTATTAAGTCTGTCCTATATCTTTTTGGAAGAACCAGCTGTCCGTGACCATGGGATCTAGTTCCGGCCTTCCTATACATCAACTTGTTTTTCATATAAAAATCTCCCTTGCCTGGAGTTGTATGACAAGTTGACAATTTTCTGTAACAAGGCTTGAGTGTTTTATCCCCAGCCTGTGCCTTCCTCATCTCTTCTGGAGTGGTATCCAACATAATATCCTCCTCCTGTCTTGAGGTCGACCTGACCTGAAGGGTTGCCATATACACAGGTTTCCTTCTACAACGGTCAGTGTCATGATTGTCCATCTGACAATTTTTACACCACCTTTTTCCTTGGTTGAAAGATTTTCTTTCATCATATTTCCTTTCATCGAATTGTGGGAATTTATTTTTATTGTCATACCGTGGCCTATCAAATTGGTGCTTACCTTTATTTTGATCCTTAGGATCAAATTTATTAAAGTTCTGTGGTGCCCTAAAGTTGTCCACCTGTTTCTTTTTATTACCTGTTACCTCTGCTTGAGCTGCTTGATACCTTTCAGCAACATTTAGCAACTCACCCAGCCTCTCTGCACCTTGTTCCATGAGAAACTTTCTCAGGTCTGGAGCCATGGACTCTCTTAGTTGCTCTATAAGGACCATTTCCTTAAGATCTTGGGTTTTCCCCAGAGAAGTCCATTTCTCCAAGTATGTCTCTATTCGTGCAGAGAACTGGTGATAGGTTTCACCTGACAGTAGTTTAGCATTCCTAAATTTTTTCCTGTAAAACTCTGCATTCTTTTCATACCTTAACAAAAGAGCCTGCTTTAGCATGTCATAATTTTCCTGATCACCTCTGCTCATTTTTGCAAAAACTTCATAAGCTGCCCCACGAAGTCCCTGAGATAACTTTAAGCTCCACCTTTCTCTCTCCAACCCATACGTGGTAGCTAATAGTTCGTACCTATTTATATAGCTCTCAATATCATCGTCTTTCTCAACAAAATGATCTAAATGAAAATTCATAGCTGAGATTGAGGCTCCTTGAGTAACCGTAGCATCAGAGGCAAAAGGACTGGCACCATTTTCAGGAGCATGGCCTTGAAACTCAAACTCCCTTAGTCGTAACTCATGTTCCCTTTGTAATCTCTTCTCCTCCTTTTCTGCTTCCCTCTCTGCAGCTAATCTCTTCTCTTCTCTTTCTGCAGCTAATTTCTTCTCTTCTCTTTCTGCAGCTTGTCTTCTTTCCTCGGCTTCCAATGCTTTAGCCTCTTTGTCAGCCTCAATCTGCAACCTCTTAGTCTCAGCCTCAGCTTGCAACCTCTTAGTCTCAGCCTCAGCTTCAAATTGTAACTTCTTAATTTCCCTTTCAGCCTCTAACCTTCTTTCGGCTTCTTTTTCTAATCTTCTTTCTTCGCGTTCAATAAATTTGTCACATTCCGTTGTGACATAGGCAACCATAACTTGCCCATCTAATCCTAACTCTTTTGCAGTCTGAACCGCAGCAGATCGAAATTTGGCCAGGTCCGCCATTGTCTATTATGTAAATTTATACAATGTCTAACCAACAATTCAATCTCTAATGGACAACACAGGCACCGTGAGCTCAACCTTATTTAACTCCACCCAAGGATACCTTTTAATTCTTATATTCCCTGAAGTGAATTACCCCCCAATATTTTTAATAGTGAAAGATTCAAAATCCCAAGAGCGAGACCCCAATATATGTGGTGAAGTGGGAAGTTATAAATACTTATAGGGAACTTAGTGTACTGACTGAGATCAGCTGTGAAGGTATCTATATCTATTAAGAGTAGTGTATTATAGATAACCTTACTTGCTACCACATATCTATATATCTCAGTCAGAATTATTCTGGAATAGTGTGATGCTACGTTATGTGTCTAGGGTATGAGTATGGTGAAGTGTAAGTCACAACAACAGACAGATAAACAATTTAATTTAATCCACTACTCTTGACAACACTGTGACACTCACATACATATAACACTCTACAAAGATATCTTAAAAGAGTCACTGATGAACTTTCAAATAACAATATGTATTCATTACTGGCATGAATGAATATGTGTCCTGATTCAACTACAAGGGAACCAGGAATCACAATCAATTTAAATTACAAGTTATGTACAGAATGTATTTAATATGAATATTGTAGTGACATATATTAGTACAAATGTTCTATGTGTGTCAGTTGTGTAGTAGTAAAATGAGGTAATACTGGTTTTGTTTTGTTCAAGCTCTGTTGGTATTGGTCATCATGACTTCAATAGTTTGTCTTTAGGGACTATTATTGGAGATGTTCACAGTTCCTGATTTTAAGACAAGTAAATTCCCCTCTGAATGGTATTTTTATAAAGTTATTTCAAGATGAGGGGACATAATGTTGAGCTCAGCTGGCCAACTCTGCTTATCTTGAGTGATGGCGGCAGGAGAGGACTCCTCTGCTCGAATTCTCTTCTGGGCTCTGGAGACACCTCACTGATAGCTAAAAGGACCAAGGAGTATGCTGTCCGACACTGGATTCAGCAAATCTCTGACCAGATGCTGCTCAGTACCATCAAGACCACTGTCCCTGAAATCAAGAAGGATGTACCTTCTACTTCATAACTAATTTATATTCTCTTTTACACTGATCACAATACAGCACAAACATTGCGTTCAGAGCGTTAGGCCAACAGTCAGCTTCATTTGAAATACTTTATTCCAGTATTACCCTTCTTAATGGTTACTACGCCTCTGCACTTCCAGCATTATTTCTTTCTAGTCCATCATCCAGGTGTCAGTGTACTATTTGGCCATTCCATGCCGTTTTACTTCTCTCCGACACCCTCTATTCAGGCTGGAGCATTATAGGCTTTACCTCACGTTTGCCACTGAACTACACATATATATACAGGCATAAATCAACAATTCACATTCAATTTTTCATTAAAAGATACTGAATGGTTCAAGCTTACCACAATTTCATGGAAATAAACACAGATACGTTGATTAGCAATGAATTCTGGCACAAACTGGCACAAATTCCGTTCTGCCTATGTTCCAGGCTTTTATTTTAGCAAAAATGTGAGCTGGCTTCAACGTACTGTCGCTTTATCAAGCTTATTTGAATTAGTGGTCTCGAACTAACGCTCCCAAGTGTGTATATCAGCGAGACTGGCCAATGAGCCACGTTTCGACAAGTGTTTGAAAAAATGTTATCTTTTCCCGTCTCCCCTAACAACCAAGATAGTATTTATAGCCCGACCAATCGTGGTTAGGCTTTCATTTGTTGCGCTCCAATCAATTTGAAGTTTACATTGTAGGCTATTTCTGTAACGTAAATTTTTTCAAACACGTTAAAAAAAAATCTTATGAGCAGAAATGATTTTATGCTGTCAGGCACCCCCAATATTTTATTTTGGGTATAATTTATTAATTCCTGGACTATTTGCGTAACGTTTTACATATTATTTGTCAGCAAACCCTAAGGAACCCAAAAATACTAATTTAAAGGAGCTACGTGGCTGCGTTCAAAATATGCAATTTCTTCTATCTCCTGTTTAGAAGATGTGCTGTCTGGGTACTGTTATGTGTTCAAACGTAAACCCATATAATGTTGTCTTTTCTAATAAGAGTCTGTTATGATTTATAAACCTAACTCTGGGAAAGGGTAGTGTATTTTATCACTGTCCGTCTGAAAAAAAATTAGTGCATGTAGACTTACACGCGTGATGGTAGTAATTGTGTATCGCGCGAAGCGGGTTTAGTGTTCGGCTTTCTGCCTCTCCCTTCTCTTTTTATCCCTTTAGTCCATCTGTTCGTTCGTTTTGGTAACGCAGTATAATTAATGTTAGGGTTAATTTAGGTCATTACGCAGTACGTCTCAATGCTTTTCCAAGAAATACAGCACACGTTTCATTGAAGAAGGCGGGTAATAATACAGTAAGCTTTACTATCAACGTGAAAGCGTTACAATTTGCAGACGAAGCAGAAAACAAGGGGGATTTCGAGTACATTCTTTGTGATAGCACTGTCATTTTACCATTGCTCTTTTCTTTATTATATGTATTTATTAGGCTTTATATTTAATTGATAATTTATATATGTGGATTAGAATATTCCATGACAGGCGTTTAACTTCCCTGTCCAGTTGACTGTACTGTTCGCTATATAGTTGCTTTAACCTGGGGGACTTCGCTTCTGTTTTCTTTCTTTTCATTTCCTTTCTCATCTTTATGGTGTTTAGTGTTTCTGGTGTTATCCAGTCTTGCTTCTTCCTTTCCTGGAATCCCAAGCATGATTTGCTGCTTTCCTTATATATTGTTGAAATGGTGTTAAAATTCTGGTCTATATCATCAGTCAATGTCTTTTCCTGGCTTTTGGCAAATTGATATCGTTTCTTAATGTCGGCCGCAAAAGCTTTTCTGGTAAGGGGGTCCTTCAGTTTGCTGATGTCAAACCTTTTCTGTGTAGTTACAGTTGGTCCAGCCCTTCTTAGTTTCACTTTCAGTTTTGCAACTACTAAATGGTGATCGCTTCCCACATCTGCACCTCTTCTTACCTTCACATCTTGTAATGCATGTCTCCATCTACCGTTAACCATGATGTGGTCTATCTGGTTTCTGTCCCGACCATTTGGTGATTCCCATGTTAACTTGTGAATTTCCTTATGTGGGAAAAGTGTTCCTCCAATGACCAGGTTGTTAATGCTACAGAAACTTATTAGCTTATCCCCATTTTCGTTTGCTATTCCGCTGCCGCATTTCCCCATTGTTCTTTCATTATATGTATTGTGTGTACCAACTTTCGCATTGAGGTCTCCCATTACTATAACAAGATCATATCTAGGTGTGTCCTCCATTTCTTTCTGCAGTTGTTGATAGAATTCATCCTTGACCTCCTCATCGCTATCATTCGTTGGTGCGTAGCATTGTATTATTGTAGTGTTGGTGAATCTCCCTCTCAATCTCAATCGTATCAGTCTGTTGTTTATGGGTTTCCATTCCAGTAATGTCCTTTCTATCCCTTTCTGTAGAATAATGGCTACGCCTTCACTGTGCTGTCCATCCTCTCTGCCAGAGTAAAGTACTGTTTCTCCTGTTGCTGTTTTAACTTTTCCTGCCCCTGTCCATCTGCTCTCGCTTATCCCCAGGATGTGTAACCTATAGTTTCTCATTTCTGCCGTGACCTGTCTTAGTTTACCTGTCTCGTACATTGTCCTGACATTCCAAAATCCTATTCTTGTATCCTGTTTTGCGGTCAGGACATCCGTTTTCATGTCAGTGGCTTCCTTTCGGCTTTCACCACTGACAGTCATACGAGCCACAGACTCCGAATGTCCATCCCGCAGCAAAGTTTATTCATTTGATGTTGTTTCCGTAACTTCATTATTTTTTTACATAGACAGGGGTGTCAGCCCTATGCTAAAACCCCCAACCTGGAGGACCAGGGTACCAGCTTTTGTCTGACCCCTACCCACACAGACCAGTCCAGCTTGGTTGAACCTACCAGGAGTAAAACTCCCACTTGCATAGCTCTGGGGATTGTCAGGGTACGCAAGCTGCCATACCGCTACAAGGTATAGGTACCATTGATGGCAGATAAGAGTACATGCAGGAGTCAAAAAGGGTTGCAAACGTCTAGAACAGTTCGATACTGTTTATTCCGTACAACACAGACACGATGACATAAATGACACACATTCGACAGCAAAACACGAATCATATAATTTCCACATTGCATTAAATATATATAATACGGCCTGTCCACATTCTCGCCTAAACAGTACTTCAATACTCAATAAAGCCTGCACCACACGGCAGCTATAATAATGTTCATATGGCCTAAACAGTACTTCAATACTCAATAAAGCCTGCATCACACGGCAGCTCTAATAATCTTCATATGGCCTAAACAGTACTCCAATACTCACTAAAGCCTGCAACACACGGCAGCTATAATAATCTTCATATGGCCTAAACAGTACTGCATTACTCAATAAAGCCTGCAACACACGGCAGCTATAATAATCTTCATATGGCCTAAACAGTACTGCATTACTCAATAAAGCCTGCAACACACGGCAGCTATAATAATCTTCATATGGCCTAATCAAATCTTCATTGCAGTGTATCACATAGGCTGTACACACAGCGAAATATATAAGTCGACATTTTCTCAAATCCTACGTAGGCATACATTATCCAAAAACACTGGGACTCGACCTACACGGTCCACGCCCAAAAACACAACTCCCAAATCACACACTAGTCCCGCCAAAAAACCCGTCACGAGATTCGGCTGTCTTGAACACCGTTCTCGATAACACATGCAGACTAGCTGCGAGTTATTCACATGACTCAAAACAGTACAGAATAAATACATTAAACAGCGTTCACACGCTTATCTGTACTCTGTCACCCGAAAAATAGGAAAAGATAATTCTATCCTAAAGTCAGACAAGTATCCGCTTAATCAAGCGTTGCAACTCGAAATTTAATTTGTTCAAAACATTCTAAAGATTACTTCCCCTTCCATAAGTTCCACTTGCAACAGTGGGGTCTGAGAGGGGAATAATGGGCCACGTAGGAAAAAAAATCGAGGAAACCAGAAACACTAAGAGAGCAAGAAAAATGGGACGTGTTGGTAAAATAAAATTTCAGTCAACCGTGACAGTGGCCATTCGCAAGAAAAAGAAAGAAAGAACGAAAGAAAGAAAGAAAGAAAGCTAGACAGCAGAAAAGTAAAAGATAACGGCAAGCCTGCTGCCTTAGGGAAGTGAAGTGTTAGAGACTTCACAATACTAGATCTCAGCTTTATTGGGTGAGATGACCAGTTCTCTTCTAGTTGCCTTTGTCCTCCCCAAATGAAGAGAAGAGTCAGGTACTCATCTACAGCTAAGTACACTGGAGAGTGGCACTACCAAGTTTCAAGTCCAGAACCCGGTAAATTTGCTGCTACAGGCAAGCTCTCTAACCATACTACCAATCTAACGCTCAACCGAAAAATAATGGAGGTGAAAGGCACCCTGGGGATTCTATTCATGTCCACTAGAACTGGCACCACCAGTCTTTCTGCGAGAGTGACTGTGTAACACCATACGGCCTGCAAAGCGCTCCAAACAAAATGTGAACTACACTGTTGATAGAAGCTGTCCATGGCAATAAGCACAACAATGGAATGTCTGGACTGAACGACCACTATATATATACATGTTCGTTACCAAACCTACTAATGTGGCTTTCTGTTATTGCTCTTCTGAGCTCTACTGGACACATTATTGCGGCGTTGGTCGTGTGTGTATTTTAGTCTACTTTAATGAATAAGACAGTTATGGAAGTAAAAGAGTATAAACACAAATGTATGTAACATCTAGGTCACATATTTCATAGTTGCGATTAGTGTCGAGAAAGCGACTATCCCAAGTGATAAACCGTTTTTTCTTTTTTAAGTGCTTAGTTGGTTATGGGACCTGCCATAGGTCACTCTCGCAGCGAGGCGGTGGTACGTTTCGGATGGACTTGGATTGAATCCCGGAGTGCCTATTACTTCTATTACTTTTCTGTTGTCTAGTTTCTAGTTTCTATAAATCCAGCGAATGCCTATTATTTTCCTAATTTGTGTCGTGGTGAAAAGAAAAAAAAACGAGAAAGGGAGGGGGGGAATAGAAAAATGCTGGGTTAGGTTCGGTTGTTGTTGTTATTGATCCAGCGGCAGTTTGAGCGCATGTGTTCGTAAGTTGTTCTATTGCCCCATATAAGGTGTTCCACTTATCTGGCCTCGGAAGAATGAGTATTTTCCTAACATCATTGAGTACTGGGCACTGGAAGAGGTGGTGGTCAACGGAAATAGGAAATGAGGGACTCGATGAGATGAAAGAAATGATTCGCTAACGTCTGGGGTGGGTGGGAGGGTTTAGGACTTGTGCGAAATATATTCAGGTGTCTCAGGTAAGAGAAATATATAGCCAGAATGGGGTCACTGCGATCTTGCGCTTTAAATCCCAAAGGGTGACACGCGCTTAAATGAAGACTAAAGATTAAACGAAACACCCCATTGCTAATACCATCACTTTTCTCACCGCCACCAACATCGTCAACTGCATCTTCATCATACCGCTGTTACGTCACATTCATCCACCTCTAGTGATGTCATCATGACCTGGTGGCTAATTAACCTTGTGAGGTTGTCCTTTAATGGCGAAACTTAAGGTGTCATTTGAAATTATTGTTTTCCTTTCATTATTTTTTTTCCGAGCTAATGTTCTCTCTGCCTCTCTCTCTCTCTCTGGTGTCTCTCTTTCTCGCTATATATATATATACATATATATATATATATATATATATATATATATATATATATATATATATGTGTGTGTGTGTTTGTGTGTGTGTGTGTGTTTTAAGTTGTCACTATGAAAATAGATTGATGGTAGGCATTAACGAGAGCGAGAGAGAGAGACAGAGTGAGAGTGATTATATATATATATATATATATGTATATATATATATATATATATATATATATATATATATATATATATATATATATATATATATATATATATATATATATAGAGAGAGAGAAAGAGAGAGAGATAGAGAGAGAGAGAGAGAGAGAGAGAGAGAGAGAGAGAGAGAGAGAGAGAGAGAGAGAGAGAGAGAGAGAGAGAGAGAGAGAGAGAGAGAGAGAGAGAGAGAGAGAGAGAGAGAGAGAGAGAGAAAAAACCAGACGAAAGACAGCTGACAGAAGTACTAAGCAAGCCGGGGATTTGATTCCGGGCCATTTGAATAGTTCCAGGGCCTTTTGTTTGACACTAGCCGACTGGTTTAATAGACCGTTGCCATGATCAAATGTCACTCACAACTTATGCATTACAGTAGACATCTAGTAGCACAATAGTAGGCAATGTTTTATACAAGTCATAGACATCTTAGTAAACATTTGAAAACGTCTATGTCTACTGTAGTTTTCTTCTACTTCTGTTCCTTTTATTCTCTTTATATAGCAAGCAACCACCTCCACCGCTGCTCTCTTTGCAGGAAGACTACATCAAAGCATTTATGTGCTCCAGCAGCAGACGTTTCTGTAGTAATGTGTTCTGTCCTTGTTGTTCGTTCGTGTGAATAGCACATGGGGGTTACTTTAAACAATTAGCACGAAGAAAGAGTTTGTGCACAAGATTATTATAATATTTAGGTTATCTTACGATTTAATTTGCTTAAATGAATAGGTAGCTGCCATTCTATGTCTCTCTCCTTTCTCTCACTATCTCTCTGTGTGACTCTCAGAGATACCCATTCCACATAGTTTGAGACAACGAGTGGGAAACTCTGAAGCATTTCTTCACTTACCAACCTCTCTATCCTTATACCCTCTCTTTTTCTCTGTATCGATGCAATGTTAAACCTCCCATTAGTCGCCTCTTACGAAATACCTGAGGTAGCAGTAGCACTTTTATTTCTTTGCCTGAATCAGAGATAACTAAACGGGACAGATAAGCTTTGGAACTTGGTAATGTTGAGTCTAGACAACAGATGACTCACATGGCGCTTCTGTCGGAGGCGAATCTATGACGTGCGAAGCAGAGCGCAATCTTTCAGCTTAAAACAGAACACACCAGACTCAACACGCACTTAAACAAATTAAACCCCACACATGAGCCTATTTGCCGTAGCTGCACCCATCCCATATGAGACAGTTCAACATGTGCTGCTGACCTGCACAGGACTCTCCATAGAAAGAAGAAAGCTCTAGCCTGGCTCCCCAACAATCACAAATACTCTATACTCTATACAGCACCACTCAACTGCTACAGAACACATGCAGATTCTTCAACTTTGCATTGGCTGCGAAAGAGCGACAAGCTCAGCGACCCTAGTTAGTCAACAACAACAACAACAACAACAACAACAACAACAACAACAACAACAACAACAACAACAACAACAACAACAACAACAACAACAACAACAACAACAGCTATCCGAGGCGCTGTTATCTTTACAGAATATATTTAATTGAAAACAGCGGGACATCGCTTTACAGAAATGTATGACACCTCGATCAGAAAATTCAGGTCAAAGTATGAAGTGGCTCTATTTAGAGACTATTTTAAACTCCAAGAAGGAGGAAAGTGTCGCCAATTTTGATCAATTCAAAGAGACGGCACGGACAGAATGGAGACACCTTAACTGATCTTTTAGTGCAAGAAGATTTTCTTTCCTAAAATATGAACACTTACAACGTAACACAGAACGAGAGATCTGTTTTTAAAAGACTAAGTTCTCATTAGAGCAATGTCTTCACATTCTTGAAGACTTCTGATGTAAACACCGCATTTCTGGTCTTATAAGTTGCACTGTTTTTTTAGCTACGCAGAAATCTATTTTGAAAGATCACTTATGCGTATTATAAGGTGATGATCACGGCTTTCATAAACAAACATCTTTCGTATTCTTGTGTATATAAACTATCAGATGATTACAATAATTTGATTAGCGAATAATACCGTAAAACTACCCCCCCCCCCCACCTCCCCCCCCCCCTTTCCCCCTCCGAGTTGGTAAAAGGTATGGCGTCCGCTTCGAATTCTAGAGGTATTGGGTTCGATTCCCAGTTGAGGGAATATAATTTATGGAATTTTGTTTTCAGAACCAGTGGTCTTAATGATATTATACTCTCCCCAGGTCTCCTGGTTAGTGAGATCGGATGCGTAGCCTTCTCGGATAAGGACGAAAAAATAGGAGGTCCCGTGTGCAAGTTGCGCACGTTAAAAATCCCACGGCCGTTGGAAATCGTAAAGAGTAGGCCTATCAGGCCGCTGCCCTGGCAAAATTTAAAAATTAAAAACTTACCCACTACAGATATATTTATAGAATGTTTGATTTCTATATACACACATTGGGATTCTCGCCGGGGCTTCGGAGCTCGTGCACTGTGCTGAGATCCACCTTGTGTGATCTAATGGAGAAGATCGGAGCACTGATGGAGTTGTCAGTGTGCAAAGAAGATAGTCCTTCAAACCAAACAAACTAAAGAAACCAACTAAAGAAACCAACTAAAGAAACTAACTAAACAAACCAACTAAACAAACCAACTAAACAAACCAACTAAACAAACCAACTAAACAAACCAACTAAACAAACCAACTAAACAAACCAACTAAACAAACCAACTAAACAAACCAACTAAACAAACCAACTAAACAAACAAACCAAACAAACCAACTAAACAAACCAATTAAACAAACTAACTAAACAAACCAACTAAACAAACCAACTAAACAAACCAACTAAACAAACCAACTACACAAACCAACTAAACAAACCAACTAAACAAACCAACTAAACAAACCAACTAAACAAACCAACTAAACAAACCAACTAAACAAACCAACTAAACAAACAAACCAAACAAACCAACTAAACAAACCACCTAAACACACTAACTAAACAAACCACCGAAACAAATCAACTACACAAACCAACTAAAAAAACCAACTAAACAAACAAACCAAACAAACCAACTAAACAAACCACCTAAACACACTAACTAAACAAACCACCTAAACAAATCAACTACACAAACCAACTAAAAAAACCAACTAAACAAACAAACCAAACAAAGCAACTAAACAAACCATCTAAACTCACTAATTAAAGAAACCACCTAAACAAACCAACTACACAAACCAACTACACAAACCAACTAAACAAACCAACTAAACAAACCAACTAAACAAACCAACTAAACAAACCAACGAAACAAACCAACTAAACAAACCAACTAAACAAACAAACCAAACAAACCAAACTAAAAAACCAACCAACTAAACAAACCACTAACTAACACAAACCAACTAAACACAAAACAACTAAACAAAAAACTAAACAAAACCAACGTGTAAAACAAACCAACTAAACAAAACACTAAACACCAAACAAAAACTAAACACAAACCAACTAAACAAACCACCTAAACAAACCAACTAAACAAACCAACTAAACAAACAAACCAAACAAACCAACTAAACAAACCAACTAAACAAACCAACTAAACAAACCAACTAAACAAACCAACTAAACAAACAAACCAAACAAACCAACTAAACAAACCAACTAAACAAACCAACTAAACAAACCAACTAAACAAACCAACTAAACAAACCAACTAAACAAACCAACTAAACAAACCAACTAAACAAACAAACCAAACAAACCAACTAAACAAACCAACTAAACAAACCAACTAAACAAACCAACCCCGTGTAGTTTTCGGGGGGGGGGGGAGGGGTGGTCTCTGATGAGATAAAGAAAGAAAAGAAAAGGACTACTGCTCCCTCAGGCATGTCGTACAAGGCTACTAGTATGAGGTTGTGTATGAGGTTGTGTATGAGGTTGTGTATGAGGTTGTATATGAGGTGGTGTATGAGGTGGTATATGAGGTTGTGTATGAGGTGGTGTATGAAGTTGTGAATGAGGTTATGTATGAGGTGGTGTATGAGGTTGTGTATGAGGTGGTGTATGTGGTGGTGTATGAGGTTGTATATGAGGTTGTATGTGAGGTTGTGTATGAGGTTGTATATGAAGTTGCGTATGAGGTTGTGCATGGGGTGGTGTATGAGGTTGTGTATGAGGTTGTATATGAGGTTGTATATGAGGTGGTATATGAGGTTGTATATGAGGTTGTGTATGATGTGGTATATGAGGTGGTGTATGCGGTTGTGTATCAGGTGGTGTATGAGAGGATGTATGAGGTGGTGTATGAGGTGTTGTATGAGGCTGTGTATGAGAATGTGTACGAGGATGTGTATGAGGTTGTGTATGAGGTTGTGTATGAGGTTGTGTATGAGGTTGTGTATGAGGCTGTGTATGAGGATGTGTACGAGGATGTGTATGAGGTTGTGTATGAGGTTGTGTATGAGGTTGTGTATGAAGTTGTGTTTGAAGTTGTGTATGAGGTTGTGTATGAGGTTGTGTATGGGGTTGTGTATGAGGTTGTGTATGAGGTTGTGTATGAGGTTGGTAACCTCATCCTGTAATACAAACTCCTACCGAAACTACCACTGTAAGAGCATGTGAATGTTTGGTACTGGCTTCCTGTAAAGGTACCAGCTACTGTAGTGAATCCATGCTGCATAAGGTATGAATAGGAAGATAACAGTGACGATCATAATAAGCCAATCATTTGTGTTGCTTTTATTTTTTTTTAAATTTTTCTAAAGTTTTGTGACGTGTGCAGTAAAATACTTTTGTTAAAAAAAACAGGATAAAAGCAATATTATATGTGCAATAAAATAAATAAGTTAATTTTTTTATAATTTTTTTCCCAAAAAATCTCGACGTTCTTGGTGTTCTTATACCCCAATGCTTCTTGTATGGCAGGAAATGCAGTATTTTTATTGTCAGGCTTTCGTGATACAGCAGGTCCGACTGTTCAAATAATGGTTCTCTGTGATCTTCTCACTGCTACTTCCGCGACAATATACGGTGTATCATAAACTTCAAGAGAAGCACTCTATTACATTCTCACAACACAATGGGAAAGCACACCGAGACAAAACAAATTTATCTTAACTTAAAAAACAAAAAACAACAAAAAGAAATTAATTAATGCAAATATCTTGTTCACCGCCTGATCGATTATAATTGGGATAGGTAAAGTATTTAGTTGTAGATAATGTATATTGTGTATTGTTTATTTTCTTAGGTAGGTCTAATTATAACACCTGTTCTGTAGTAAAAGGAAAGGTGAGTGCTAGCAAATATTATAATAGCGGAATCGCCTTTGCGACATCCATTTAGATACTTTGTGTATTTGTAATTGCATAGCTTCGTTTAATTTTGGAAGATTTTCCAGTCCTCCACAGGATTAGCTCAGTGGTCTATGGTTCGATCCCCACGTGAGGTGAGATGTTTTATCCCGCAAACGGCTCCGGGGTTGACCCAGCCTCAAGAATTGGGTACCAAAGAGATTGTATGAAGGTTAAAGGCGGCCGGCGTGATGCTGACCACATCACCGCTAGTGTGCCGATGGTCAAGAAAATAAGGGCCTAACACCATATTTCCAGTATGCCTCAATGGGCGTGTGACGGGATCATTTACCTTTTATCTTTACCTCGACAGGATTGCATCATGGCAAACGAGAGAATTTATTTTCATTGTCTATAAATTTGTTCACATAAGTCATTCATCAATACTGTACACATCGTTGAAGGTAATACAGATCCTTACTAAATTCATTTTGCTGGTAGTATAGTTTAGGCAGGAATAGAGATAGAGAGCAGTGGAGGACCATGTCTGCTGATGCTTCCGCCATGGCACCCCTACGACCCATGACGAGTTACGGGTTGAGATGATGATAGTTTAGTCACTTACATCAATTAATCAATACCCTTTAGCTCCCCGAGGAGCATAGGCCAAGTCTTCCTGTCCTGTGCCATCCGCTCAAGTTCTTTCCATGTTTTCCTCATCATTTTCACCTCTGTTCTCTTCTCTATATGTTTTTTGGTCTACCTCTGCCTCTCTTTCCCTGTGGATTCCAGAACAAGGACTGCCTTGTAATGCTATAAACAGGTCTTTTCAATGTGTGTCCTATCCATCGCCAGCGTCTTCTTCTCTACTCTGGTTCCACTGGCACTTGTCTGGTTCTTGTCATCAATTCCACATTTGTGACTTTGTCATACTATTTCAGCCCCTCTATTCTACGCAAGCACCCGTTTATAAAAGTCTGTAGCTCTTTGGTTGTTGTTTTCGTTGTTCTCCATGTCTCAGAGCCATACAATAGGACTGACTTGACATTTGAGTTGAAGATTCTTATTTTCGTGTTGGACTTGATTTCTCTTGTTCTCCATATGTTTCCCAATGCAATGAAAGCTCCTCTTGCTTTTTGTATTCTTATTTTGATATCATTGTCTGTCCCTCCAACTTTGTCTATATTACTGCCAAGATATGTCTACGATTCTACATCCTTTAGTGGTGTTTCTTCAAGTTCAACCTTGTTATCATGTCTTGCATTTATTCACATAATTTTTGTATTTTCCCTGTGTATTTTCAGGCCAACTTGATGTGACTTCTCATCAAGAATGTTCATTTTCTCTTGCATCTGATTATGGTTATGAGACAGAAGAGCCAAGTCATCTGCAAAATCCTGGAGACAAGAGGCATCCCTGCCTCACTCCCGTTCTAATCCTAAACGGTTCTGTAAGTTGTCCTTCATGAAGAACTCTGCATGTAATGTTTTCATAGGTCTTCCTTATTAAGTTAATGATCTTCATGGGAACTCCATAATGCCTCATCAATTTCCAAAGTGATTCTCTGTCTACACTGTCTAATGCCTTTTCATAGTCCACGAATCTGATGTATAGCAATGAATTCTATTCCAGACTTTGTTCAGCTAGTATTCTCAATGTAGCTATCTGGTCTGTACAGGATCAGTTTTGTTGAAAACCTGTTTGTTCATCTCTCAGTTGCTTGTCTGTGGACTCTTTTAATCTCTCAAGGATAATTCTCTTTAATACTTTTCATGGCACTGATAGTAACATTATTCCTCTATAATATGTGCACTGTTGTAAATTTCCCTTCTTAGGCAATGTCGTAGATTTTTGATAGGTATTTAAGATAGATAGGTCCCGTCTGAATAGAACTGGAAAAGGTGGTAACTCAGTGAGAAATAAAGTAAAGAAATAGATTTCACGAGTGAAATGGTGGAAAGGTAGAGTCTGTCCGTGGATTTAGAAGATACTCTAGTCCAGCCTATCTTACGACTGAAATTTGTTTATCAGACAGTTTACCTTAATATATATATCTTGACATATTCACTATTACCCACTCACGTACACACACACAGATAAGTGACGACAATTTGACGCACAAACGTGAAACTCTATTTAATGGAATAGGGATATTGGACCGAGCTGACCAACACACAGGTAATTAAGTTTTATGTTCAGTTTATTTATCATAAAGAACCGTACAACATTTAATGTCAAGATAGAAAATACAAAAATCATATGCTACAGAAATAATAAAAGAAATAGACCCGTAAGTGCAATTCCCCCTGTTGAGACAAGATCCCGTTAGAAGAAGATATATTAACCCCCAAAAGGTCAAAAGATTAGCACTGTGGTATAGAATTTGACTATACTGTAAATAACAAAGTTCTAATGGATCTATTCTGAAAATAAAATAACAGTACTAGCAAACTAAAAGAAAAGCAAAACAAAGTGAGTACAAAGCTTATACGTTAAAAAGAATTACTCAATCCTTCTTTCTCTCTCTCCAGACAACCCGTGGCCACGTTCATTCGTTCTTACCTAATTGTTGATTAGCAACGTCTGGAAAAATCTTTAGGATACACACAGCAAATCCAGTGTTATTTTGGCAAAATAAACCCCAGCTCCTCAAAGACTGATTAAATCCTCTTCTTCGGGGAACGTTTACTTCGTTACTGTTATTAGGATTTCTGTTTATGTCACTTTAATTAGTCCAGGTAAGAAAATTAACAGTGCTCACAGTGTCAGTAGCTTGGGATTCCAATACATAAAGGAATGTCAGGTATGTAACTTCTCTCAGTATAAAATTCCTTGTCACACCACAAATGGTCGATAGTCGGGAAATGTTAATGTTTGATTATTTCACCACAACGGGCTGAATGTATATGAAATTGGAAAAAGGAAATCTGGATAGCTATAGGTCCGGTTACAATTTATTCTTAATTCTTTTTGTTGGTACTCTGTCTCTTTCTGAGTGTAAACAAGAGGCCAAACAGGTCAACCTTAAAGACCCGATATTTATATAAGAATGTTCTTTTTGTACTGTTGGACTTAGATCCGTTATTCTCAGATTCAAGTTTAGGCGTAGGCTTAGGCCACTGGTAGTTTTAGGTTTGTGACCCGTACTATTTTTCAGGAAGAAAATACAAACATTTAATCACAATATCCGTATCTATCCTAACCCGCGCAACGTTATAATTTATAATCCATTCGGTTATAAGATTTGATTAGAAACACACATGAGAAGCTTATCTTATCGGTTGTATTAACCCGTGAAATAATTTCTAGTCATTTACAAAATTGACACATGATGGATAGAAGATAAATATATATTACGTCGGTCTACCTTGCCTAGTGCATTCACTCGTCAATTAAAATATCTCTTTCTGGTTACTAGCAATTAATTAAATTTATGTTATAGCTAGAAAATATTAGCTATATATATTTAATCTGCTAGCCAATTTAACACAGTAAATCCTAGTGAAATATAATGACGAACTTAACAATTAAATCACTCAAAAATACTAGTAAATATAATTACCGCAACACCTCTGCTGGAATTCCATCTGGACTAGCTGCTTTTCCATCTTTCAGAACCTTTATGGCTTTCTTTATTTCTTCTCTATTTGGTCGTTCACAGCTGATTAGTCGCTAACAGGTGGCCTTTGATCCTTATAACCGACTGGCGATTTTTGATCCTCTAAAGTTACCAGTGATCTTGATATGCTTCCGGTGACTTTTGATCCTCACGACACATTAGTGATTTATTATTATCCTCCTGAGCTGGTGTTCACTCGTAATCCCTGTAACCTATTGATGATTTTTAATCCTTTAATGCTGCTATTGATCTCTGATTCTTATGCAGATTGATATTGTTGTTGAACTAGGACTGCTGAGCGTGTCACTCTTTTGCAGCCAATACCAAGTTGAAGATTCCATGTTATTATCTACACTGTAGATCTAGGCTTTTCTTGTTTCTTTTCTGCCTTTCCGAAACGCGTCACGCTGAAGTCACGAGCTTCAATGTCTTTACAAATTCTTTAAAAGATCAGCATAGTAATGCATTGTGTCTTTTAAAACCTATTTTTATTCCACAGCTTTGATCTTTTGGTTGTTTCACTGCCCACAAGCAGCATGTATAAACAATACAATAGAGCAGAAGTGAACAAGTGGTAATCGTCAGACTTCGCACAGGTCACAACAGATTGGGATAGCATCTATTCAACAAGTTTAAGATATGAATTACTGTTGAGTGTAATGAAAGCACCGATAACATGTCTGCTGAACATCTGCTTCAAAGGTGCCCAACACATGAGGGACAGATAAAGTGCATATGGCCATCACAAGTACCATTCAAGGAAAAACTCTACGGAGATATCAACAGCCTCAAGATGACCACTGTTTTCTTTGAACATGAATAAGTTGACGTCTGGGGGTGAACCAAGAAGAAGAAGAAGATATAAATTGTACTTTTACCTTTGCAATCTACTTTCACTTTAAACGCCTGACAACGTTCACTCAAGTGATGTTCGTGTTTTAGAATTGCACCATACCACGCATCAACAACACTACCAATGCCATTATTTTCCATCATAACCGTTTACACGGGTATCAGATCCCGGAAATCAGATATGCTGACGACACAGTCCTCCTATCGACAAACCCAGAAGGACTTGAACAATTAATTCTGTCCACCAAAAAACACAGCGAGGCCCAGAATCTATACCTAAACACCAAGAAGACCAAAGTATTGATGTCACAAAATTAACCGTGATACAACGTTAAAATATCTCCAATGATACAACGTAAGGATAAAAACTAATGCGTAAGCTGCTAGAATACATGATCGCCCACGCCGCGGGTCATCACCCGCCATGGAAATTAAATTGTTAGACTTGAAGGCAAAACGGAACGGGATGAGAACGGAGATCAAAAGGAAAAATCTGACTGAACGCGTGCTTGAAACTAGCGAGGCTAAAAGGACGCAGATTGGTGGGGAAAGGAGGAAAAAGTCACGTTCCCCAAGTTGACACAAAGTAAAGAAATCGACAAAAGGGACCTTGGATATTGTACGCCACAGTCATTTATTGGACGCTTTTGCGATAACTTAGTCCGTTTATTTGAATGCAGATCCAGAAGATTCTAGAAAATATTTGAAAAGTAACTTTTCTTAATAATAATGTTAGGAATATAAAACCTAGCTGGCCGGATGGCCCATCTTGAGCAGTGAAATAATATGCTTTCATTTATACAGACGGACAGATAATAAGAAAGATATTGACAAAAGACTGTGTTGTTCATATCAGCGAACGTCTGCATTGAAATAAAACATGTCACTAATTTTCAAAAAATTTGTGGCCTTGAAGACGCAAGTGCTAAAATCTAGTTGGAATGAAGAGACGGGGTGGGATGGTGAATTGTGGCTAAAAATAACTTTAATGGCAAAATTGTGTAGGGGAAGGCAGGGTTGGTTCAAAAAACAAGTGTGTTTTTTTGTGAAACGCAAGTAGAGACGGACGGACCAACAGACAATAAGGCATACTTGACTGAGGTATGACTGAAATGACTTATTGGTAGGATATTTGAATTTGAAAAAAGAAAAGGCAGTGATTGGCCATAGATGAATATATTATCGGCGCTCAGACGCGCATTTTGTGCCATTCATTAGAAGTTGTCCTTGTAGACACAGTGAATTATTAAGTGGTGTAATTCCCAGAAACTATTGAAATATTTAGAGGGACGCCATCCTAACGCCAGCAGCTCAGCTGAGTTTTGCTAGCATTTAACTGTGTTCTATATTCATAATTCTGAGCTGTGAGTTTCAGTTGGCACCACTGTCGTGTCAAATGAGTTGTTGAATATTACCAGAGTGGACCCGTGCAGTGACATTTTGTCAGAGCAGCCTATTATAGCCCCCAAGCACGGAGAGGTGGGGCCACCAGACTTCTGATATTGCCCCCAAGCACGGAGAGGTGGGGCCACCAGACTTCCGATATTGCCCCCAAGCACGGAGAGGTGGGGCCACCAGATCTCAGCACCAGAGCTACACTTTCAAGCTACGTGAGCGTCTGGTCTGCTGAGAATTCACCAACTCAACTTATTTGCTAACACACCCATAAATTTCCATCAAATAACTGGACAATGTGTAGTCACAACGGACAGGGAGTGATGAGGCCACCCCAACAGCACATCCATTAAATGTTCTCCCAAAATAGATTACAACTATAAACAGTAATAATATTAACTAGTCTAGTAACATATATATGTACACACCTTGCATTTATTATGTAATATTCATGCATTTCTTTCATAATTGGTAAACCTTTCATATGTTCTGGCCAAAATAAAACCTTGGTTCAGAACAAATAAATGTAAGAAAATTACTATCCAATTTTTACACACTTGAGTTAGTTCAGTGTATTATAACATTTATTAATATTATTAGACTTAGTAAATATCTGTGTGTGTGTATGTAAACTACCACAACACATTACATATCATTACCCTAGACATTTAACGTAGCCACATTCATTAGTACAAAAAAGATAAGTGTGAGGTCGTAGTGGTAGCAAGAAGGGCCTTCTGACAATTCACAGCTACATTTTATCTCAGGAGCCTTCACAGCTGACCTCATGCATCACACGTAGTAATATCACCATCATACAATACCATCAAACCCACTACAATTGACAACAGACAAAGTAAAGATCAAACCAGAAATTGAAATTGATAACGAAGAACTGGAAAGTGTTAATGAATTCGAATACTTAGGA
This sequence comes from Oreohelix idahoensis, assembly GCA_024509875.1. Taxonomy (NCBI): domain Eukaryota; kingdom Metazoa; phylum Mollusca; class Gastropoda; order Stylommatophora; family Oreohelicidae; genus Oreohelix; species Oreohelix idahoensis. Next base: position 302,870 of record JAMPIV010022055.1, read on the forward strand.
TCAATCATCAACAGCTCTGGCGATTGTGCAGTAGAAATTAAAAGAAGACTTGCAATTGCTTCACATAAGCTAATACAGATGAAAAACCTATGGCAAGGCACAAGCAAAGAAACAAAGTTACAACTGATCAGAGCATGTATATTCCCAGTAGCAACATACGGCTGCGAGACTTGGACACTCAATAAAACAGTTGCAAAAAAGGTTACATCATTCGAAATGAAATGCTACAGAAGGATGTTGAGAATACCCTGGACAGAAAAAAAGACCAACAGAGAAGTACTGCACTCACTAAACGTACAGGAACATTGGCTCCTAAATTCCATCACAATAAGGAAGCTGAAATTTTTCGGTCATATAAAAAGACATAATAGTCTGGAAAAAATAGTGATGGAAGGCATGGTCCCTGGAAAAAGGGGTAGGGGTCGACCTAGACGACGGTGGACACAGGACATCACAGAGAGTCTGAACTTGACTTTGGCTGATGCAGGTCGACTTGCCCAGAATCGTGATGCGTTCAGAGCAGCTGTAATGGAGACAACGTTCTGGAAAGAATACGTCACATGATGAACCGTTTACACCAGAGGTCGGCAACAAAGGAGCTTTTGGGATGTACTTTAGTAACACTGAGCCCTCAAAAGTATATATATAAATATATCATTTTAAGTGCGGAAGGGGGGGGGGGGGGGGGGGGGGGGGGGGGGGGTGTGACCGGGGGGGGGGGGGTGGGGGGAAAGATGAAGAACCTTACAAATAAAAAGATTACGTTTCCATTTCATGCAGTTCAGGAATATATTTTAGTAGCCGGCTCGAGAACTGCTGTTGGATATACGGAAAAGGTACAAATGATCCTGGTGACACCGCTGTTTTAAATGCTAGCGGGAGAGGTCTAGTCCGAAATGTCCCAAATTTTAAAAAAAGTCTTTCTGTTATTTTCCCCCCGCAGTCGCCTAAAGATCTACCAAATCATCTACTGTACTGATAAATGGGGATCGACTAGTTTGCCAACCTCTGGTCTACACGACCTTCACGACCTAGAAGCAAAAACATACTTACAGACATGACCTTCTGACGTAGCAGCATGGAACCAAACTTCACTTGGTACTCAAAATTCTGTGGACATGAGACAGATAACTGTGAGTATAGTATGATGAGCCTGACACAGAAAAATACATTAATCAACAACAATAAAGAACACGGTTATGTAAGAACTGGAGCGATAACGTTACCTGAATGTACTGGCCTGAAATAAGATCAAACAAATTAATGAAGGCAATACACGACATTCTCGCTCCGTGTTACCCGGGGGCGGGTCTCTGGAGAGACAAAGAGAGAATAGTACTATTGCTTCCACAGGCATGTCGTACAAGGCTACTAATGTGAGTTGTGCATGAGTCTGGCAGCCTCCCTGTTAAACAATTTGCAACATAAACCACCGTTGCAGGAGCATGTGAGTACTTGGTTAAGTTTTCTTTCAAGGGTACCAGCTGCCGCGGGGGGCTCAATGCTCTATAAGGAGCGAGGAAGGAAAACGTTGAATGTAATATATTCTTAAACGTCAGACATGTTAACAAACACTTTAAAAGTTCTAGTTAGCACTAGAATAAAAACATGAAATAGTAACACTTAATGCCTGAAGGACAAATACAGAAGACAAATAACGAGCACTAACTTAGCCTGGCCTTATCATCTCTGAAAGTTGAAACAAAACTCTACCGGAAGTTAGAAACAGCATTACATAATACATATGAAGGAGAAGATGAATTGGCTGTCTATTAATATATTTTTATGTCCCAGCCTCCCTCCCTCTCAACCTCTTTTTGCCCCCTCAAGAAACAACAAAAATTCACTTTTCATTCAAATGTCCTTTTCTGCTAAATGTCACCACTAATTGTCATTAGGCAAACCCACAGCTTGCTACAAGCCGGCTAGAAACAACCTTGCATGCTCTGTGACAAGGCTTCTTTGTCTGTCAGTATTAAAATAAGTTTTGTATTTTTAATTGCAGTGACCTGGATTGTTTAAAACGCATGTTAATTTTTAAAAATTCTTCTCTCATCATAAGAAAGAAATTTGACTCTCAAAGACGTTACCGTGTCAGGGGACAGAATACGCAGGGGGCACAAAACAATAGGTACAGAAATTGGCAACAATTTTCCATCGCAGTTGCTAGTGGTTGTCGTCATTACCCAAACGGAAGTCAAAACATGGGTGTGTTTCAACCTGGGTAATTGATGTCTGCTCGTGGAGAGAACCAGGAGAAGGGTACAAATTTTGAGGTGAGTAGGGTACGGAGAACGAAGGTCGATTTAACGAGAGTTTATGAAAGAAAATATTACCAGTACAAGAGAAAACTTCGTCTTTTTCTGGTAATCCCAAACAATGGTTTATGTAGAGTCCGTTTATGATATGCACATAAGATAAGATAAACAGATAAACCAACAGACATGCACAAGGCAGTCATATTGTTTGGCTGCGATAAATAGAGAGCAATGTTAACGACAAGCAAGAAGTTACAGACTTTCATAAATCGATGATGGCGTAGAATTTATGGATTTAAATGTAATGCCAAGGTCACCAATGTGGTGCTGATGACAAAAATCATCACAAGTGTTAATGGAACAATAGATGGTTTGACAAGGTCACCAATGTGGAGTTGATGACAAACATCATCACAAGTGTTAATGGAACAAGAGATGGTTTGACAAGGTCACCAATGTGGAGTTGATGACAAACATCATCACAAGTGTTAATGGAACAAGAGATGGTTTGACAAGGTCACCAATGTGGAGCTGATGACAAAAATCATCACAAGTGTTAATGGAACATGAGATGGTTTGACAAGGTCGCCAATGTGGAGCTGATGACAAGAACCAAACTAGTGCCAGTGACATTAGAAGTGAGTAGGGGACGCCAACTTTGAACACACTGAGGAAACCTGTTAATAGCATAACAAGGTAGTCCTCCAGGAATCTCCAGAGTAGGCAAACACATGAAGAAGGGGAGCTGAAGATATACATAAGAGGGAAATAGAGGACACGGAAAGACTTTGAAATAATGGCACGTGACAGGAAGTTTTGAAATAAATCCGTTCACACCTTTTCTCCTTGGCCAGTTGAAGAATAACGAATGAATGGAGGAATAGACAGACGGAAGACTGATAAAGAGACATGGGACTAGTCAGTCAGTCAATCTTTTGTTTTCTTTCCATGTGGGTTCCTCGCCACCAGTTTCTCTTTTGGACGTCATTTTCATCTCTGACCGCCACCGATGACTGTTTTGGGTATTCATGTTTTCAACTCTGACCACCACCGATGTCTGTTTTGGGTATTTTGTCAACCTTCCCATGACCGAACTGTTGCTTTATCTTATCCTTCCGATGTTCTCCTCCAGTGTTTCATTGGCTTTCACCTTTTCTCTTTCTTTACTTGTGAAGCATAGTCATGGTCATGTCTACCTATGATCTACTCGTTCATTGCTTCCTGAGGGTGTGTCCTATCCCTCTCCATGTTCTCTCCGTAATCTTTATTCACAAGTTATGTTAGTTGCTGCCTGAGTCTACTTCACTGCGCTTTGTTTAAACTATACAGGCTGGTCGATAAATATATAGAAATATAAACAGACATACATAGACGGACGGATATATATATATATATATATATATATATATATATATATATATATATTTATATATATATTATATAATATATTATATATATAATATATATGTGTCATCTCTCGGTTAAAATAAAATTGGTCTCCAAATAAATGCCTCTAAAATAAAGCTATGAACTTTTCTAACGAGACCTTTGATATCATCTTGAACGGGGAAAAAACACTACAGAAAGTTTTGAAAGTTTCAATTATTTAGGCAGTAAAATGACTCAGGATGGTGACACAACAAGAGAAATCCATACTAGAATTGCTTTGGCAGCTAGCGCCTTCAATAGATTATCTAACATTTGGAAATTACGATCATTGAATATACATACCAAGCTTCGTCTGTTTAATTCAAATGTTATCTCAGTGTTAACATACGGCTGTGAGAGGTGGAAAATAACAAAATCATTGGAGAACAAGCTGAATACATTCGAGAACAAATGTCTTAGAAAACTCATGAACATCAGTTGGAAAGAATTCAAGACTAATCGACAAATAAGAGAAGACTCTAGGCAGAAATATGTCTCCGACTATATATAGGAAAAGACGATGGTCATATATCGGTCATGTCCTACGAATGCAAAACAACAGAATACCACTACAGGCGCTCACTTGGGTTCCTGAGGGTAAGAGGAAAAAAGGAAGACCAAAAGAAACACTCAGAAGAACAATAATAAGAGAAGGAAGCACGGTGGGATTAAACAAAGTGCAAGAGCTAAGAGGCGTGGCATCACAAAAAACAACCCGGAGAGTTCTGGTTTCTGCCTTATGCGCCGTGTTATGGCGCTTTTTAAGAATTTATATATTATTATTATTATTATTTATTATATATATATATATATATATATATATATATATATATCTATTATATAGAACCCAAATTTGACAATATATATATATATATATATATCTCACAGAGAGTTATGATCATTAAATTCTCTATATACTCTTCTTTTCTGCACCCGTGTCCTCTATTTTATTATCACTCTTTTATCCTTTTTGTAATTTTTCGCATTCGTTCGTTTGCGACTTAAACATTACTATTTTCCCATTCAAACTTTCGCCGAGTGTCTGTTCTCATTTAGAAACCCACTAGTGATGTTATTACGTAGATGCCAGGCTCGGGAGGTTATTGCGTAGTGGACGAAACTGTGAATATTCGCTTTCGCCAGACCTATAGGCGACATTTTGTCTGCATTTTCACCTGCCACAACGAGTTGCATCGGCTGAGCGCTTAGGTGAGGCGCGATAACCGACATCTCCTCGGCGCAGTTTGAGACATTTGTCTGGATATCCCAGCTGACAAGGCACTCACTGTTGGCCCTGGTCAGCGTGAGGTGTGAAAACGCACGAGTGTCAGTTCATGGTAGTCTTCTAGTTTATGTAAGGTGTTTAAGAATGAGAAGGGGAGATTATTTCGTTTTGCGAAATAAGTTGGGACCCCTTTGTCCTGGTTTAAGATATTTACCGGAGTTTGAAACTAGATTTTCATTCATTCTCCAAAGTCGCAGTAGACAGGTTGCTCGTGAATAGAATAAGCTGTATAGCGAAGTTTCTCAGTTTGTTTCGACAATTTGTCGAACTTCTAGACTTCAATAAATATATAAGCGTTTGATTCTAAAGTTTGGATTTTTATATATAACTTATTTCACGGGAAGTTTTAAACGATAAGTCAAGCTCTATGCTTGCAGTTCAAAACGTAAGTTATATTGAGTACATATTATGTAAAATATTTCATATGTGTTTTTCTTTATTCAGTGAATACTGGGGTAACCCACATTTTGCCGGCGTTTAGTACAGAGACATACCTGTGGGAAACATAAACATTTTATATCTTTAACCACGTGGGTTTTTTTCAAGTACCACCTGTCTGACAGTGCGAGTGCCTTCAGAGATAGACAAAATATCAATCCCACTAACAGTTTTTTTTAAAGAATAAATGTTTATACTGGGTCTTTGAGGCAGATCATATTCTCCTCGAACTCTGTGTTGAGGCTACTTTGTGGCGAGAATAATTACAGAAATCTAAAACATTAATTTTCCGACATTGTTGACAAAGTGTATGGTGAACCTAGATTATCTGTTGAGAGAAGTTGTCCACCGGTCATCTCCCTAATTAAGGGAAACCTCGTGTTCTGACACTGTGTGCCCGTTTAAGCCTAATTCTTACCTCGTGAGTCAAGTGACACTAACTTTAGTCTGAAATAACTATCGCATGAAGCAGACGCTCCCCGGATCCATTTTTGATGAAATCAACAAACAAATCTGCAGAGCTGGGATCCGCTTCATTAAACGACAGAAACAGATAAAAAGTGTGTGAGTGTCCCGAAGTTTGCGCCAGACGGCTGTGGTAAAGTGGGATGTTATAAATATTTATAGGGGGACTTAGTGTACTGACTGAGATCAGCTGTGAAGGTATCTATATCTAATAAGAGTAGTGTATTATAGATAACCTTACTTGCTTCCACATATGTATACCTCAGTCAGAATTATTCTGGAATAGTGTGATGACTACGTTATATGTCTAGGGTATGTGTATGATGAAGTGTAAGTCATAACAACAACAGACAGATAAACAATTTAATTTATTCCACCACACTTGACAACACTGTGACACTCACATACATAAAACACTCTACGAGGATATCTTAAAGGAGTCACTGATAACTTTTCAAATAACAATATGTATTCAGTGCTGTCATGAATGTATATGTGTCCTGATTCAAATACAAAGGGAACCAGGAATCACAATCAATTTTAATTACAAGTTATATGTACATAATTTCTCAATATGAATCTTGTAGTGACATATATTTGTAATAGTATCATATGTGTGTCAGTTGTGTAGTAGTAATATGAGGTAATACTGGTTTTGTTTTGTTCAAGCTCTGTTGGTATGTGTCATCATGACTTCAATAGTTTGTCTTTATTGGAACTAGTATTGGAGATGTTCTCAGTTCCTGATATTAAAACAATTAAATTCCCCTCTTAAGTTTATTTTACACTGTCATTTTAAGATGGGGTACATAATGTTGAGCTCCATGGGCACACTCTCTTATCTTTCGTGATGACTGCAGTAAAGGCCTCCTCTGCTCGATTACTTTAATGAGTTCTGGAGTCACCCCACTGGTTGCTATATGGACCAAGGAGTATGCTGTCCACCTCTGGCTTCAGCAAAGCTCTGACCAGGTGCTGCTCAATAACGTTAAGACCACGGTCCCTGAAACAAGAAGGATGTACCTTCTACTTCATAACTAATTGATACTCTAGTTCTACACTGAGCACAATACATCACAAACATTGAGTTCAGAGCGTTAGGCCAACTGTCAGCTTCATCTGAAATACTTTATACCAGTATTTCCCTCCCTAATGGTTACTACGCCTCTGCAATTCCAGCATTATTTCTTTCTAGTCAATCATCTAGGTGTCAGTGTACTGTTTGGCCATTCCATGCAGTTTTACTTTCCTCCGACACCTTCTGTTCAGGCTGGAGCAAGATAGGCTTTACATCATGTTCGCTACTGAACTACACATATATACAGGCATAAATTAACAATTTACATTCAATTTTCATTAAAAGATATTGAATATTTCAAGCTTACCACAATTCATAGAATAATAAACAGTTTCGTTGACTGGCAATGGATATAGCACAACTCCGATCTGCCGATGTCCCAGGCTTTATTTTATATAAAATATACACTGGTGCTCAACGCACTGCTTCTTAGTAGGTTTATTACAAGATGTGGCAATGAACAGACGCTCTGAATCGAGTATATTCGCAGCTCTACCCAATGAAACCATGTCTACACATCTTTTCAAAAAAGTACTCCTTTTTCACGTTTCCCCTGACAACACAAGATAGTATTTATAGCCCGACCAATCGTGTTTAGTCTTATATTTGTTGCGCTCCAATCAATTTGGAGTTAACATGGTAGGCTATTTCCGTAACGTAAGGTTTTTTTTCAAACACGTTATAAAAAAAAATTTATGAGCAGAAATGATTTCATGCTGTCAGGCACCCCCACTATTTTATTTTGGTTATAATTTGGTAATTCCTAGACTATTTGCGTAACGTTTTACATATTCTTTGTCAGCAAGCCCTAAGGAATCCAAATATACAAATTTAAAAGAGCTAAGTGGCTGCGTTCAAAATATGCAATTTCTTCTACCTCCTGTTTCGAAGATGTGCTGTCTGGGTACTGTAATGTTTTCAAACGTAAACCCATCTAATGTCATCTTTTCTAATAAGCGTTTTCCAGGTTTTTTTAAAACCTAACTCTGGGAAGGTTAGTGTTTTTATCACTGTCCGTCTGAAAAAAAGTTAGTGCATGTGGCCTTACACGCGTGATGGCAGCAATTGTGTATCGCGCGACGCGTGTTTAGTGTTGCATGTGTCCTGCCTTCACTCGCCCCTCTCTCTCTCCTGCTTATCTGTCCCCTAGTTACGCCGTGTATGGGATGAATGAAATATTTAATTTAGGTCATTGTTCAGCTTGCGTATCTCAAGTTTAGTACACGTTTCATTGAAGAAAGCGGGTAATAATATAGTAGGCTTTTACTATCAACGTGAAAGCGTTACAATTTGCAGACGAAGCAGAAAACAAGGGGGATTTCGAGTACAGTCATTGTGACAGCACTGTTCTTTTACCATTTTTCTTTTCTTTATTAAATGTATTTGTTAGGCTTTATATTTACCTGATAATTTATATATGTGGATTAGAATATTTCACGACACCTCCCCTCTTAAAACAGACATCCCATGTCAGTCCTTTATTCTATATACACATAGATAAATGTAAGTCAACTTGACTTTACTCTGCTGTGGTGCTATCATGGTTTTATGTAGTTGGGTCCATTCAGAGTAGGCACTACTCATGAAATCTGCCTCAGACTTCTACAACCAATAATATATTTCGGTTATGTTACTGAACAGCCGCAAGTGTGAGTGCTTGTCTTAATGCTGCTTTGCAATCCGTATTCACCATTTCTCTTATCTGAGTCTGCGCAATGACATGTCCAGAGAACATTATATTTCCCTCAAAATGTACGTTATGAGGAGATAACATATACCTGGTGATAGCAGAGTTTTCGTAGTGGATCCCATAATCTTCTTATTATCCTGTATGAAACATTCGGAATATCCTCAATCAAAGAGGCAACTCAGGGATTCATTACGTTCCTCCGAAATGTTTACATCCAACAATTTTCTCATCATTCTAGAGAAGACACTAGGCGCATTCTTCAATCCAAATGGCAATCTATTAAACTCATAGTGTCCTTCTGAGGTACTAAAAGCTAGGTATGGTCTAACCTCAGGCTTTACTGGAATCTGATAGTATCCTTTACTCAGATCCACTTTTGAGAAATATTTAGCTTTATTTAATCTGGCAAACAGCTGATTTGTATCCGGCAATGGATCCACCTGTCCTTCTGTAATAGCATTCAGTCTCCTGTAATCTATACAGAGTCTATGTTCTCCAGAGGGCTTCCTTAAGAGTACAACACCGGAACTATACGAAGATTCACTGTGCGAAATAATTCCTTCCTTCAACAGATAGTCTATCTCTTCCTTCAAAGCTTTCTCCTTAGCAAACGGAATCGAATATGGTTTCATACAGACAGGTGTGGGGTCTATCAGTTTCATATCATATTCCAATAGGTTTGTATGCCCTGGTCGGTCTGTTAACACCTCTGCATGATTATTTAGAACCTGTTGCACTCTCTCTTTCTGAGTTTTCGTTAAATGTGTACTGATTTTCACCTGTGCTGCTGTCTCACAGGAGTGTAATGGATATTCAAATGATGAAAGTGGTTCCTTTTTCATCTCCATGGCGATGGACAAGGTCAACAAGTGTGTCTCTTCCTGATGTTCTCTTTCCAAATATTTCTTCAGGAGATTCACATGATAGATTTTTTCTTTCCCCTTCTTATCTATCTTATAATTTGTTCTAGACACCTTCTCTAGAACTGTATATGGACCCTGCCATCCAATTTGTAACTTATTCTGACTCCCGGGGAGAAGAAGCAGTACCTTCTCTCCCACAGCCAAATCTCTGTCTTTCGCCTTCCTGTTATAATAGGCAGCATGTTTCTTCCTGGCTTGTTTCAAATTTTCATTGGCAAGTTTCCAGCCAGTTTTTAAACGAGTGGTCAGCTCATTTACATATTGGTATGAAGATGTAATGTTTTCCTCTGCCTTTTCATCAGTCCACGTTCTTAACAAAGCTTCGAGTGGACCTTTTATTGTGTGGACCTATTTGTCCATGCACCGGTATGGTCTCTTCCACTCGAAGCTCTATAGTGATGATTTTTCTTCCCAGAATTATCATGCACAAAACGACCGCTACCAATTTTTCTCTTGGGGCTTTCTCCCCACTTAAAATTCTTGATGAGAGATTTCCTCTCTACATCCTCTTCCTCCAGTTTGTTTAAGTCCGATTGAGGGATTGTCGGCTTATCCTGGGGTAAGACATCTTTTTGCACTCTCCGCATAGTGGCCATTGTAAAACAGTTAAGTGAAGCTTGTCCGTGAAAAGGGGCTTCCCATTCCATTTGGTCCACTTTATCAAATCTATTTTTCTTTTTATTATCAGGCCTAATTTTGCCCCGTGGCGTGTCCAGGTCCTGATCAATGTTCCCACTTGTGGGTGTTCCCTCATGTGCTATGCTACACCTTTCTACAAAATTCTCAATGTCCCATCTTGCTTTGGGCCAATAATAATTGTGAGCCACCTTTTGGATGATGGTACCTATTTTCTCATGGTCCCCATCTGGTTTCACATGTAGGCTCCTTATTAAGTCTGTCCTATATCTTTTTGGAAGAACCAGCTGTCCCTGACCTTTGGATCTAGCTCCAGTCTTCCTATACATCAACTTGTTTTTCATGTAAAAATCTCCCTTGCCTGGAGTTGTATGACAAGTTGACAATTTTCTGAAACAAGGCTTGAGTATTTTATCCCCAGCCTGTGCCTTCCTCATCTCTTCTGGAGTGGTATCCAACATAATATCCTCCTCCTGTCTTGAGGTCGACCTGACCTGAAGGGTTGCCATATACACAGGTTTCCTTCTGCAACGGTCAGTGTCATGATTGTCCATCTGACAATTTTTACACCACCTTTTTCCTTGGTTGAAAGATTTTCTTTCATCATATTTCCTTTCATCGAATTGTGGGGTTTTATTTTTATTTTCATACCGTGGCCTATCAAACTGGTGCTTACCTTTGTTTTGATCCCTAGGATCAAATTTATTAAAGTTCTGTGGTGCCCTAAAGTTATCCACTTGTTTCTTTTTATTTCCTGTTACCTCTGCTTGAGCTGCTTGATACCTTTCAGCAACATTTAGCAACTCACCCAGCCTCTCTGCACCTTGTTCCATGAGAAACCTTCTCAGGTCTGGAGCCATGGACTCTCTTAATTGCTCTATAAGGACCATTTCCTTAAGATCTTGGGTTTTCCCCAGAGAAGTCCATTTCTCCAAGTATGTCTCTATTCGTGCAGAGAACTGGTGATAAGTTTCACCTGACAGTAGTTTAGCATTCCTAAATTTTTTCCTATAAAATTCTGCATTCTTTTCATATCTTAACAAAAGAGCCTGCTTTAGCATGTCATAATTTTCCTGATCACTTCTGCTCATTTTTGCAAAAACTTCATAAGCTGCCCCACGAAGTCCTTGAGATAACTTTAAGCTACACCTTTCTCTCTCTAACCCATACGTGGTAGCTAATAGTTCATACCTATTTAGATAGCTCTCTATATCATCGTCTTTCTCAACAAAATGATCTAAATGAAAATTCATAGCTGAGGTTGAGGCTCCCTGGCTAGCAGTGGCATCAGAGGCAAAGGGACTGGCACCATTTTCAGGAGCATGGCCTTGAAACTCAAACTCCCTTAGTCGTAACTCATGTTCCCTTTGTAATCTTTTATCTTCTGCTTCCCTTTCTGCAGCTAATTTCTTCTCTTCTCTTTCTGCAGCTAATTTCTTGTCTTCTCTTTCTGCAGCTAATTTCTTGTCTTCTCTTTCTGCAGCTAATTTCTTCTCTTCCCTTTCTGCAGCCTGTCTTCTTTCCTCGGCTTCCAATGCTTTAGCCTCTTTGTCAGCCTCAATCTGCAACCTCTTAGTTTCTTTTTCAGCCTCTAACTTTCTTTCGGCTTCAAACCTTCTTTCTTCGCGTTCAATAAATTTGTCACATTCAGTAGTGACATAGGCAACCATAACTTGCCCATCTAATCCTAACTCTTTTGCAGTCTGAACAGCAGCAGATCGAAATTTGGCTAGGTCCGCCATTGTCTATCAGGTAAGTTTATACAATGTCTAACTAACAATTCAATCTCTAAATATATATCTAATGGACAACACAGGCACCGAGAGCTCAACCTTATTTAATTCCACCCAAGGATACCTTTTAATTCTTATTATTCCCTAAAGTGAATTACCCCCAATATTTGTAATAGGGAAAGATTCAAAATCCCGAGAGCGAGACCCCAATATATGTGGTAAAGTGGGATGTTATAAATATTTATAGGGGACTTAGTGTACTGACTGAGATCAGCTGTGAAGGTATCTATATCTAATAAGAGTAGTGTATTATAGATAACCTTACTTGCTTCCACATATGTATACCTCAGTCAGAATTATTCTGGAATAGTGTGATGACTACGTTATATGTCTAGGGTATGTGTATGATGAAGTGTAAGTCATAACAACAACAGACAGATAAACAATTTAATTTATTCCACCACACTTGACAACACTGTGACACTCACATACATAAAACACTCTACGAGGATATCTTAAAGGAGTCACTGATAACTTTTCAAATAACAATATGTATTCAGTGCTGTCATGAATGTATATGTGTCCTGATTCAAATACAAAGGGAACCAGGAATCACAATCAATTTTAATTACAAGTTATATGTACATAATTTCTCAATATGAATCTTGTAGTGACATATATTTGTAATAGTATCATATGTGTGTCAGTTGTGTAGTGGTAATATGAGGTAATACTGGTTTTGTTTTGTTCAAGCTCTGTTGGTATGTGTCATCATGACTTCAATAGTTTGTCTTTATTGGAATTAGTATTGGAGATGTTCTCAGTTCCTGATATTAAAACAATTAAATTCCCCTCTTAATTTTATTTTACACTGTCATTTTAAGATGGGGTACATAATGTTGAGCTCCATGGGCACACTCTCTTATCTTTCGTGATGACTGCAGTAAAGGCCTCCTCTGCTCGATTACTTTAATGAGTTCTGGAGTCACCCCACTGGTTGCTATATGGACCAAGGAGTATGCTGTCCACCTCTGGCTTCAGCAAAGCTCTGACCAGGTGCTGCTCAATAACGTTAAGACCACGGTCCCTGAAACAAGAAGGATGTACCTTCTACTTCATAACTAATTGATACTCTAGTTCTACACTGAGCACAATACATCACAAACATTGAGTTCAGAGCGTTTGGCCAACTGTCAGCTTCATCTGAAATACTTTATACCAGTATTTCCCTCCCTAATGGTTACTACGCCTCTGCAATTCCAGCATTATTTCTTTCTAGTCAATCATCTAGGTGTCAGTGTACTGTTTGGCCATTCCATGCAGTTTTACTTTCCTCCGACACCTTCTGTTCAGGCTGGAGCAAGATAGGCTTTACATCATGTTCGCTACTGAACTACACATATATACAGGCATAAATTAACAATTTACATTCAATTTTCATTAAAAGATATTGAATATTTCAAGCTTACCACAATTCATAGAATAATAAACAGTTTCGTTGACTGGCAATGGATATAGCACAACTCCGATCTGCCGATGTCCCAGGCTTTATTTTATATAAAATATACACTGGTGCTCAACGCACTGCTTCTTAGTAGGTTTATTACAAGATGTGGCAATGAACAGACGCTCTGAATCGAGTATATTCGCAGCTCTACCCAATGAAACCATGTCTACACATCTTTTCAAAAAAGTACTCCTTTTTCACGTTTCCCCTGACAACACAAGATAGTATTTATAGCCCGACCAATCGTGTTTAGTCTTATATTTGTTGCGCTCCAATCAATTTGGAGTTAACATGGTAGGCTATTTCCGTAACGTAAGGTTTTTTTTCAAACACGTTATAAAAAAAATTTTATGAGCAGAAATGATTTCATGCTGTCAGGCACCCCCACTATTTTATTTTGGTTATAATTTGGTAATTCCTAGACTATTTGCGTAACGTTTTACATATTCTTTGTCAGCAAGCCCGAAGGAACCCAAATATACAAATTTAAAAGAGCTAAGTGGCTGCGTTCAAAATATGCAATTTCTTCTACCTCCTGTTTCGAAGATGTGCTGTCTGGGTACTGTAATGTTTTCAAACGTAAACCCATCTAATGTCATCTTTTCTAATAAGCGTTTTCCAGGTTTTTTAAAACCTAACTCTGGGAAGGTTAGTGTTTTTATCACTGTCCGTCTGAAAAAAAGTTAGTGCATGTGGCCTTACACGCGTGATGGCAGCAATTGTGTATCGCGCGACGCGTGTTTAGTGTTGCATGTGTCCTGCCTTCACTCGCCCCTCTCTCTCTCCTGCTTATCTGTCCCCTAGTTACGCCGTGTATGGGATGAATGAAATATTTAATTTAGGTCATTGTTCAGCTTGCGTATCTCAAGTTTAGTACACGTTTCATTGAAGAAAGCGGGTAATAATATAGTAGGCTTTTACTATCAACGTGAAAGCGTTACAATTTGCAGACGAAGCAGAAAACAAGGGGGATTTCGAGTACAGTCATTGTGACAGCAGTGTTCTTTTACCATTTTTCTTTTCTTTATTAAATGTATTTGTTAGGTTTTATATTTACCTGATAATTTATATATGTGGATTAGAATATTTCACGACAACGGCGAACAACAGCACGAGTTTAGGTAAGGTTGTGTGAGTCAGGGCCCTGATGAAAGAACCGAGTGAAAGTAGACTGAAGGATGTTCTTTGTTTGAGTCACCCACGTTGTAACTTCCTTTATGCAAGTTATTGCTAACAATATTTTCCCTTAGAATAAAGCAGAGTATCAAGTCTGTTCATACCTTAAAAGGGGGAAACCATAGACTCAGTCATATGTATCTGTAACTCTTTGGGGTTATCACTTTCTTCTAACGGGACTGTGAGCTATATATATCCAGGGGAAGGACCATACAAACGGGTCTATCACTATTGTAGCATTCCTTGATTTTTATGACTATGTGTATATGTTTTTGATGTATTTTATATGTTGTGATGTAAGTTTACTATGATAATTAAACTATACCTACATTTATTTCAGCGTGGTGGTCAGTTCGTTCCCATAATATCTATATAATCATTGTTATAGTTTTCCCACGTGTGTGCGTCTACATATTGTCAATTGTGTGTGTGTGCACGTGAGTGGTATATATATATATTAATATATATATATATTTTTTTTATAGACTGTCTGACTCCTCTGGATCTGTTGTAGAAGATAGGCGGAAAGAGAGAGAGATTCTCGATTTCCGGGACAGCCTCTATAAATTTCTACCATCTCACTCGTGGAAATCTATTTCTATTACTACCTCTCACTGACTATCACTTATTCTAATCTATTCAGAAGGGACCAACCCAAGTCTTAATTTTCCTATAAAAAATCTACGACAATATAGATAGATAGATAGATAGATAGATAGATAGATAGATAGATAGATAGATAGATAGATAGATAGATAGATAGATAGATAGATAGATAGATAGATAGATAGATAGAATTTCTAAAGCCGACAACCACGCCTCCCTGTTTCGCTTCAAGACTATTATAAGCTATTGGTAACACAAGGGCGTCAACTGTTTATGAATGAAATGTGAAGTAGCATGATAACGAGAATTTTAGAGCATGAAAAAACAAAGATGGTGTTATGTCAGTTAAATGATCTGTTAACGGTGAAAAACTGTTTCTATTTCTGATTCAAAAATATTTACAAAGAAACAGACAGACAGACAAACAGATAGACATACAGACAGATAAATAGACAGACAGACAGACAGACAGACAGACAGACAGACAGACAGACAGACAGACAGACAGATAGATAGATAGATAGATAGATAGATAGATAGATAGATAGATAGATAGATAGATAGATAGATAGATAGATAGATAGATAGATAGATAGATAGATCTACCGACAGAGCCAAATCAGTTGTTTTCTTACCCTGCCAGAATAAACTCGGACGAGTCAATATGTGACGTCAAACTAGCTTTACATGCAATCATTGATAGAAGAGGTATAAGAAAGAAGACCGCAGTACTTAAGCGTTCTCCCTCTCCACAGACCACCACCTCTCTCACCTACTCACCCACACTTACGTTCTGCGACCTGCTAGTCCTACTTTGAGTAACTGTTGCTCTCTACACAACCGGTAACATCCCGCATATTTGTGAATGAGAATTCCACAAGGTCTTTTTTATATTTGGACATGCGCCCTAATATAACCGACGGAACTTTTTCTAGGTTTAACAAATGTCCTAAACTCCACTAGAAATCGATTCTTTCTCTCCCCCTCCCCCCAGCAGACTAAGAAATAAACAGTCTACTAGCGATGTTTACATCCTTGTTGGCTGCCGTTGAGCTGTGATCCTTTCAAGGTTATGGTGACTTTGATCCCTTCAACTTCATGGTGATTCGCTTTTCTTTTGAAATTCTGGTGACTTCTGATTCCTTCAACTTCATGGTGACTCGCTTTTCTTTTGAAATTCTGGTGACTACTGATTCCTTCAACTTCATGGTGACTCGCTTTTCTTTTGAAATTCTGGTGACTTCTGATTCCTTCAACTTCATGGTGACTCGCTTTTCTTTTGAAATTCTTGTGACTTCTGATTCCTTCAACTTCATGGTGACTCGCTGTTCTTTTAAAATTCGGGTGACTTATCATTCCTTCAAGTTCATGGTGACTCGCTGTCTTCTAAAATTCTGGTGACCTCTGATCCCTTAAACTTCATGGTAACTCGCTATCCATTAAAATTATGATGACCTTTGATCCCTTCACCTTCAAGGTGACTCAGTATCCTTTTAAAATTCTGGTGACTTCTGATTCCTTCAAATTCGTGGTGACTCGCTATCCTTTTAAAATTCTGTTGACCTCCGATCCCTTAAACTTAACGGTAACTTGCTATTCATTAAAGTTCGGGTGACCTTTGATCCCTTCAACGTGACTCAGTATCCTTTTAAAATTATGGTGACTTCTGATCCCTTCAACCTCTTCATTGAGACTCGCTATCCTTTTAAGATTCTGGTGACCTCTGATCCTTTCAACTTCATGGTGACTCGCGATCCTTATGTGGCCGGTTTAGGTGACTAGTTCATAGATAATGAAATAGGAAAGTGGAGATGCGATTTGCTAGATAACTGGAAGATGTAAAATATTGAGAATTCGTGAAAGGGTAGTAACACTAGTTATTAAACAATTCGGGCAAGAGTTTTCCCCTCTTGAGGTAAAGATTTTTGCTACTTGATCTTTGTCGAACATTCGGGAAGTTTTGATCACATGGAGAAGCTAATGCTCATGTGTAATGAGCTAAGTTCACGTGGGGTAAGTGAACCAAAAAGACAGCGCAAAATAGTGTGCGAGGTCCTTTCTGCACGAGTCGTCAACGAGTGAAGACGATGTAACTCAGCCTGGTGAGTGCCGGAGTTGTCGCCTTGGTATTTTCGTGCAAGAGCGAATCTGTTGAGACAGATATTATCCCAAATTCGTTATTATTATTCAAGATATGAATTTAAGAGCAGATGCAAGTTGTTATTGCAAATAGCAAACGTTAATTGTGATATTTCTTGGACGGGGATGTCCAAAATATATTGAAGGTACGTGATGAAACATTTATAAACTTTTATGCCTCGTGTAGCAAAGACAGACATTCGTGTACAGAAGCAATGTCAGTGCTAGGAACCAACATATTGCTAGAAGAGTATCAGCCTTGAAAGAAACAAAGATTCCCCGGTGTAGACCGGTCATACGTAGACAAACCAGCTACGATAACTTCGAGCATCGTCTAAGAACATTGAGTTTTATTATAGTTTGAGAAGCATAGTTCTAAACTACAGAGTAAACGAACAGGCTATAAAGTAGAAGCACATTAGTGAAGAGATTATCTTTGACAAGTGACGAAGTAATGAGAATGTTTATATAATCGAGGAAGTGGAGGGGAACTGCGGTAAGACGTGGAATACAATGGATGGGTTTGAAAAAAAATCGAAAAAAGGTGATTCGTCTTACGAGGACAAAAGACAAAGAAAATAGTCTACGTTACGGCCACAAGGCCTTCGTCAGGAAAGGAAAGAAAGTGAAGGCTAGATAGGACACATAAAAACTAAATAAAATAAAAAACTGGGTACTTCCCTGAAGGCAAGAACCGAAATTCTATCAAAATCGCTGTCTGTTGATGAGCGCGTGGCTGAACAGAAAGTGACTTCCGCCGCCGGATGTACACAATGCATACTAAGAAACTAAAAAACGAAACCGGACAATAAACTACCCAACGTGATGAAAGTGGGGACTGGAAATAGAAGAGGACAAAATGAGTGGGAGATAAATAAATATGAAATAAAAAAATGTATATGGCATACAAATAGAAGAATAGGATAAGAGTGGAAAGAGTAAAATAGAGCAAGAGAGGAGAGGGTGACCTCAGACAAAGGTGTGAAAAGTGTTGAGACCGGCTGGTTTTAGACACCCCATGCGGTGGATAAGACGGTTCTCAAGCTGTTCTCGGCTGGCAGTGTCAGAGGAGCAGGATCGGATCGCTGTGACCTGGATGTCGATGGGACCATGGTGGTCAGGACCATTGAAGTGTATAGCAACTGGTGTTGACTTTTGCTGAGCGATGTCATTTAAGTGCTGGCTGAATCTGTCCCCAAGTCGTTTGCCTGTTTGGCCAATATAGGTTTTGCAGCAACGTTTACATATGATCGTATAAATGACATTGCGCGATTCACACGTGAAGCTACTAGTGATGGTGTACGTAGCCTTAGGAAAGGACACCTTCTGGGTTGAGATGACATACTTGCACGTGTTGCATCGTGTCCGACCACAGGGTAGTGTGCCAAAGTGAGTGGCATTCTCCTTTGGGAGACGGCTGTGAACAAGAAGATCCTTCAAGTTCTTGTCACGTCTATATGCCACCAAAGGTGCTTCACTGAATACTTTTTGGGTCAGAGGCTCTGCTTGGAGGATAGGGAGGTGGCGGAAAAGGATCTGTTTGACAGTAGTACTGTGAGGGTGATGGGGAAAGATTAATTTGACTCTATCCGAAGTGGATTTATGGTGAGGTTTGAGGGCCTCCAGACGAGAGATGGGGAGCACACGTTGGAGAGCAGAGGTGAGAACATGTTCTGGATAAAGTCTGTTACGGAAGAAATCCAACATCTCATTTGCTCGTAAGTGGAAGTCATCGTCGTCTTGGCATAAACGGCGGAGGCGGAGAAGTTGTGAAAAAGGAAGGGAGTCACGACAGGCCCGAGGATGAGAAGAGGTATACAGGAGGTAGCTGTGGGCATCTGTCGGCTTGTAGTATACTGAGGTATTAAGGCCGGAGGGCGTGATAGAAATAGTAATGTCAAGGAAGTTGACAGATACTGTGGAGACGAGGGAGGTGAACTTGATGGTGGGGTGAAAGTGGTTCACAAAGTCGATGAAGTGGTGTAAATCAGTCTCAGACATATCTGTGAGACCTATGCCATCATCGATATATCTGCGGTAAAACCCAGGGAAAGGACCGGAGTATTGTTGCCATATCTGATGCTCCAAATGGCCCATGAATAGACAGGCATAGCTGGGACCCATCTTCGTTCCCATGGCAACACCACTAATTTATTCAAAAAACTGACCATTGAATTCAAAGGAATTCAGTTGAAGGACCAGTTCAGCAAGATGGAGAAGAGTGACAGTGGATATAGAAGGGCAAGTGCGTTGGTCCAGAAAAAACCGAAGAGCTCGGAGACCATCAGAGTGGGGAATAGAGGTATACAGAGAGCAGACGTCGAGCAAGAAAAGACGGTAGGAGCGGTCTGCTGGGAGTCGGATAGAGGAGAAAGTTGTAAGAGCGTGATTGGTGTCTTTGATGAAGGAGGGAAGATTCTCAACGATAGGCTGAAAAATGCTATCGAGGAAGTCAGAAATGTGTTCAGTAGGACAAGAACAGGCTGAGACAATAGGTCTTGCAGGGTTTTCGATCTTGTGAATTTTGGGGAGCATGTAGAATACAGGCTTGCGCAAAGAGCTGTCATGGATCCTAAGATGAGATGCTTCAGGAGGAAGATCATTACTAGTGATAAGCTGTTTAATCGTGTTGTGTACAATGCGATTGTTAGAGACAGTCGCATCGCTGGTCCTGGACCTGTAAAAAGAGCTATTGGTCAACTGGTTTTTACCTTCACTTAGGTACAAGTCCTTCTGCCAGACGACAATGGCTCCTCCCTTGTCAGCCGGTTTGATGACAATGTCGTCTCTACGGCGAAGAAGGGAGAGAGCACTAGACTCTGCCGAAGTGAGATTGGAATAATGCAATCTACGAGGGCGGAGCTGCTGAATGTCATGGATGGTGTTCTTGATATACAGGTCCAGGGCATGAGAGGCTCCAGGTTTAGGTGTAAAGGGAGGTTTAGTAGAGTCAGAAAAGCGTGCGAAGATGTCGGATTCAGCCTGAGACTGCGGAGTGCTGTCTTTCTCTCTAAAATGGAGCTTCAGCCTCATGCGACGGTGAAACCGATGAACATCCTGGAGGAGATTGTATATTTTGATAGAATTTCGGTTCTTGCCTTCAGGGAAGTACCCAGTTTTTATTTTATTTAGTTTTTATGTGTCCTATCTAGCCTTCACTTTCTTTCCTTTCCTGACAAAGGCCTTGTGGCCGTAACGTAGACTATTTTCTTTGTCTTTTGTCCTCGTAAGACGAATCACCTTTTTTCGATTTTTTTTTTCAAACCCATCCTTAATGAGAATGTTGTAGGTTGAATGATCCAGATTACTTGTAACGTTTGAATACAGATGTCTACGTGTTTTTCTTCATTGCTGTACATACGTTTGAAGATTGGAAGTACCAATAAAACCATCAAAACCCATCGTGAGTTAACTAGAAGCAGTATCAATGTGCAGTGATGTCCTGTTAATGATAAACAGACAGAAGGTGACAAGACAGTCTGGGTTAAATACTAGAAGCGATGACGAACTATTACTGATCATGTGTAGTCTAAACTACAATCTGTAGAACCACCAATAGTCACACATATAAGTCTGGTGACTTTTGATTCATGCAACTTCGCGGTAACGTGATCATTATAAGGTACTGATAATTGTCCGCAGCGCGAAAGTGCAGAATTATAGCCAGTTTTAGCTGCAGTATATGAAGCTGATCTCTGGATTGTAATTCCTGTAATTTGTTGCGAAAAAACTGCACAGTGCTTACCCTTCCTGGCAGAGCAGATCCAAATAGAGCTTACGGCACCAGCTGAATTCTAGATTTTGATCCAAGTTCTTGTTGTGTGAGAAAAACGCCTAGTTGCTTGATGCCACAAGAGAACTAGCGCCAATTTCTCAAAACCTCCAGCGGTGATCACAACTCAACCCTAAGCAGTCAACACCTCGTCAGCATCTCAACAGCATATAAGCAGTCAAGATCTAATCAACATCACTTCACAACCAGGTTAACCAAAATCCCAGTGGACTGTAGCTTACATTGAAGCAAATAATCCAGAGAGAAATTCATGCCTACTATGACGCCTAAGAGAAGTCTTAGTGCTACAAGATAATTTGACTTTGACACCAGACCAAATTCAGAGTTCATTTTCAAAGAAATAGCCGAAAGAATTATCTCTCCTTCAGTGAGGAAAATAGCCTTTTATCTGAACATAAAAACATTGACAGTATTCATAATTCTTCAATAAGTAAAGTCATAACTTTTTTTTTAACTCTTCTGGTAATTTTTTCCATTTACATGGTAACATTGATTTGCATTTCTTCTATAATTAAAAGATTTTTTGGTACAGTTCATAACTTACAATCATTCTGAGTTCAACTTAGTAGATTGTATATTCTGTTCAGAAAAGAAAACATACTCTCCCTATTTGTATTACTTGTTGACTACTATTACTACTTTTACTACTACTACTTTTCTAGAAAGATTCATTAAAACAAAAAAACAACGTTATTCATCGCCAGAAAAATACCAAAGTTGGTGGTCTGAAAGGTGAGAGTCTCTCCCCTGTCATTATTATGTGGCATATTTTATGCACCATTATTTAGTCTCTATTCTGAATCTAGTGGGGGAAAGTCTCTAACACTCCACTCCCCTACGGAAGTATCGGCTAGGGGACTGTCTTTATCTTGTTTATCATCCCAGACGTGGTCACGTTCCTCCAGGTAATTAGACCGGCCAGCCGATTATACGTTATCACATAAGCCGGCTGACCCCTTTGAACGTGACCGTCCAACATTTGACCCAAGATGGCCAGCGACTATCCCTATGTTTGCACAAGACGGGAGATAATGAAATAATCGCTTCCGAGGTACGTTCTATATCGAGATTACAGATAAATCTGACGGAAACTCAAGATTTGCAGACGATAGCATCGGGGCAGTATCAGTGCACATCATTTGTTTGTGAAGATAGACAAGATACCGGCGGAAGTCTGACGCAACGATTTGAAGTGGTCACGCGTGGATATTAAATTTAATAGTTTGAAACACGTGAGGGTATTTTTTTAATTTGAAACACCCCTACCCACATATTGCTGAACGAGATTCAAAAATGGATTGGTTGATTTGAGAGGCCGGAATATACAATGTATCTCATTGGAAAATTAGGCGGAAAATAGCTGGAATTTGAACCGAGGATTGTGAGATATAATGTAGTGAAATCAAAGTCAGTACACACACTGCGGCGCAAACGTCAGACTAGCGACTCATGAAAGCCAGAAAGGAAAAGGAGACATTGACTTAGACATTCCACAATTATAAGTAACAGATCGAGTATTGGGCAACTTTAGAATTTACAAGTAAACCCGCATTTTTAATACAAGACTGGAAACTTAGGAATTTGATCAAAAGTCATAGAGGAATTAACCAAAAGTTTTCCCAGGCCAGTGACTTTGCAGAACACCCGCCGTCAGAGGAGTTAACTCTTTTTTCCAGACCTAAGTGGTTTCGAAGCATCTAATACAGAGCTGTGTCCAGTCTAAATCTGTGCAAGGAGATTGTGTATTCCCAAAATTTTGGGGTAAGTGTAAACAATGTATTTACTAATGTAAATTTTACAGGTTTCTTGCTAAGTGGCTATATATGAGGCTGGCAACCTCAACATATGAAAACAGTATATGCATGAACCACTACTGCAAGAGCTGGTGATTGTTTCTGACTAGTCGTGCAGAAACTCGACAGCAGAGGTGACCTCAAGACTCCGACTGGAGCAGTAATGAGTGATGATTACATCATGTGTACCTCAAGTGTAGCATATCCTTTTTTAGATGTATGTAACTCGTTAATGTTAGTTCAGGCACAAATCATATTCTAACTGTCCAGACACACGTTACCCGTTAATCCTTACTTACTTAGTCGTTCCCCTTCTACCGTGAGGTGTAGAGGTTTGGAAGAGACAGCGCCAGACTATCTTATCGGCTGTCTTCCTCCTGGCTTGGTTCCATTCTAGTCCTCGGTCCTTCAAAGATTGTCTAAAGTTGTCCTCCCAGCTGAACCACAGCTGCAGGACTCAGCTAAAGTTAAGTTTCTTGTAAAATAGGCGAAAGCAACGGACTTTTGATAAATCCTCACATCCGTCTCCGTGACGAAAATCTTTATCTAAATTTCACAAATCTTTCCATATTTATTTTAACTGTTAAAGACTAATTCATTATTAAAAGTGTTACATGTTGTTTTAAAACTAAACAATCATAGTCTCTTCAGTTTTTTATATGTATGAAAGCAAACGTGTGACCCAGAATATTTATATACATAAATATACTTTTTACTATATACATAAATACCTAGACATATATTTACCTCTAAACAGAGCTATACCTTATAAGAGGGGGCTTGAACGGGCTAAACCATTGCTTAAATCCTTCAAAAAAGGCGACGGACCAGATACAATGCGTTAAAAATTGTTCAGCCCAATGCAAAATTGGTTGTGACTTCTGAAAATATCTTGTGAACGCTTCCTTAAGGTAGAAGTGTCATTAATCTGCTATCTACATCTCTGCCAAGGGTAATCATGCGCGCAGGTAGATACCTTGGAAGCCAATATTAGATACTCTTGAGTTTTGGTCACTGTTGGACCACTACTGCAAAGCAGGGGAGGCAATCCGTGACATCTATAGATGGCCGTTGTTCATATAAAGAAGGGGTTTCTAAAATGATCCATATCGACCCCCAAGGATCAACGTCGACGGGGCCAATAAGCTCCAGAGGGTCCATATGGGGTCGATTAAACTCTTGGGGTCGAAAGTTGACAGTCATATAAGAATTAAAAATGCCTGCTGTGACTCAATTTTACATATGGAAATACTTTTACAAAATACTGTTATGAGACCGACTTATACCATTTACGGAAAACAATGTAATTCTGTTAGTCTATGCCTGTACGTTTTCATTGTGCTAGAGGAATGATAATTTCCCCTAATTTTTTTGTAATGATATACTAGTAATATTGATCGTTACTGACTGATTTTCAAGACTGATTAATTATTTATGCAATAATTATCATGCATTCGGAAGGCGTGTAATTAGCTAATGGCACGCGGTTCGATTGTAAGGATAATATTTTAGTTGTACTGTCTTCACTGTAATCGTGCATGCTAGCAATGTAGGCAATGTGGCGTGACTGAGATATTTACTATATGTGTTGCGTGTTGTTGAAAGGAGGCGGCGTGTTTATGTAGTTCAATGTGCAACACGTGGTGCGATTTGTGTAACTGGTTTGTTATTGAACACTCGTGACTCGACTTTAGAAAGATGATGTGTTATTAAGAGCGCGCAACGGGTGTCGTAGATTTTTGATACTAGGAGCTGATTATGCCCTTGTTCAGGGTTGCCCGTTTTACGATATAGCGCCATCCTTAGAAAAAATGTCCCCGTTGTGTCTGGGGTCCTTGGCCATGGGCAGTGTGCTAAAGCAGGGCTCCAAGGTAGGGTCCTTTTGTTGCGCCTCTTTTAGTTCCTTAGGTAACAAATTTGGCGCAGGCTCCCGTTCCTTCTTGGTTTGCCCTCTTGTGGTTACTGCTGCCATAATTGGCTCTTTCGGTCTCCCAGTAAACACATATCTACAGCCAAGTATGACTGGGTAGATCGGGTCATCACTAACAGCCGCTTTGATCACACCTCTGACAAAATCGGAGTGTATCTCCACCAATGCGATGGGAAGCGTCATGGGTGCATCTCCTTTGAAAACTCCACAAAGTTTGACGGTTTCTTCTGTTTCTTGACCGGGTGTGACCAAGTGTCTTGCTACAATGCAATCAAAGGACAACCCTATATCAAACAAACAATATGTTGAAGTCCCGTTCAAAATAACAGTTCCTCGCGTTGAGGGCCTCTCCTCCTCAGGTTGAGAATCACTGACATTAATTCTTCCTTGCAAGGCTGTTTGCAAACATCCGATGCGATTCGGCCCGGTGTGCTTGCTCTGATGAGATGTCCCGTGCGCAGGGGTTTTACCTTTCTCACCCTGTCCTTTCTGGCCGCGCTGCCATGTAGACCGGTTGGGTTTATCAAAATTTTTGTTGTTGGTGGGGTACTTGTTTTTATAATATTTAGATTTTTCCGGAGGGGAATTCTGGGGTACAGTTTCTCTGGAGTTATGGTGGTGAGAAGAATGGGAAGACTGTTCTAGATTATTTTTCCGAGAAGGTTCCTCTGTCGGTTTGCGTTTTGCTCCTGGCAGTTCGGCCAGCGCATTGTTATATCGCTCCGCCTTGCTCAAAATGTCTTCTAGCTTTTCTGCGCCTTGTTCGGCCAGAAATCTACGGGTGTTACTTGACAAAGTGTTCTTTATTTGCTCGGTTACAACGAACTCCTCAAGTCCTTCTTAGGTAGAGGTGAGCTGTGAAAGCTGCAGGCACTTTGTCAAGTATCCCTTTAGACGAGAAGAGAACTGGTGAAAAGTTTCAGTGCTTTCCTTTTTGCTGTTACGGAACAGTTGCAAAAACTTTCGAGCGTTCATTTCGAAACGCTCAAGTAAAGCCTTCTTCAACATTTCGTAATCGTCTTGGTGGCTGCTCTCCAGTTTCGCGTACGCATCATACGCAGAGCCTTTTAAAGCCTGACTAAGCTTCAAACACCAACGCGACCTTTCTAACCCGTACAGATGTGCTATTCTCTCAAATTTTTCTAGATAACAGTCAATTTTCTCATTGCGGATTGGGAAGGATTCAAGGGCAAAAGACATAGCTGCTAGTTGATGAGATTGAGTGTTGGAAAGATCCGTTATCTGTGACTGAGGTAGAGAGTCTCCGTTGCTGGAGGTAGGGGCAGCCCCACGGCTTTGTACCTCTAGGGCATTAAGCACCAGTTCGTGCTGTCTCTCCTTCTCTCTTTCGTTCGCCCTGCGAATTTCCATTTCCTCCTCAATCTTTTTCTGCTGTAATTGACGCTCTTCTCTTTCCTTCTCCATAGCTTCCGCTTCTTTCTTCTCCGCATCATATCTGTCAAATTCTTCGTTGACAAACGCTTTCGCTTCTTCTCCCTGTAATCCATCTTCCCTTGCTTCCTCTCTTAGCATTTGTCTAAGTTTTGCACGCTCAGCCATTGCAAATAACTGACTGTGACTTACCGGAGAAAGAAGTAATAAAAAGGATATACTGGTTCCCTACCAATTACGAGAAAAATGCAGAAAAAAATGTATTCTGTTATTTAACTGTGATACCTCCTCCTTGTTTTCAGTTATCTAATCTATCGCTGTTATTATCTGGCAACTAGGCTCCTAATACAGACGACTTAAGCCAAATAAATGGTAGATCAGGCTTAACACTGACCAAAAAAAAAAAAAAAATGTTACTACGGTGGAAACAAAAAAAAATTTTATTTCAAAAAATTTTTTAGGAGAAAAAAAATCCCTTAATTTTTAAGTCCACCTACAAGTCCACACCTGAAGTCAGTTAGGGTAAGGGAGGCTATTAACTTGACGTGTTTGTCAGAATGCACTTCTTAGCTTAGCTCAAACATCGCTGCTTCAACAAAAAAAAAAACCCTGGTGATTGTCAGACAATCACACGCTACCAGCGGCCTTGTATTACAAAATCATTACATAAAATCTCTCCGACAAAGATCACCCTCTAAATCTAATTGTATATACTCTACAATGCTGTGGAAAAAACAAGTGATATATTTGTGTGGTCAGCAAGCCAATAAACAGAACGTTTGTCTAGGGGATAATTATTATTAGTGTTACTTAACTCACGAGACAACCACACTCTGCTCTATCTAGACTATTAAAAAGATTTAATATCAGACTTTAGTCAATTTTCTAGATACAGACTAGATCCAAATTTGGAAACAAACTCAATCTGACGTACTAGAAAAACACAAGTCTAAGGACTTGCTCTTTCAGTGGTACTATGTTCAAGATCTAGCTCAAAACCCGGAAACGAGCGAACCCATTCTGTCGTAGATTTTTGATAAGTGATTAAGATAGCCTCTGGTCCCGTCTGAATAGAACTGGAAAAGGTGGGAACTCAGTGAGAGATAAGGTAAAGAAATAGATTTCACGAGTGAATGGTGAAAAGGTAGAGTCTGTCCCTGGATTTAGAAGATACTCTAGTCCAGCCTATCTTACGACTGAAATTTGTTTATCAGACAGTTTACCTTCCCGTATATATATTAACATATACACTATTAACCACTCACATACACACACACAGATACGTGACGAAAATTAGACGCACAAACGTGAAACTATAGTAAATGGAGTAGGGATATTGGGCCGAGCTGACCAACACAGGTATTTAAGTTTTATGTTAAGTTCATTTATCATAAAGGAAACTTCACAACATTCAGTATCAATAGCAATATAAAAATCATAAAGAAATAAACCCCATAAGTGCAATCCCCTCTGTTGAGACAAGATCCCACAAGAAGAAGTTAAATAACCCCCAAAAGGTCAAACAATTTGCGCTATGGTATAGAATTTGACTATACTGTAAAGAACAGAGTTCCTAATTAATCTATTCAGAAAAATAACAGTATTAGCAAACAAAAGAAAGGCACAACAAAGTGGGTACAATGATTATACAATAGAAGAATTATTAATTCCTTCTTTCTCTCGCTTCAGACAAACAGTGGCCACTTTCAGTCGCGCTTACCTAATTGTTGATTAACAACATCTGGAACATATCTCCATGGTACAAACAGCAAATTCAGTGTTGGGTTGTGTTTTGGCAAAATAAGCCCCAGCTCCTCAAAGTTTGATTAATCCTGTTATTTGGGGAACGCTTACTTCGTTACTGTTAATCGGATCTGTTTATGTCACATCAATTAGTCCAGGTAGGAAAATAATTACGAGATCTAGTGTTTACAGTGTCAGTAGCTTGTAATTCCAATAATTAAAGAGAATGTCAGGTATGTAAATCTCTCGGGCTAAAAATCCTCGCCACAACACAGTGGTCGGTAGTTGGGAAATGTTAAATTTGATAATTTCGCCACATCGGGCTGAATGTACATAAAAATGGAAAAAGAATCTGGATAGCTATAGGTCCAGTTACAATTATTCTTTTAGTCTTTTGTTCGTACTCTCTCTCTTTCTGGGTGAAACAAGAGGGCCAAACAGATCAACCTCGAAGACCCGATATTTATATAAGAATGTTTTGTTTTGTACTGTTGGACTTAGACCCGTTTTCTCAGATTCAGGCCGCTGGTAGGTTTTGGTTTTTGACCCGTACTGGATTTTAGGAAGAAAATACAAAACATTTAACCTCAATATAGTATTCTATCCAAACCCGCGTAACGGTATAATTTATTATCCACTCGGTTATTAGATTTGATTAGAAAACACAAGTGTAAAGCTTATCTTATCGTTCTTATTAACCCGTGAAATAAATTCTAGTCATTTACAAAAATTACACATAATGTATTAGAGATAAATATATATTCCGTCGGTACTACATTGCCTAGTGCATTTACTAGTCAATTAAAATATCTCTTACTGGTTAATAGCAATTAATCAAGTTTACGTTACAGGTGGAAGAATTTGAGATATATATATATATATATATATATATATATATATATATATATATATATTAATCTGCTAGCCAATTAACACAGTAAATCCTAGTGAAATATAATGACCGAACGTTAACAATTAAATCACTCAAAATGCTAGTAAATATAATTACCGCAACACAGAAAAAGAAACTATCTCCAATCGAAATACTACGAAATCCATTGTAACAATGGTCTAGGGTTCGAAGCTAGATGTTCCGAAAATTCTGAGGCTACTAGATAAATGATTTTAAAAGCTGGGATATATATATATAAATATATATATATATATATATATATATGTGTATATATATATATATGTATATATATATATACACATATATATATATATGTGTATATATATATATATGTGTATATATATATATGTGTATATATATATATGTATATATGTATGTATATATGTATATATGTATGTATATATATATATGTATATATATATATGTATATATATATATATATATATATATATATATATATATATATATATATATATGAAATATGTATAAATTCGCTATCTCTTCCGAGATATAGCGCCTTCGCCCAGATTTTGGGAAAATCTGCGGTCGATTCCTGAATCAAAGCTTTATTTCACGCCTCTGCCGACGCAGAGACGTGGGCCCAAGAGCAAACCGTCTTTTGATCTCGGCTCATACTGTAGCGAATTACGGGCCCTGGGATCACGAACTATGGTTATCTCCCCTTGAGGAAATGCAACCGTCTAAGGTCCATCTTTTGACTTACCGCCCTTGATTCTACAAATATACGATCCGTTCTCTGATCTGTCACTATTTCAACGATTGCCCAATCGTTCGCGTGATAATTCAGTTAACGGCTCTGGACTAGCTAATAGGTCTGTGTGTAAACATTGCTAGTGCCTGTAGGACATAGAGAAACGAAAATAGGCGTGGCTAAATTATGAGTTAGACAGATATCGAAGTGTAGGGGTTCTGCGTTTAAGCAAACGTGCATACTAATAAGAAAGCAAAGGTGGGAACCAGGTGGGAGCAAAAACATGTGGATTCATGTAATATATTTACATAACTCTGTCACAACGGGCGAAATTCATAGCATTTTGAGGGTATTGGTGCATATTACCCTGTGCACTTCTCTGTTACCAAATCCACTAACAATTCTTTAATTGGATAGATATTCCTGACGCTACAAATAGCATCAAAGCTTTATCACTGTTCAAAATTATTGTGTACAACGACACTACGATCTGTGATCCTGTTCACAAGTTTTGTTCGTCACCAGAATCTGTGATCCTGTTCACAAGTTTTGTTCGTCACCAGAATCTGTGACCCGTTCAAAGCTGTAATCTTGTAAAAATGTTAATTTCTGTATGACGGGCACGGGGACAAGTCTTCAAATTTTGATCAGTTTAAAAAATTCCACGATAGAGCGTCGTGTGCAAAATTTCAGCTCCCTAGGTCATTTGAAACCACGTGAACCAAGGGCTCAACAATTTGACACATCCAAACAACGTTTATATGAAACTAAATAAAAGTGTTTAAAAAAAGGAGCTGGTTATGACATGTGCATCGTGTGTCATATTAAGGTTGTAATTGTATATACACTTTCTAGTTGCGCATTCACCCTCATTTATTGCGTGTTTTCACCCGCAATGACCGGGACGTTTGGCATACCGAGCTTTTGAAGGTCTTTGATATAACCTGCTTGTTTGGCACGACAGTTTCAAAGTGTTTGAAATATCTGACAACTCGGTGTTAATATTCACTGACTGATGATTGTTGGTTGATATTTGACTGAGGGTCTCAAGCCTGTTAATGACTTTTAGCCCCTGTCTA
Organism: Oreohelix idahoensis; assembly: GCA_024509875.1. Taxonomy (NCBI): domain Eukaryota; kingdom Metazoa; phylum Mollusca; class Gastropoda; order Stylommatophora; family Oreohelicidae; genus Oreohelix; species Oreohelix idahoensis. The sequence continues at coordinate 333,587 of JAMPIV010022055.1, forward strand.
GAAGAATCCTGACATTTTATGTGAAGATGTGGTGCAGACGTCATATTCGTCAGAATGTGACAAACCACGTACAGGCGGTCCTCGATATATGTCGCACCGACATACGTCGTTTCGCATATACGTCGTTGATTAATTAGAGACGGTAAACATTGTACATATTCGCACTTACGTCGTTTGAACAGTAAAGTACATGTTTATCTCCCTCGAATCTTCTCCTTCTGTATTTAAATTCACAATTGCATACTGTATATAAAATGTAAAAATGCATACAGTATGTATTACAACGTAAGTATAGTAATAAGTATGTATTAAATATTTAATACAACAAATGCATTTTACAAAACTGCATAGCCATTAAAATACTATACTGTACTGTAAATCATAATTTTAGAGACTTTATAATTAAATAAAAATGTAAATAATAAATACTGTACAATAAAATAAATATTTCCTTTTCATTAGCCTATACACTTCCAGTTGTGGACTACGAAACAGCATTTGACAGTGTAGACAGAAAATCACTTGAAATTGATGAGGCATTATGGAGTTCCCGTGAAGATCATTAATTTAATAAAGAAAACTTATGAAAACATGACATGCAGAGTTCTTCATGAAGGACAACTTACAGAACCGTTTGAGGGAAGAACGGGAGTGCGACAGGGATGCCCCTTGTCTCCATTTCTTTTCTTATTAGCAATAGACTGAGTTATGAAAACATCGACGACACACAACAGAAATGGAATCCAGTGGAATCTGACTAAACTGTTAGATGATCTAGGTTTTGCTGATGACTTGGCTGTCCTGTCCCATAACCGCAATCAGATGTAGGACAAAATGAAAACACTCGATGAGATGTCACAGCTATTGGGTCTGAAAATACACAGAGAAAAGACAAAAATAATGAGAACAAATGCATGAAATGATAACAGGGTTGAACTTGAAGAAACTCCGCTACAAGATGTAGAATTGTACACATATCGTGGCAGAAATATAGACAAGTTGGAGGGACAGACAGTGATATCAAAATAAGAATACAAAAAAAGCAAGAGGAGCTTTCATTGCGTTGGGAAATATATGGAGATCAAGAGAAATCTGATCCAACACAAAATTAACAATCTTCAACTGAAATGTCAAGTCAGTCCTATTGTATGGCTCTGAGATATGGAGAACAACTAAGACAACAACCAAAAAGTTACAGACTTTCATAAATGGGTGCTTGCATAGAATAGAAGGATTAAAATAGTATGACAAAGTTACAAATGTGGAACTGATGACAAGAACCAGACAAGTGCCAGTGGAACAAAAGTTGAGAAGAAGACGATGGCGATGGATAGGACACACACTGAGGAAACCTGTTGATAGCATTACAAGGCAGTCCTTGTTTTGGAACCCATAAGGCAAGAGAGGCAGAGGTAGACCAAGAAGCACACGGAGAAGAGAGCTGGAAACACAGGTGAAAATGATGAGCAGAACGTGGAAAGAACTTGAGATGATGGCACGTGACATGAGGACTTGGCATGTGTTTGTTGATGGCCTATACTCCTTGGAGAGCGGAGTGTTATGAACGAATGAAGGAATGAATGAATACACTTCCAAATAAACTGTCGTAAAAATTTTGAATCTGTATAACCCCACGCTCAAATTCCCCGCTCAAAAACTAGCTATAATATTAGAATCTAAAATTAACTATAGTATTTGAATCAGTCTTAGAACCCAGTTAAATTTACCGCCCGATAATATCTAAGCGTAAGGTACAATTTTAACAACCAATCATATTGCTTCTTGGTTCTAGTAGTGATAAAGAAACCTTTTAGACGTGATAACAAGTACCTATTTTGTGTTTTTGACCGTACGATGATATTTTATTTCTAAACAACTAAAGGTAGTTAAACAGAAGGAAATATCTCAAATTATAGGGCTGATATTATTTAAGAAATAAGCATAAAGATTCCCTCATACAAATATTTTATTGTAGTAGAAAAATTAATTTTAGTGATATTTTCATATCAGGGTATTACCCGAATTAATTACTTAAAAATTACCCAGATTGAAATGCAAAGAAATAACTAATGAATATCCATATAGAATGATAGAGAGCAATTGGCCGTTTTATTATCACTTTTAATAAATTAAATCGGTCCAATAATAACTGTACTATAAAATATTTAAAATTAGTCAGATTATACAAGCAAGCTGAGGTACGCCTAAGTCATAATTCGTTAGAAGACTTTTTTGACTGTACTTCCGATTGGGCGGGTGTAGTTCTATAAATAGCAACAGGAAATTCCGCCCCTCGATTTGAAATTTTACACCAAGCGCATGAATCTGGCACACGGTAAATGCAAAGCCTTTGCCAGCCTGACCTGAGAGCAGATCTAAAGTTCTTTGAGGGCCTGGTCAGCTTGTGTGTACCTTGCCTGAGGGTAAGAGAGATATCTATATAATTATATATATATATTTGTTTATAGTATTGATAATTAGTTTGTGTACAAACAGCCTGTGTGTTCGATGCTAAGTAGAAAGTGAAACTACAGGACAGATGTGTTGCGGTCAAACTAACCTAAATTGTGAACGTGTGTAGTTTTACAGACAGGCTCAAAATGAAAAAAATGTGTATAATGTTTGCAAATATGGCACAATTACGACAATAAGTTTTAGTAGGGATTTAAATAAGTAATTTCTTCTGGAGTGGTACACTGTTCCAAGATTATGAAATAGATGTACGGAAATTGTTGGTATGAAGTAATCAAGATGTTACATGCTATATGGTACTTAACCTGATTATCGTACTGAAGACAATCATGGGAGAAGGTCACAATCATTGGAATAGTACCGAAAAAGAATAATTACATGGAACTGGCTGTAGGAAAAGAAATTATATGTCCTGTGCAAATTGTTAGCACAGAAACTGAGAAGGGTAAGATGTGGTGTTATATATGTGTGTGTGGATTGAAGCAGATACCTACAGGGAATGTGGTTATCCTTTCTTCCAGGTTCTGTCTCACCATTACCACTTAGCTGCATTCACTCGTGAGGAAGATTGTGTGTGACAAGAGCTCCGCATATATTAGGAGCTAGACCCAACTTTTCTCATCACGAAACTGCAAGTCGTGTGGTCCTGACTTGTCGAATGAAGTTCAGCCGCCGAACAAGATAAGTCGCATATAGAGACCATTGAAAGCACATCCAAAAGAATCACCACAGTTGAAAATATCTATTAAAATAGAAAAACCTTCTATGACGAGATCTAAAGGACATAGAACATATCTATAGAAAAACCTACAGTATTGGGATAGTGAAAATTAACATCTAGAAGAACAGAAAGTGTGAATAGTAGCCCCTGTGAACAATATTCATCATGGAAGAAATTTTCCAGTTTATTTATTTGGAACTGTAAATATCATTTCATTTATTTTGAGTATACCTGACCTGAAAAGATTGAAGTTCCGGACAATTAGATTGTATATAAATTTCCTACAGTCTTGCTTAATAATTTTATTAAAGTTAAGTTCTGTTTGGAATTATTAACTATTAAAATAAACAAATTACCCTAGACAAGTAGCTAAATATAACTCAACAGTTAATTATTAAGCTTAGTGGGATCTTAAGAGGTAGCAGTTAGGGACTCAGAATACATCATCATCATCTTCTCTGGGAACTTACATAGCTTGACCCCACTTTGATGTCTATACACCCTTGCTCTTTTCAGAGAAGGGGTATTGCTTATAAGACCAGTTTCTTATCAGGCACTATCCTGGTATCCTCTGATACACCGATTTGTCCAGGATAGCCTATACCAGGGGTCGGCAAACTACGGCACGCGTGCCAAGCGTGGCACGTGGAACGATTTTCAATGGCACGCTGAGTGAATTAAAATACTGTACAGTATATGATCTCATTTTTAAAAAAATTGAATTTTTAATTAAATAGAAGCATATAATTCTTTTAAAGCTATACCTGTTTTTACAACCCTTCAAAACGAAAGTTTTTAGACATTGGAGGTAAGAATCTGCGATCTGATGCAAACTAAAGGCCTTATCATACTATACTGCACGTAAGTCTTCGTTTTTACGGACCGTTTCCGAGAACAAACATTCTTCAACGAATTTCAAGGGGAGTGGTTATACTTTGCGGCACCCGCTAGTCTGGCGTCTACCTGCTACCGTAGTTTGCAGGGTGAGATTCTTGAAAAGAATCCCAAGCGAATTTTGACGGGCAAGCCCAGACGTAATATCATAATTACGCAATAGTGTCTGGCTAGCACCTGGACGAGCGTATTTATTTCGTTTTCGCTCGCAGTTTTTGACTCCCAGTGTGAGTTTGAAGCAACAATGACTGACCTCGACGAAGTTATATTTCCGTCCTATCCTTCCCCTCTCTCCCGACCACCACCACCTCTACAGTTCTCTCGGCTGTCGCATACTCATGCCCGTACAGTCCGTTGACCGCAGCACAAAAGTTGGTGTTGTTATTAAGTGATACGGTGCCGTTAAAATGACTAAAAAAAAAGACAAAAACTTTATATACGCTCGTTTCAAGACTTTTGGACAAACGAATATGGATTCATACAACAAAGGGATCGTGCTGTTTGTGCTTTATGTTATGTAAGTGTCGTGTGCCGTACGTCAAGTGTACAAAGACACTATCAAACTAAACATCAGTCCATGTTTAAAAACTCTGAGGAGAAAAGTGAAGCCATAAAAATGGCTGTTTCTGGCTACAAAAAACAAAGTAGTAATTTTAGTCAAGTACTTGGAACCAAAAAAATAACTACCGAATGTAGTTACAAAATTGCACAGTGTGTAGCTTCGAAGGGCAAACCTTTCACAGATGGATAATACATCAAGGAAACTTTTTTTGAGCAGTGCTGAAATTTTGTTTAGTGATATACCAAATAAAGAAACAATACTGTCTTGGATTCGAGAAATACCGGCTTCTGCGAGATCAATCGAGAGGCGCATAACTGATATGGCTGAAAATGTAACGGTAAAACAAACAACCGGGTTACAACAAGCTGTTGTATTTAGTGTCGCTCTTGACGAAAGTGTCGATGTGAATGACGTGGCGCGCCTAGCTATAGTTGCGCGATATTGTGACAACGACTGTATTTATTAAGAACTGTGCTGCTTGATACCTTTTGATGGTACAGCCAAGGGAGAGGACATTATAACTGCATTTGTAAGCTATTTCGAAAATCATAACATTAACATGAATAAAATATTCTGTGTTACTACTGATGCCGCCCCTGCATTTGTCGGAAAGAACAAAGGATTTGTTAAACTTCTTGAGGATCGTATTGGACGTCAAGTATTGAGCTTCCATTGCATTATACACCCGGAGAGTTTGTGTGCGAAGATTTCGTCACTATCCGTGAACTCTGTAATGGAAACTGTTGTCAAGATATTTAACTTCATAGTTTCTCGCTCTTCATTGACCCACAGGCAATTAAAGTCTCTTCTACAAGAAATGGAGAGCGCATATGCGGACCTCCCGCTGTACAGCAATGTTCGTTGGCTTAGTCGAGGTAATGTTTTGAACAGATTTGTATCATGTCTAGAAGCAATCAAGGTGTTTCTTGATGAAAAAGAACAACATTTCCCGGAATTGAATGAAGAGGACTGGCTGTGCAAGCTGATGTTTCTGGCTGACATAACTACAAATCTGAATGAATTAAACTTGCGTTTACAAGGGCAGCGTCAAACAGTACTAGATCTTTTAAACACTGGAAAGGATTTGCGTCAAAATTAGACATATTTTGCAGAGAAATTACCACTAGCACATACAAGTACCTTCCAAACGTAAAGGCTCATTCAAATCGATTTACTGTCAACAGAGATGAGCTTCATACGTACGTTGAAGCGCTCAAAGGAGAGTTTGCTAAACGAGGTCAAGACTTCAAAATTCACTGGCCCATGTTTTCTTACCTCATCAAGCCTGACTTCATTGATCATACTAACATCCCATTTGACCTATCTCTTTTCGAGTGGATGGATGTTGACAATTTTGAAATGCAACACATCGAATTCAAGGCATCAGAGTTATGGACGATAAAATTTGTAGAATTGCGAAAAACTCTTGAAGGAAGCTGCTTGAAAAAGTCAGCTGCCATCCTCAACTGCTGGACATCCCTGCCTGAAGCGTTCACCTGTTTGAAGAAAGTTGCAATTGCTCTACTTTCGGCTTTTGGGTCAACTTATACATGTGAACAAATTTTCTCACACATGAAAGCTGTTTTAAGTCCACAGAGAAGTCGCCTAACACCTGTGCATTCAGAAGCCTATGTGAAGCTGAAATTGACAAAATACACACCTGATATTGAACAATTAACCAAGGAGAAGCAAGGACACGGGTCGCATTAATTGATTAATGACTCAGTTCAATAATAATCAATGATTACTCATATTACAATTTTAATAACGTGTTTTATGTTTGGTTTTTTAATTGTTTTGTTCTTCAAACTATTGGACTTTCTGTCTTAACAAAATATACATATGGCAATTTTATTATAAAATTTCAAACTAATGTGTTCAGATTAAATTTTGCAAAACATAATATTTGTATTAATATTTGTTCCTATTTATATTAAAATATTGAATAATCTACAAAGAATAGAATAGTTATTTAATGTATCGGAAACATGTTAATACAAGATCATTTTTAAATTGTTTCAATAATTGTTGTATATAAAAATATGGTGGTTTTAGGTTGGCACGCTGAGTGACTTTGCAACGTTACTTCGGCACGACACTACTAAAAGTTTGCCGACCCCTGGCCTATACTTTAGTAACATCAAAACCTCTTATGACATAAACTGTAATTTTGTAGTTAATCTGGAAGGTATTTCCCACATAATACATTAGTTCAATGGAAAATCGATGTCCAATATACGTCGTTTCGTTAAGTCGTGCTTTTTAGGAATATAACTACAACGTATATCGAGGAACCCTGTACCTGCTAATATCAACCACAAGTCTGTGCACATACACTTGTAACTGCTCACACCACTATGTACTGGCATCCGTTCACTGAAGCACGAACAATAAATAAGCTGTTGGAAAAGAACTAAAATGAGGAGAGAATTACATGAAAACACAAATAAAAGATTATAGAATCAGTGGAAGAAACTAGAAATACAAGAGAAATAATGAAAGAAATCAACATTAAATCACGTAATATTTTGATAGTTTGACTGTCAAGAAATGTTTGATTAGGTCAGAATGAATATGGTTGCTTTTGGTGTGTGCTCTAAAGGCATCTGATAGGACACTCTGTACAGAGCGATAGAACAGACGCAATCTGATCATCAGAAGTGGCTCCCCCCGTCGATCAAGTGTTTCGACCCCTTAATCTCCTTTACACTCTAAGGACTGGGGCGGGGGGGGGCGGGACGGGGGGGGGGGCGGGCCCACTTGGGTCATGACTAACAAGTGTCAGCCTCCTGTTGTCTTGTGCAGAGAATTGAACCCACTACACCTTGTTTGCAGTTCTCAAATTCACTCCTATTTTCTGCCAGCTGGAGGCAGGCAATTGTGAAAGTAACCCCTGTGTTGAAAAAAAATTACTGTCCACAGTTCCATAGCCCGTTGTGGTTGTTCCACAGCCAGTACGATGCCTTTTCCGCAGTTTCACTGAGCCTCTTAAGTGTCCTTGTTCTTGACTGTCCCTTCAACCCCAACAGTTACAGTAGATCATACACTGAGGCAGCCATGAAACCTCTTGCACCTACCTCAACAGCCATGACCCTTGCGGTAAGCTAATCGTGTCTCACGTCTGTGGCCAGATCATTATACTTGGCCACTTTGAACGAGTGTTGCTCGTTCAATCTGGATTCAAATGGCACGGTCTCATTTCAATATTATGTAGACTGTGAGAGTACTGATAGCTGATACGTACATATTATCTGAACTGTAATGTTATGGTTTATTTTGAGTGCCATTTTTATGATGTGTGTTTTGGACCCGAGTGCAGGGACCGTGTTAGTCGCTCGGGCAATTATTGGTTGGCGTTGTTGTTGCCAGATGAGCCAAGGAGGATTCCGATTGTAAGAGATAGTTTGGCTGAGATTTGGTATTCTTTGTTGGGAGTTAATTCTATATTAATTCAATATCTGTTATGAGTTGCTGCAGTGATGTTGGATGCTTTGTCGTGCATCTGTAATAACGTGTTACATTGAGGTAGTGGTTTGTTTTATTTCTTCTGCTTCGTACTCACTCAGACGTCAACTTGAATATATTCAAAGAAAGAAGTGGTCAGCCTGAGGCTATCTATCTCCATATAGCATTTTTAGGAATGGTAATGGTTATGGCCACATGTGCTTTCTTTATTCTGTTTGTTTTACTATAGTAGAGGAATTAGTTTCTATTTGCTCGTGTTACTTCCCACTGTGATTGAGTATAATATTGGAGGCTGAAATCTCAGAGGGAAGGTGCTAATCTTTGTCCATGAGGGTTTTATCTTCAATTTTACGCCAGTTTAGGAAAAGAGATAGCGTTACCATTGTTCATTGATTCTCAACCTATGGGTCGCTACACAATATTGGGTCGCAGGAAACATTCCGATGTGTCGAGACACTTACGTTTTCCTTATTCGAAATTTATATTTAAAAAATGGTTTCAAAGAATAACGACGCTGAGAACACCCATAGCCAGGTACAAGAAAGGCATACTACCCAGAGCCGTATCACCCATTAGGCTAACTAGGCTGAAACCGAGGGGCCCGGAGCTCTTGGTGATCCGTGCATAAGTTAAAAAACAAATTAAAAAATGCACAGATTTATGTACAAAAAGAAAATGTTTGCACTTTGTAATCATGTTCATAACGTTCTCAACAGACAGTGAAAACAAAAATAACTTAAAAGACATTAACTATTTTGTTTACCTTAATAATAAAACAAATAATACAAATAATCAGTAATAAAAAATAATAACTAATAAAAGAGATAAGCAATGCTAACAAACTAACATACCAGCCTATTAATAAAACTAGTTTATACCGTCACCATGATAAAGGGTTTGAAAACAGAATTAAAATGATTGCTTATTATGAGAAAGGGAAAGGGAGAGGGGAATTAACAAGAATCTGGCAGATATACGTGTGTCTATGCGGGACAAATAAGTACTGTCAATAGTAGAACACGTTCTCCAAGAACGTGCATTCCATGTGAGGAGCAGGTCGGCAGCATGACCTTCACCTACCCCGTTGACGTAAAATGTGCATGGTGATGAGAGAAACCTGAAACAGACTGCCAGCTTTATCAGAGAGATAGATATGGTTACATGAGAGCGAACGAAGAAGAACAAGAAACAAATTTGCTGTCTTAATAAAAGCAGAGCCGGATTAATGTAGTAGCAAAAGCAGCATATGCTACGGGCCCCGCGCTTTTAGGAGCCCCGCGCCAATAAATATGTACATAATTTTTTGGTCATCTTCTAATACGAGCGTTAAACCAATGATCTTGTGATTTATGCCATCTTTAGCGCCTTTTTATTTGATGTCACGAAATTGTGAGAGAAAGAGCATAAGAGGGTGACTTAGTGTGACTCTTCATTATTTTTATCTTACCTGTTTGTGGACGGAAGCCATTTAAGTGGCGTTGAAAATTTGGTCACGTTTGGACGGAAGCCACTTTTTTGGCTCTAGGCGACTGCCCCTCTAATTTTGTTTTGTTCTTTGTGAAATGAATTTGCATTAAAAATGAAAACTAGAATTTAGGAAACGGAAACTTCCTGTTTTAATTGAGGTATACGGCGTGCTCACACTCTCTTTCGATCTTGATTAAAATTTCTTGATTTGTAAGGTTAGAAAACTCGAAAAATGAGCAGTAGACACAGAGATATTGGACGTAATTATGCTTCTGGAAGTGAAAAACGTAAAGCGAAGGAAGAAAAAGAAAGAAGAGATCAACTTGTGATATCAAAAACACGTAAGCTGACAGAATATTCTGATGTTCATGGTGGTGGTACTCTAACCGCTGAAGCTGGAAGTACAGGAACAACTAGTACTAGTGCAGGCTGTGCAGCAGAAAACATATAGCAAAACCCAGTATACACTGAGTCTGAATGTGAAAGAATAAGTGAAACGAAGAAGTACTCTAATGCTATTGGTGACTGGCCGAACAATATAGATGACTGTAAGCGTGAATATTGGATATCCAAGGGAAGTGAAAAATGTCAACATGTTGATAGTGCCTTCTCTTCATCCGTGCGATTGTATGACACTGAAAAGAAAACTCGATACTGTCAGAAGTCTTATTTTACACATATTCATAAACTTACATACAAGCAACATGCAAGAAAATGGTTATGCTATTTAGAAAGTAAAGGGCGCCTATTATGTTTCCCATGCAAGCTTATGAGTTCAGAATGTTCATCAAAGTTTACTGTGGAAGGGTTTAATGACTGGAAAAATGCAAGCAATCTATTGCGTCGACATGAAGAAAGCTCCTCACATAGACAAGCTTTAATTTCACTGTTGATGCGTAAAAACAAAGGTGAATGTGTCGATTCCCAGCTTGTGAAACAAATGGACATTCAAGAAAAGTATTGGCACAAACTTCTAGAGTGAATAATTGAAGTTGTGAAGTTTTTAGCAGAACGAGGCCTTTCATTTCGTGGCAGTGATGAAATTGTTGGGTCCCCTAATAACGGGAATTACTTAGGGTTGTTAGAATTACTGGCCAAGTTTGACCCTTTTCTGGCAGAGCATATAAGTACTCATGCAAACAAAGGATTTGGACATACATCATATCTATCTAAAACCACGTGTGAGGAATTCACCAATCTGATTGGATCCAGCATACTGGATCACATTCTCTGTGAAGTGAAGAAACACAAGTATTATTCCGTTTCAGTGGATTCTACTCCAGATATATCTAATATGGACCAGCTGACTTTGACTCTGAGCTATGTTTTGCCATCTGGACCAGTTGAAAGATTTGTGACATTTTTGGATATGGAAGGTCATAGTGCTGAACAGCTTACTAAAAGTCTACTTAATTTTTTAAAGGCAAATGACATTGATATTAAAGACTGCCGTGGTCAAAGTTATGACAACGCCAGCAACACGAGTGGCAAGTTTATAGGATTACAAGCACGAATTAAAGAGATGCATAAGTTTGCGCATTACATTCCGTGTTTTGCACATTCACTAAATTTGGTTGGAAAATGTGCTGCTGAAGGTTGTCAAGAAGCAGTCATTTTCTTTGGATTTGTTGAAAGCCTGTACACCTTCTTTTCTGCTTCTACCTACCGGTGGGGTCTCCTTTCTACTGCATTATGTGCTGGCTGTACTCGTAATAAGTCCCATTTGCCCTTTGTGAAAAGACTGTCAGATACGTACCAGGTGGTCCGCTCGGGCAGATGCAACAAAATCACTTTTACACCGCTTGTCTGCAATAAAACAAGTCTTGGGTGATATTTCAGATAACAATGATCAGAAGGCAGAGTGTCGTCAACAGGCTCGTGGTCTACTTTCAACCATGATGAGGTTAGAAACAGGAAAAATGATCATACTGTGGGATCAAGTATTACAGCGTTTTCAAATGACCAGTGCTTCTTTGCAATTTTCTGACCAAGATTTGAATACAGCTTGTGCACTCTATGAATCCCTGCAGGGGTATATTCAAGCTATGCGGTCTACTTTTGCAGACATAAAGCAAAAGGCCAAGGATCTGACTGAGTGTGAACATTATCAAGAACAAACTCGAAGAAAACACAAACGAAATCGAGAGTATGATGATTTCAGTGGTTCCAGCACACTTGATCCACTTGTTGAATCTCAAACGCCTTCTCAGCAGTTTAAAAGCCGAACATTTCTTGTCCTTATTGATAGCTTGCTCTCTGCCTTGTCAAAATGCCAGAAAGCTTATCAAAAGTTGAATGATGTATTTGGATTCCTTCGTCAGTTACAGTCGTTTACACCTGAAGAGGTGGTAACGAGATCATCGAATCTTATTAAATCATATTCTTAAGATCTGGAAGAAAGTCTTTGTGAAGAACTTGTGCAGTTTACAGAACTGTTGAAAATTGATCTTGATTCTCATATTGGCACTACTCTAGACCTTGTAGAGTTACAGTTTTACCGTTTGATAATTGACAATTCTTTGGAGTCTTGTTTTCCAAATGTAGAAATCGCCTTGCGCATATATTTGTCACTAATGGTAACCAACTGCAGTGGAGAACGATCATTTTCAAAACTGAAACTTATTAAAAATGAACTAAGGAGCACCATGGGTCAAAAGATATTGAACAATCTCACACTAATAAGCATTGAACATAAATTTCTGCGTGAAATTGATACATCCTATATCATCAACAAATTTGCTCATGCTAAATGTAGAAACATTAATATTTAAACAATAATGTTGACTGTGTTGTTACTTTTGATAATGATAATTACTATGCAAATTAAAAATGTATGTGTTCAAATATATTTGTGTTGTTTTATTGTTTTTTTTTAAATATAGGGCCCCTTTCTTAACTTATGCTACAGGCCCCGTACTATTAATATGAAACAAATATAAAGGTATGTTATCAGGCACTCGCAGGAAATAAAGAAGTAGAACACCAGACAACAGAAAAACAACAGACATGAGTGGCTTACCCAGGATTTGAACACTGGACCTTCCGTGCGACAACCCCGCCTAGCCATGCAAGCGAATCACACTATCCGCCCAGCCATCTACGCATCATCAAAAATGATGTTTCAATGGCAGGTCAACAGTGCGAACCACAATACATGACACCAGAAGGCCGCCTTGGGCAGTTCAGCCTATTAATGACGCAATCACTTCTGCTGTATTTCTATCAAGCAGTATAGGCCGAATCCAACAAGACAAGGACCTTAATACTGTGTCCAGTAAATGATAGTAGACTAGAACAGTGAGAACGGGATAGTGGGTAGGTTTGGTATTGTATAAACATTTATTACACATGAAGGAGGGAAACCCGAGGCCTGTAAACAGTAAATTAATATGAAACTAATATAAAGGTATGTTATCAGGCACTCGCAGGAAATAAAGAAGTAGAACACCAGACAACAGAAAAACAACAGACATGGGTAGCTTACCCAGGATTTGAACACTGGACCTTCCGTGCGACAACTCCGCCTAGCCATGCAAGCGAATCACACTATCCGCCCTGCCATCTACGCATCATCAAAAATGATGTTTCAATGGCAGGTCAACAGTGCGAACCACAATACATGACACCAGAAGTCCGCCATGGGCAGTTCAGCCTATTAATGACGCAATCACTTCTGCTGTATTTCTATCAAGCAGTATAGGCCGAATCCAACAAGACAAGGACCTTAATACTGTGTCCAGTAAATGATAGTAGACTAGAACAGTGAGAACAGGATAGTGGGTAGGTTTGGTATTGTATAAACATTTATTACACATAAAGGAGGGAAACCCGAGGCCTGTAAACAGTAAATTAATATGAAACAAATATAAAGGTATGTTATCAGGCACTCGCAGGAAATAAAGAAGTAGAACACCAGACAACAGAAAAACAACAGACATGAGTGGCTTACCCAGGATTTGAACACTGGACCTTTCGTGCGACAACCCCGCCTAGCCATGCAAGCGAATCACACTATCCGCCCTGCCATCTACGCATCATCTACTGGACACAGTATTAAGGTCCTTGTCTTGTTAGATTCGGCCTATACTGCTTGATAGAAATACAGCAGAAGTGATTGCGTCATTAATAGGCTGAACTGCCCATGGCGGACTTCTGGTGTCATGTATTGTGGTTCGCACTGTTGACCTGCCATTGAAACATCATTTTTGATGATGCGTAGATGGCAGGGCGGATAGTGTGATTCGCTTGCATGGCTAGGCGGGGTTGTCGCACGGAAGGTCCAGTGTTCAAATCCTGGGTAAGCCACTCATGTCTGTTGTTTTTTCTGTTGTCTGGTGTTCTACTTCTTTATTTCCTGCGAGTGCCTGATAACATACCTTTATATTTGTTTCATATTAATTTACTGTTTACAGGCCTCGGGTTTCCCTCCTTTATGTGTAATAAAAGGCCCCGTACTAGCTTAATCCGGCCCTGAATAAAAGATAATAATAATATTAAGCAGAAGCAGTGAGTAAGAATTGATAATGATCTATGTCCAATAGCAGCAATAAAAAAACAGGAAAAATTAAAGTGATGTCAACATTCTCTATACAATAGTTGTCTTACCGGAAACTTATGTGACCAACAATGAAAACATTTCGCCAACGTTTCGGTAAAATACGGAAAATGCGTAAATTGCATGTAAAAGCTAAATTGAGCACCCATTAAAAGCACACGCAGGCCTTTCATTTTTTTCACGGTGCTTTTACCATAAGTCATGATACGCTTGACTACAAAAATCCAATGAAGTTTAAATGCAAATGAAAAAGTAATAAACTGACAACAGGAGACTTGGCGCTGTCACCAGGACATGCAGTAAAAAGGGCACAACATATTTATTCCTCTCCCTCCCCCGGGTCATGTGTTAGCGGGTTACTTCCTCGTTAGTTCTAATGTTTTAAATAATAATAATAACAACTAGTTTTAGAATGGGGGAAGATGGGAAGGAAAGTCAGCGAGCTCTCGTTTGTAGCAGTGTTATTATTGCTGTTTCTTTAGCGAGGACAACGTTTCAGAATGTTTGCTTATCGATTTCTCTCTGAGGTCTCTGTGCTTTCTCAGAAACGAGACACGTAATGGTCAGATTAATCTGAAAATCGGGTGAGATTATTCAAGGATCTTCATGGGGGTGGCAGGCTTAGAAAGAAGGTTTTAAAAAAATTGAAGAATAAAACTCAAAGGCTGTTTATGCAAGTGAATGAACATTGTAAACAGAGGAGATGTGTTTAGCATGAGATAGGGTTCTGTTAACAGCGGCCTCTGGGCACCATAAGGAGTTCGAGATGTGATTGGTGAGAACTGAATGGAATTAAAAGAAATAGAAAATACTGCTTGAAACGACGGCCGGATTAATTGACGTCGTTGAAGATATTACAGTTTCAATGATTGGTTCTAACCAACTTATGACCGTGTTATCAGCGGTTGGGCTATAAAACTGTCCTGGCCCACATGCAACATTTGTTTTTGCCGAGTTAAATCAATAAAGCGAAATGTTTTCATCGAATAAGTAAATATATGAGAAGTTTAGAGCTGACTTCGTCGAATACTCTCAAGATATTAGACGCATACGAAATGGAGAACATTGATAGCAAGAAAAATGACAGGAAATTAATGAGAGCTTTTATTTTACATTTTGAGGCGAAAAAAAAAACAGTTTTAGATATATGATACAAAATAATTCACATTTGTGAAGAGAAAAATGATGAATCCTACTCTTATGATGACAGCCATCAATAATATAGTTTCCTTGGTATGAAAGTTAAAGAATTTGAAAGGCACAACCGTGTCATCTTTCGAGAAAATACCTCTTAGCTGCGCTACCTCTTTGGGGAAAATACTTCTGCCTCACGTGTTACGTCACGCAAGGCTGTAGAACTGCATTACTAAAAATAATATTGGCTGTTCTTAAAAGAAAATCAACTCATGCGTGGCACAATACTTACTTCACAGTTTTAAATTATTTATCATGATGTGAATAATACTATGTTTTTAAAATTACCCCAAACAAATGAGATCCGTCTTTTCTTATAATTGTCTTTATATGTCCCTAGCTATATGGAGCCAATCAGTTCGGATTAAAAATTTAAAAAAAAAAATAAAACAAACAAAAACCACATTTACTAAGGCGCGTCAGTAGTTAAGTGTTTCCAACGTTTGCCTTGCATGCAAACGTTCTGTGTTTGATTACCGACAGAGGTTTTCTTTAAAATGGTATTTATTAATTATAAGTGCGACATCATGCAAAGTTATAAGACTGCACGCTGTTTGGCTGACATTTATCGGCGAGAAGCAAAATCAGAATGAAAATTGAGGGCCAAGTTGCAATCTTACCACTGACATTTCAGCCTATTTGACAACAAATCCATATGTCTAACCCAATATAGAAAATATAAATAAGACCTCATCTCAGATATAAAATAGTTACGCTTGCAAGTAGATCCATGACGGCCATTAGAACTCAGTGTAAATATTCACAGGAATAAAATAGTAATAATAATAATAGCCCCTTCAGTCATAACTGACTATGACAATGCGCCCCTAAGGTGACAGCCCTCAGCTGCTTATTTTCCTGTTGTTCCTTTCGACGTTTTCTCCTCTCTTCTGCTTGCTGTGAGAGCTTCTTTTCGCCCAATCTGAGGTGGTGCTGTAGAGAGCATCACCACTTGGTGAGATCGACAGCTTCATCCCCACAGGTTACAGGATTTATGTCCAGTGCCCTCGTGTCTCTCTTGCACACATCTTTGAATCTCAGCTGCGGTCGCCCAACTGTTCTTTTGCCATCTGCCAGTTGTCCGTAGAAGAAATCTTTCGGGATGCGACCATCTTCTTTGTGGCGGACATGGGTAAGCCAGCGTAGTCTGCGCTGTCTGAGCAGTGTATACATGCTTTGAAGGCCAGCACGTGACAACACCTCGACATTTGTCACTTTATCTCTCCACGAAATACCGAGGATGTGGCGTAGACACCGTAAATGGAAGGTATTTTTGACTGAGATCCTAACGAATCGGATTATGCACCTCTCGTTTACGTTGGTTGCTTTCTCGTAACAAGTTTTTTTTTCTTCATTTAATTGTTTAATTTTAAGTCACAACTGAACTTTGTCACCTTCGTTGAGTAAAATTAATCTTGTACTACAGTATGCTTTGAAGTTTAAACATTTGATATAAAGCTCACCTGAGGTTGGTCATTGCTAAGGCTATGCGCAATACAAACAACTCGTTAACATAATTGTGTAAACAGACACAGTGATTAAATCGACACATCACCATTCACCATCCGATGCACGCCATTTTAGATATAAAACACAATCTATATTCGCAATTTATTATTTCCCTTATTTAAAAAAAAAAATTTTTTAATGGAGTTATTTCATATTATTTTACAATGTTTTTGTAAATATTCTATAAACTCGGCTGGGTCAGTGCCGCCCAA
Source organism: Oreohelix idahoensis (assembly GCA_024509875.1). NCBI lineage: Eukaryota > Metazoa > Mollusca > Gastropoda > Stylommatophora > Oreohelicidae > Oreohelix > Oreohelix idahoensis. The sequence continues at coordinate 350,638 of JAMPIV010022055.1, forward strand.
ATGTGAAAGAAAAAAAAGTACCAAGAAATAGAGCTACGTGCACAATTTGAGATCTCTCTGGTGAGTGAAACATGGAGATTGTAATCGTCCAAGATTTGTAACGCGACTAATATATAAAGCTCAGGTAAGGTTAAATAAAAGTAGTTAAAATATAGACTACAAATTACGAATGTCTCTTCTTCTCGTCAAGTTATCTTATGTTATTATGCGGGCAAATAAGACATCATTTTATCCTGCCATTAACTGTAATAGAGGAAAGGCATTCCACATGGAAAGATTGAGATTGCAGGAAACAAGGAAAGTCGGTGATCAATAAGATTTTAGTTTCGATCCACACTCTAACAATTTCATTCCTACCCTTATTAAAAAAATGTATATACGGCTTTCGTTCATCAGCAAACGGAAAGATCCACCCTCTAACGATTTTATTCCTACCCCTCGTAAAGAAATTATATACGGCTTTCGTTCATCGGCAAACGGAATGCAGATGTTTTTTACGAGTACGTAAACAGGAAGGCCATAAAATGAAAATTTACGGCGAGCTGGATTTTTTTTTTCTTAATAAAAATGAATTGCGGCGATCAAGGAAATAAAATATTAAAATAGTTCTTAACATTGACCTTATGTAATGCATTTATTGCTTGAAAGCTGTTTCCATTAGAGGCAAAGGAGAATTAAAACTGAATACTCGTTCCCTCGGGATAAAAAAACAAAAAACAAAAAACGAATGCAAATTAGAATCTCATTCATTCATTTCCCCTCTCACTTGTTCTACAGCACAGGTCGACCATTGTAGCTTGTTCCCTTGTTCTACAGCACAGGTCGACCATTGTAGCTTGTTACCTTGTTCTACAGCACAGGTCGACCATTGTAGCTTGTTGCCTTGTTCTACAGCACAGGTCGACCATTGTAGCTTGTTCCCTTGTTCTACAGCACAGGTCGACCATTGTAGCTTGTTCCCTTGTTCTACAGCACAGGTCAACCATTGTAGCTTGTTCCCTTGTTCTACAGCACAGGTCGACCATTGTAGCTTGTTCCCTTGTTCTACAGCACAGGTCGACCATTGTAGCTTTGTCGTAGATTTTCGATAGGAGAATTAAGACTAGGTTTGGTCCCTTCTGAATAGGTTTGAATAGGTGATAGACTCAGTGAGAGTTAGTGAAAGGTAATAGAATTTCCACACACGTGAGATGATAGATTTTGATATAGTGGCTGTCTCTGAAAGCGAAAAGAATTCTTCTCTCTCTCTCACCTATCTTCTACAACAGTTGTTACAGCGTCAGACAGACTACACCAATATACAGATTACGTATATTTCTATCACTCACAGGCACGCACATACACGTGACGATCGGTAAACACACAGACGTGGGAAAACTATAACAATGATATATATTTATCTAGAAAGAGCTGACCAAACACGATTATTAAGTTCAAGAGCGATTTTAATATCAGGAAAAATCGGCTCACAACATCAAAGAAAGTACATCAAGGAAAATACATATACACATAGTCATAAAAATTCAAGGAAATGTTGCAAGGATGATAGCCCCGTTATAGTGTTAACTCTAGGTTTAGCCCGGCCCCGTTAAGAGAACAGATGATGGCGCCCGAGTCACAGATACATAGGGTTTGAGTCTAAGAGTTTTCTTTGTTTTATCTCGTAATTATATGCACAGAGTTTGAAAAAAAAAATCTGATTTAACCTAAGACAAAAACACAAGAACTCTAGCCTTAGCAACAAATTATGCAGATTGAAAAAAATTTTAGGACAGCAACAGGGTGTCAAAGATATAATAGTGGAAATATCACTCAAACCAGCGTACACTCATTCATTCCGCCATGGCCTCTCATACAGGTACTCACGACTTTGCTCGCTGCCTCTTGGAACACACTGATTTTAGATTTTCACACAGACTCAAAAAAATGCAGTCTTCTGCCAAGAAGTCCCCAGTTCCAAAAGACGTATTTAACTCGGAGTCTCCGGGAACGACTACTTGGGTGTGCAAATTTGTTCAAATGTCTGATTAAGTCACCTAACAGTTATTCCAGGCGCGGGAGTTAGCAGAGCACAGTGTCAATAGCGTAGGTTTCTAGAAATGATGAATGTCAGGTCGGTGCCTTCCCTCAGTATAGGATTCACTTTAGTGACACCACAGATTTGTCCACAATATATATATATATATATATATATATATATATATATATATATATATATATATATATATATATATATATATATATATATATATATATATATATATATATATATATATATATATAGTCGGGAAATGTTAGTTAATACTAGAAGTATTTCGCGCCACCAGGCAGAAAGATTACGTAGAGTTTTTTTTCTAGAAGAAATTAAGATCTGGCTCCAAGGTCCAGTATTTATCATTACAGTCTTTGAAAACCCGTTTTTGGGATATAGTATTTCTGGCTAACTCGGGTTGCATATACACTGTTAGACCAGTGGTACTTAAGAAACCCACGTGGTTCAAAATAAGGACTGTCTATTTCTTCACAAGTATGGAAACTACTACTAGGTGCTGGTAAAGTTAGGGTCACCCCAAAACTTTCACTGTGTGGAGGAAAAATAACACATATAATATAATAAACAGAATCTGTACTGGTTATAACTTACATTTAAACTTGCAAGCAGAGAGCTTTGCTTATCATTTAAACTTCCCGTGACGTAAGTTATATTTAAAAATCAGCAATCCTCATGAATTAGGAACACGTGCGTATTCCGTCACCATTCATGAGGCTCGATTCTAGAGTTTATACGTTAGTTTAGAAAAATACACTCGACTGAGTATTAGCGGTTAAATTAAATTCATAAATAGCTACAATTGCCGTTATAAGCTAGAAATTTTAATTTTATTCTGCTTTCCACTGAATGCTTCCCTAGAAAATATAATAGCCTACCACTTTATTTCTCTTCTGCGCTAAAGAAATAGATTAAAATGAATTAAGCGATTAAACACTTTAACACTCACAAAATCTATATATCTATCATATTAATTACCTCAACCACAGAATTACAGGTAGTCGCACAACTTAAGAATATGGATGCTGAAAATATTTCTGGAAGTCTAGAAGTTCGACAAATTGCCGAAACAAACTGAGATCTTCGCTAACAGCTATTCTGTTTACAAGCAACCTATCTACTGTGAGTCTATGAGCGAGAATGAAATTAAAGTTTCAAACTTGGCCAATATCTTTAAAATCGGACACAGGATCCTAATCTTATTTCGCCAAGCGAAATAGTCTCCCCTGTCCGTATAACACCTTCGTCCGCTTATCGCGTGACGTAACAGCCATCAGTGGCCGAGGGCTTGCATGAGTTGCAAATCTCAGACCACCGTCTGCAGTGCGGAGTGGATTTTCACGCTAAGCCGGGTTTTTTTTCTGACGAAAAAACCTCATGCGTTTACTGAAATGCAGACTCTCTGTCTACTTTCCATGTCCCTCGGGTGAATTTTCACGCCCCAGGCCAGAGACCCTCAGACGAATGTCTAGCGAATGCTGTAAATTCACGCCTATCATCCGACCAGCGCGACTGACATGTACGCAATACCACCCAGGTGCGATTCTCAGTTTTAGAGAAAGGAAAACAGGTAAAGTTTGCGAATTATATGAAAATAACATTCGCAAAACGAATGGATGAAAAATATACAGGAAAAAAGGAAATACAGAGATAATAAAAGAGAGAATTCGGGTGAAAGAATAGGAAGAAGATGTAGGAAATTAAATGAATATAAACCCTACGTGACAGAGCCTCCCCCCTTTAAGATATGGAAGCACTCCATGTCTACGTTATGGAGTTTAATTTTCCTATAACCGTAGCTTCGGGGTGTCTGTCTTCTTCCCTCTCCTCTTCCCCCTCCATCTCTGTCCAATTCCTACTCAAGTCCACTCCTCAAAGTTTCCTTCCCCTGGAATGTCTCATATGCGCGCTTGAAAGAGCGTCGCCGCTTCTGACATTTTTGAAAGATTTCCTGTGATAGCGGTGGAATATCCCTGCCACTATCGTCATCTTCGTCAGTTTTGGCGATCGTCAGGAGATGGTCGGAGGTTGGCACTGGTTTTTCCAAGTATCTCTTTAAGAGATTTAAATGGAAAACCTTCTCCTTTCCTTCAATAGAGATCTGGTAGTTAGCCTTAGAAATCTTTTTCAGGACGGTAAACGGCCCTTGCCATCCGATCTTCAGTTGGTTGTTCTCGGTAGGGAGCAACACCAAAACTTTCTCTCCTGCTTCCAGTTCTCTCTCTTCCGCGACTTTCCTGTATCGGTTAGCGTGCTTGGTGCGTGCTCGCTTAAAGTTAGTCGTTGCTAGGTCCCACCCTAGTTTCAACCGTTCCTTTAAAACCGACACATATTTACTGGCTGAGACAACTGTCTCATCAGCCTTCTCGTCTGTCAGAGACTGAAGTAAGGCTTCAAGCGGGCCCTTAATGGGTCTGCCGAATAAGAGTGTAGCTGGCGGAAATCCTGTGGAAGTATGAGGAGATTCTCTGTAGCCAAATAATGCTGCAGGAATACAGAGATCCCAATCTTCAGGTTTCACTTGTGCCAGCTTACTTAGCATCATGGTGAGGTTTCCATTAGCACGTTCCACGAGCCCATTTCCGGCCGGAGTATATGGCTTAGTGTGGATGTGCTGGGTCCTCAAGATCTTAACGATCTCATCCATCAACAGGTTTCGGTATGGAGATCCATTATCCGTCAACACTTGCTGAGGGAATCCCAACCGAGTGAAAATCTGCACGAGGGCTTCTGCGACATGCTTGGCATCTGCGCATGTTAGCGGGATAGCTTCTGCCCATAAAGTGCATGTATCGACTAAGGTCAGGATGAACCTGTTCCTTCTTTTAGTCCTTTCGAAAGGCCCTAAAATGTCGATCACAACCCGTTCGAATGGTGTTCCCATTATTGGCATTTCACCCATGTGGACTGGGGGTGCTCGTTGCTTGGGTGGCACACGTTGGCACTGGGCACAGGATTTGACATATCTGATAATATCAGTATTTACTCCTGGCCACCAATAATGAGTGGTTATACGTTGGTTTGTGGCGTTCTGTCCCATATGTCCGCTAAAGGGAAGAGAGTGCCCCATTTCTAGGATTTGGCTTCTGTACTGTTTCGGTACTAGGAGCTGGTTGTAACCTTGGTCAGGCTTGCCCGTTCTCCGATAAAGTACGCCATCCTTAGAAAAAATGTCCCCGTGCTGTGTGGGTTCCTTAGCCATGGGCAGTTTCCTAAAGCAGGGTGCCAAGGTAGGATCCTTTTGTTGCGCTTCTTTAAGTTCCCTTGGTAACAAATTTGGCGCAGGCTCCTGTTCCTTCTTGGTTTGCCCTCTTGTAGTTACCGCTGCCACAATCGGCTCTTCCGGTTTCCCAATACACACGTATCTCCCGCCAAGTATGACTGGGTAGATGGGATCATCCATAACAGCCGCTTTGATCACACCTCTGACAAAGTCAGAGTGTATCTCCACCAATGCGATGGGAAGCGCTGTAGGTGCATCACTCTTACGAACTCCACAAAGTTGGACGGTCTCTGCTGTCTCTTGACCGGGTTTGACCAGGTTTCTGGCAACAATGCAATCATAAGAAAGCCCCGTGTCAAATAAGCAAGAAGTTTGAGAACCGTTCAAAATAACAGAACCTCGCGTTGAGGGTGTATCCCCAACAGGTTGGGAATCACTGTCAATAATTCCGCCTTGCGAGACTGTCAATAAGCATCCGATGCGTTTAGGCTCGGTGTGTTCGGTCTGATCATATGTCCCGTGCTCAGGGGTTCTCCCTTTGCCACCTTGTCCTTTCTGGCTACGCTGCCATGTAGGGCGGTCGGGTTGATCAGACTGTTTGGGGTGGTTGGGGTACTTGTTCTTGTAGAACTTGGATTTTTCAGGAGGGGGGTTTTGAGGTCCAGTTTCTCTGTGGTTGTTTTGGTTAGAAGCCTGAGAAGATTGCTCTGGGTTATGTTTTCGAAAATGCTCCTCTGTCGGTTTCCGCTTTGTGGCCGGTAGTTCAGCCAGCGCATTGTGATAACGCTCAGACTTTTCCAAAATGTCTTCAAGTTTTTCTGCCCCTGCTCAGCGAGAAATCTCCGGGTATCAGCAGACAAAGTGTTCTTTATTTGTTCAGTTAGAACAAGTTCCTCAAGACCTTCATAGGTAGAGGGGAGCTGCGAAAGCTCAAGGCACTTTGTTAGATATCCCTTAAGACGAGATGAGAACTGGTGAAAAGTTTCAGAATTCTCTTTCCGGCTGTTGCGAAACAGTTGCAAAAACTTGCGAGCGTTCATTTCAAAGCGCTCCAGTAACGCTTTCTTCAACACATCGTAGTCGTCTTGTTGGCTACTTTCCAGCTTAGAATAAACATCATAAGCAGAACCTTTTAGGGCCTGGGAAAGTTTCATATTCCAACGCGACCTCTCTAACCCGTACAGAGTTGCAATTTTCTCAAATTTTTCTAACCATGTGTCAATCTTCTCATTTGGACAAGGGAAAGACTCAAGAGTGAAAGACATAGCGTTGAGATGAAGAGATTGAGTGTTAGCAGGGTCAGTTAAGGAAGAATGAGGAGAAGACTCTCCATTGCTGGAGGTAGAGGCAGCCCCACGCCTTTGGAATTCCAGAGTTTTAAGAGCTAACTCATGCTGTCTCTCTTCTCTCTCCTTCTCATGCTGTCTCTCCTTCTCTCTTTCCTCATGCTGTCTCTCCTTCTCTCTTTCCTCGTGCTGTCTCTCCTTCTCTCTTTCGTTCGCCCTGCGGATTTCCATTTCCTCCTCAATCTTCTTCTGCTGTAATAGCCGGTCTTCCGCTTCTTTCTTCCTAGCTTCTTCTTCTTTCCTCTCCGCCTCGTATCTCTCAAGTTCGTCTCTGACAAAAGCTTTCGCTTCTTCGCCTTCCAGTCCCTCCTCTCTCGCTTCGTCCCTGAGGAGTTGTCTAAGCTTTGCCCTCTCGGCCATATTATGTCAGTGACTGAGACACGTTGAGATAGCAAATAGGAAAAAGAATAACCTGGTTCCTACCACTTAGGAGAAAAAATTTCCAAAAATCCGAAAGATGATATCCTTAACCCTGGGATACCTCCTCCAAAGTAAAATCTAACTATCGCTGCTATTATCGGCAATAAAGCACTCAATGCAAAACACGACTACGCCAAATAAATGGTGGTTAAGATTACAACTGAAAAATAAGTTGCTACAGTGGAAAAGCAAAAGAATATTGCAAAAATTAAAGAGAAAAATAATCCCTTAATTATAAAGTCCACTATCACGTTCACCCCTGAAGACAGTTAGGGTAAGGGAGGCAATTAATCTGGACAAATAGTCCGAAACGCACTCCTTAGCTTTTGCTCAAACACCTACTTCTTCAAAACCCAGTGAATGTTATACACTCACTACTTTACCAGCGTTTAGTATTACAATCAGCAGTTAACATATATCCCGACAAAATCAACCTGTAACCAAAATGTATATTATTCAAAGATGCTGTGGAAAAAAAACTATTAGTCTGTGTGGTCAGCACGCCCGTAAACAGATCGCTAGTCTAGGGGTGTCGTGGAATATTCTAATCCACATATATAAATTATTAGGTAAATATGAAGCCTAACAAATAAAATTAATAAAGAGAAGAGCAATGGTAAAATAACAGTGCTGTCACAAAGACTGTACTCGAAATCCCCTTGTTTTCTACTGCGTAAGCAAATTGTAACGTTTCACGTTGATATTAAAGGCCTTCTGCAACATACACGCGTTTCCCAAACACACAAAAAAAGGTGCTGCCTTTCTAAGAAAAACCTTGAAATATGCAAGTTGACCTAAATTTTAAATTCCATTCATGTCTTTTTCTACACTGCGTTACCAAAACGAACGAGACAGATGGACAAAAGGATAGCGGGAAGGGAGAGGCAGAAAGCCGAACACTAAACACGCTTCGCGCGATACACAAATGCTGCCATCACGCGTGTAAGGCCATGCACTAACTTTTTTTCAGACGGACAGTGATAAAATACATTACCCATCCCAGAGTTAGGTTTATAAATCATAAAAAAACGCTTATTAGGAAAGATAACAATAGATGGGTTTACGGTTGAAAACATAACAGTACCCAGACAGCACATCTTCGAAACAGGAGGTAGAAAATACATATTTTGAACGCAGCCACGTAGCTCCTTTAAATTGGGATATTTGGGTTCCTTAGGGCTTGCTGACAAAGAATATGTAAAACGTTACGCAAATAGTCCAGGAATTAATAAATTATAACCAAAATAAAATATTGGGGATGCCTGACAGCATAAAATCATTTCTGCTCATAAGATTTTTTTTATAACGTGTTTGAAAAAAATTTACGTTACAGAAATAGTCTACCATGTAAACTCCAAATTGATTGGAGCGCAACAAATGAAAGCCTAACCACGATTGGTCGGACTATAAATACTATCTTTCGTTGTCAAGGGAGACGGGGAAGGGTAACATTTTTTCAAACACTTGTCGAAACGTGGCTCATTGGCTAGACTCGCTGATATAATCACTTAGGAGCGTTAGTTCGAAACCACTTGTTTAAATAAGCTTGATAAAGCGACAGTGCGTTGAAGCCAGCTCACATTTTTGCTAAAATAAAAGCCTGGAACATAAGCAGATGGGAATTTGTGCCAGTAAATGTGCCAGAATTCATTGCTAATCAACGTATCTGTGTTTATTTCCATGAAATTGTGGTAAGCTTGAACCATTCAATATCTTTTAATGAAAATTGAATGTGAATTGTTGATTTATGCCTGTATATATATATGTGTAGTTCAGTGGCAAACGTGAGGTAAAGCCTATAATGCTCCAGCCTGAACAGAGGGTGTCGGAGGAAAGTCAAACGGCATGGAATGGCCAAACAGTACACTGACACCTGGATGATTGACTAGAAAGAAATAATGCTGGAAGTGCAGAGGCGTAGTAACCATTAAGAAGGGTAATACTGGAATAAAGTATTTCAAATGAAGCTGACAGTTGGCCTAACGCTCTGAACTCAATGTTTGTGCTGTGTTGTGATCAGTGTAAAAAGAAATTATAAGTTAGTTATGAAGTAGAAGGTACATCCTCCTTGATTTCAGGGACCGTGGTCTTGATGGTATTGAGCTGCACCTGGTCAGAGCTTTGCTGAATCCAGAGTCGGACAGCATACTCCTTGGTCCATTTAGCTATCAGTGAGGTGTCTCCAGAGCCCAGAGGAGAATTCGAGCAGAGGAGTCCTTTCCTGCCGCCATCACGCCAGATAAGCGAATTGGCCAGCTGAGCTCAACATTATGTCCCCTCATCTTGAAATGACTTTGTAAAATTAACATTAAGAGGGGAAATTAATTGTCTTAATATCAGGAACTGAGAACATCTCCAATACTAGTTTCCTTAAGACAAACTATTGAAGTCATGATGACAACTACCAACAGAGCTTGAACAAAACAAAACCAGTATTACCTCATACTACTATTACACAACTGACACACATAGGATATTTTTAATAATATATGTCACTACCAGATTCATATTAATACATTCTGTACATAACTTGTAATTAACATTGATTGTGATTCCTGGTTCCTTTGTCTTTGAATCAGGACACACATATGCCTTTATGATAGAAATGAATACATATTGTTATTTGAAAAGTTACGAGTGTCTCCTGTAAGATATTCTCATAGAGTGTTATATGTATGTGAGTGTCACAGTGTTGTCAAGAGTAGTGGATTAAATTAAATTGTTTATCTGTCTGTTGTTGTGACTTACACTTCACCATACTCATACCCTAGACACATAACGTAGCATCACACTATTCCAGAATAATTCTGACTGAGATATATAGATATGTGGTAGCAAGTAAGGTTATCTATAATACACTACTCTTAATAGATATAGATACCTTCACAGCTGATCTCAGTCAGTACACTAAGTCCCCTATAAATATTTATAACATCCCACTTCACCACATATATTGGGGGCTCGCTCTTGGGATTTTGAATCTTTACTTATTAAAAATATTGGGGGTAATTCACTTCAGGGAATATAAGAATTAAAAGGTATCCTTGGGTGGAATTAAATAAGGTTGAGCTCACGGTGCCTGTGTTGTCCATTAGATATACTTAGAGATTAAATTGTTGGTTAGACATTGTAGAAATTTACCTGATAGACAATGGCGGACCTGGCCAAGTTTCGATCTGCTGCTGTTCAGACTGCAAAGGAGTTAGGATTAGATGGGCAAGTTATGGTTGCCTATGTTACTACGGAATGTGACAAATTTATTGAACGCGAAGAAAGAAGGTTTGAAGCCGAAAGAAAGTTAGAGGCTGAAAGGGAAATTAAGAAGTTACAATTTGAAGCTGAGGCTGAGACTAAGAGGTTGCAGATTGAGGCTGAGGCTAAGAAATTGGAGGCAGAAAGAGAAGACAGAAGATTGGCTGCAGAAAGGGAAGAGAAGAAATTAGCTGCAGAAAGGGAAGAGAAGAAATTAGCTGCAGAAAGGGAAGAGAGGAAATTAGCTGCAGAAAGGGAAGCAGAAGATAAAAGATTACAAAGGGAACATGAGTTACGACTAAGGGAGTTTGAGTTTCAAGGCCATGCTCCTGAAAATGGTGCCAGTCCCTTTGCCTCTGATGCTACGGTTACTCAAGGAGCCTCAACCTCAGCTATGAACTTTCATTTAGATCATTTTGTTGAGAAAGACGATGATATTGAGAGCTATATAAATAGATATGAACTATTAGCTACCACGTATGGGTTAGAGAGAGAAAGGTGGAGCTTAAAGTTATCTCAGGGACTTCGTGGGGCAGCTTATGAAGTTTTTGCAAAAATGAGCAGAGGTGATCAGGAAAATTATGACATGCTAAAGCAGGCTCTTTTGTTAAGGTATGAAAAGAATGCAGAATTTTATAGGAAAAAATTTAGGAATGCTAAACTACTGTCAGGTGAAACCTATCACCAGTTCTCTGCACGAATAGAGACATACTTGGAGAAATGGACTTCTCTGGGGAAAACCCAAGATCTTAAGGAAATGGTCCTTATAGAGCAACTAAGAGAGTCCATGGCTCCAGACCTGAGAAAGTTTCTCATGGAACAAGGTGCAGAGAGGCTGGATGAGTTGCTAAATGTTGCTGAAAGGTATCAAGCAGCTCAAGCAGAGGTAACAGGTAATAAAAAGAAACAGGTGGACAACTTTAGGGCACCACAGAACTTTAATAAATTTGATCCTAAGGATCAAAATAAAGGTAAGCACCAATTTGATAGGCCACGGTATGAAAATAAAAATAAATTCCCACAATTCGATGAAAGGAAATATGATGAAAGAAAATCTTTCAACCAAGGAAAAAGGTGGTGTAAGAATTGTCAGATGGACAATCATGACACTGACCGTTGCAGAAGGAAACCTGTGTATATGGCAACCCTTCAGGTCAGGTCGACCTCAAGACAGGTGGAGGATATTATGTTAGATACCACTCCAGAAGAGATGAGGAAGGCACAGGCTGGGGATAAAACACTCAAGCCTTGTTTCAGGAAATTGTCAACTTGTCATACAACTCCAGGCAAGGGAGATTTTTACATGAAAAACAAGTTGATGTATAGGAAGACTGGAGCTAGATCCAAAGGTCACGGACAGCTGGTTCTTCCAAAAAGATATAGGGCAGACTTAATAAGGAGCCTACATGTGAAACCAGATGGGGACCATGAGAAGATAGGTACCATCATTCAAAAGGTGGCTCACAATTATTATTGGCCCAAAGCAAGATGGGACATTGAAAATTTTGTAGAAAGGTGTAGCATAGCACATGAGGGAACACCCACAAGTGGGAACATGGATCAGGACCTGGACACGCCACGGGGCAAAATTAGGCCTGATAATAAAAAAGAGATATAAATTTGATAAAGTGGACCAAATGGAATGGGAAGCCCCTTTTCACGGACAAGCTTCACTTAACTGTTTTACAATGGCCACTATGCGGAGAGTGCAAAAAGATGTCTTACCCCAGGATAAGCCGACAATCCCTCAATCGGACTTAAACAAACTGGAGGAAGAGGATGTAGAGAGGAAATCTCTCATCAAGAATTTTAAGTGGGGAGAAAGCCCCAAAAGAAAAATTGGTAGCGGTCGTTTTGTGAATGATAATTCTGGGAGGAAAAATCATCACTATAAAGCTTCGAGTGGAAGAGACCATACCGGTGCATGGACAAATAGGTCCACACAATTAAAGGTCCATATGTAGCTTTGTTAAGAACGTGGACTGATGAAAAGGCAGAGGAAAACATTACATCTTCATACCAATATGTGAATGAGCTGACCACTCGGTTAAAAACTGGCTGGAAACTTGCCAATGAAAATTTGAAACAAGCCAGGAAGAAACATGCTGCCTATTATAACAGGAAGGCGAAGGACACAGATTTGGCTGTGGGAGAGAAGGTACTGCTTCTTTTGCCCGGGAGTCAGAATAAGTTACAAATTGGATGGCAGGGTCCATATACAGTTTTAGAGAAGGTATCTAGAACAAATTATAAGATAGATAAGAAGGGGAAAGAAAAAATCTATCATGTGAATCTCCTGAAGAAATATTTGGAAAGAGAACATCAGGAAGAGACACACTTGTTGACCTTGTCCATCGCCATGGAGATGAAAAAGGAACCACTTTCATCATTTGAATATCCATTACACCCCTGTGAGACAGCAGCACAGGTGAAAATCAGTACACATTTAACGAAAACTCAGAAAGAAAGAGTGCAACAGGTTCTAAATAATCATGCAGAGGTGTTAACAGACCGACCAGGGCATACAAACCTATTGGAATATGATATGAAACTAATAGACTCCACACCTGTCTGTATGAAACCATATTCGATTCCGTTTGCTAAGGAGAAAGCTTTGAAGGAAGAGATAGACTATCTGTTGAAGGAAGGAATTATTTCGCACAGTGAGTCTTCGTATAGTTCCGGTGTTGTACTCTTAAGGAAGCCCTCTGGAGAACATAGACTCTGTATAGATTACAGGAGACTGAATGCTATTACAGAAGGACAGGTGGATCCATTGCCGGATACAAATCAGCTGTTTGCCAGACTAAATAAAGCTAAATATTTCTCAAAAGTGGATCTGAGTAAAGGATACTATCAGATTCCAGTAAAGCCTGAGGTTAGACCTTACCTAGCTTTTAGTACCTCAGAAGGACACTATGAGTTTAATAGATTGCCATTTGGATTGAAGAATGCGCCTAGTGTCTTCTCTAGAATGATGAGAAAATTATTGGATCCTCTGAATAATCCCTGTATAACAAATTTTATGGATGATATCCTTATAGCAACAGAAACCTTTGAGGAACACATTGACTCTCTGAACATGCTGTTTGATCGACTTAGGGAGGCAAATTTAACAGCCCGACCAACCAAATGTTGCGTTGGATGTAAAGAATTGGAATTTTTGGGACACACAGTTTATCAGGGAAACATGACCCCTGACCCAAAGAATTTAGAGAAACTACAGAAAGCCCCGAGACCACAAACCAAGAAGGACGTGAGATCCTTTGTCTCATTATGTGGTTTCTACCAGAAGTATATCAAAAACTTTAATTCCATATGTGCACCGTTAACGGAATTGACACGTAAAGGACATCCAGATCGCATTACATGGACACCACAATGTGAAATGACTTACCAAGAATTGAAGGAAAAGCTCACAAGTAAACCCATTTTGAAATTACCTGACTTAAGTCAAGAATTTATAGTAAGGACGGATGCAAGTAATATTGGGTTAGGTGCAACTCTACTACAGAAATCAGATGCATTGGATGGGGAATTAAGCCCAGTGGCATATGCTAGCAGAAAGTTGAATAAAGCTGAAATCAACTACTCAACTAGCGAAAAAGAATGTCTTGCAGTAATATGGGCAATAAAGAAATTCAATATTTATCTATATGGGAAGGCATTTAAGTTGCAAACAGATCACAAACCTTTATCGTTTCTAGCACAGGCTAAGCATGAGAACTCTAGGTTACTCCGATGGTCTTTGCTTCTGGCTCCATATAATTTTAGCATTGAGTATATATCTGGAAAAACCAATTTGGGAGCGGATTTTTTAAGCCGCCATCCGTGTGATGAGAATCACCGTAAACCCCAGAAATAATAATAAATTTCTCTATGTGAATATAGAATAAAGGACTGACATATAATGTCTGTTTTAAGAGGGGAGGTGTCGTGGAATATTCTAATCTACATATATAAATTATTAGGTAAATATGAAGCCTAACAAATAAAATTAATAAAGAGAAGAGCAATGGTAAAATAACAGTGCTGTCACAAAGACTGTACTCGAAATCCCCTTGTTTTCTACTGCGTAAGCAAATTGTAACGTTTCACGTTGATATTAAAGGCCTTCTGCAACATACACGCGTTTCCCAAACACACAAAAAAAGGTGCTGCCTTTCTAAGAAAAACCTTGAAATATGCAAGTTGACCTAAATTTTAAATTCCATTCATGTCTTTTTCTACACTGCGTTACCAAAACGAACGAGACAGATGGACAAAAGGATAGCGGGAAGGGAGAGGCAGAAAGCCGAACACTAAACACGCTTCGCGCGATACACAAATGCTGCCATCACGCGTGTAAGGCCATGCACTAACTTTTTTTCAGACGGACAGTGATAAAATACATTACCCATCCCAGAGTTAGGTTTATAAATCATAAAAAACGCTTATTAGGAAAGATAACAATAGATGGGTTTACGGTTGAAAACATAACAGTACCCAGACAGCACATCTTCGAAACAGGAGGTAGAAAATACATATTTTGAACGCAGCCACGTAGCTCCTTTAAATTGGGATATTTGGGTTCCTTAGGGCTTGCTGACAAAGAATATGTAAAACGTTACGCAAATAGTCCAGGAATTAATAAATTATAACCAAAATAAAATATTGGGGATGCCTGACAGCATAAAATCATTTCTGCTCATAAGATTTTTTTTATAACGTGTTTGAAAAAAATTTACGTTACAGAAATAGTCTACCATGTAAACTCCAAATTGATTGGAGCGCAACAAATGAAAGCCTAACCACGATTGGTCGGACTATAAATACTATCTTTCGTTGTCAAGGGAGACGGGGAAGGGTAACATTTTTTCAAACACTTGTCGAAACGTGGCTCATTGGCTAGACTCGCTGATATAATCACTTAGGAGCGTTAGTTCGAAACCACTTGTTTAAATAAGCTTGATAAAGCGACAGTGCGTTGAAGCCAGCTCACATTTTTGCTAAAATAAAAGCCTGGAACATAAGCAGATGGGAATTTGTGCCAGTAAATGTGCCAGAATTCATTGCTAATCAACGTATCTGTGTTTATTTCCATGAAATTGTGGTAAGCTTGAACCATTCAATATCTTTTAATGAAAATTGAATGTGAATTGTTGATTTATGCCTGTATATATATATATGTGTAGTTCAGTGGCAAACGTGAGGTAAAGCCTATAATGCTCCAGCCTGAACAGAGGGTGTCGGAGGAAAGTCAAACGGCATGGAATGGCCAAACAGTACACTGACACCTGGATGATTGACTAGAAAGAAATAATGCTGGAAGTGCAGAGGCGTAGTAACCATTAAGAAGGGTAATACTGGAATAAAGTATTTCAAATGAAGCTGACAGTTGGCCTAACGCTCTGAACTCAATGTTTGTGCTGTGTTGTGATCAGTGTAAAAAGAAATTATAAGTTAGTTATGAAGTAGAAGGTACATCCTCCTTGATTTCAGGGACCGTGGTCTTGATGGTATTGAGCTGCACCTGGTCAGAGCTTTGCTGAATCCAGAGTCGGACAGCATACTCCTTGGTCCATTTAGCTATCAGTGAGGTGTCTCCAGAGCCCAGAGGAGAATTCGAGCAGAGGAGTCCTTTCCTGCCGCCATCACGCCAGATAAGCGAATTGGCCAGCTGAGCTCAACATTATGTCCCCTCATCTTGAAATGACTTTGTAAAATTAACATTAAGAGGGGAAATTAATTGTCTTAATATCAGGAACTGAGAACATCTCCAATACTAGTTTCCTTAAGACAAACTATTGAAGTCATGATGACAACTACCAACAGAGCTTGAACAAAACAAAACCAGTATTACCTCATACTACTATTACACAACTGACACACATAGGATATTTTTAATAATATATGTCACTACCAGATTCATATTAATACATTCTGTACATAACTTGTAATTAACATTGATTGTGATTCCTGGTTCCTTTGTCTTTGAATCAGGACACACATATGCCTTTATGATAGAAATGAATACATATTGTTATTTGAAAAGTTACGAGTGTCTCCTGTAAGATATTCTCATAGAGTGTTATATGTATGTGAGTGTCACAGTGTTGTCAAGAGTAGTGGATTAAATTAAATTGTTTATCTGTCTGTTGTTGTGACTTACACTTCACCATACTCATACCCTAGACACATAACGTAGTCATCACACTATTCCAGAATAATTCTGACTGAGATATATAGATATGTGGTAGCAAGTAAGGTTATCTATAATACACTACTCTTAATAGATATAGATACCTTCACAGCTGATCTCAGTCAGTACACTAAGTCCCCTATAAATATTTATAACATCCCACTTCACCACAAGGGGGTAATATTTTTTTTTTTAAAAGATACACAGTCACAAGACATCACACTGTTACTCTATATCAGAATACAGAATCTTAAGTTCAAAATCCAGATAGACGAGTCCACATTTTTCGTACTCGTCTTCCTATTCTAAGTTCAAAAATCCGTCGGGCGAGACCACATTTGTCGTATCGCCTTAGGATTTTGGGTTCAATTCCCGGTAACGAGCGACCATTTGTCGTAGATTTTCGATAGGAGAATTAAGACTAGGTTTGGTCCCTTCTGAATAGGTTTGAATAGGTGATAGACTCAGTGAGAGTTAGTGAAAGGTAATAGAATTTCCACACACGTGAGATGATAGATTTTGATATAGTGGCTGTCTCTGAAAGCGAAAAGAATTCTTCTCTCTCTCTCACCTATCTTCTACAACAGTTGTTACAGCGTCAGACAGACTACACCAATATACAGATTACGTATATTTCTATCACTCACAGGCACGCACATACACGTGACGACCGGTAAACACACAGACGTGGGAAAACTATAACAAAGATATATATTTATCTAGAACGAGCTGACCAAACACGATTATTAAGTTCAAGAGCGATTTTAATATCAGGAAAAATCGGCTCACAACATCAAAGAAAGTACATCAAGGAAAATACATATACACATAGTCATAAAAATTCAAGGAAATGTTGCAAGGATGATAGCCCCGTTATAGTGTTAACTCTAGGTTTAGCCCGGCCCCGTTAAGAGAACAGATGATGGCGCCCGAGTCACAGATACATAGGGTTTGAGTCTAAGAGTTTTCTTTGTTTTATCTCGTAATTATATGCACAGAGTTTGAAAAAAAAATCTGATTTAACCTAAGACAAAAACACAAGAACTCTAGCCTTAGCAACAAATTATGCAGATTGAAAAAAAAAATTTAGGACAGCAACAGGGTGTCAAAGATATAATAGTGGAAATATCACTCAAACCAGCGTACACTCATTCATTCCGCCATGGCCTCTCATACAGGTACTCACGACTTTGCTCGCTGCCTCTTGGAACACACTGATTTTAGATTTTCACACAGACTCAAAAAAATGCAGTCTTCTGCCAAGAAGTCCCCAGTTCCAAAAGACGTATTTAACTCGGAGTCTCCGGGAACGACTACTTGGGTGTGCAAATTTGTTCAAATGTCTGATTAAGTCACCTAACAGTTATTCCAGGCGCGGGAGTTAGCAGAGCACAGTGTCAATAGCGTAGGTTTCTAGAAATGATGAATGTCAGGTCGGTGCCTTCCCTCAGTATAGGATTCACTTTAGTCACACCACAGATTTGTCCACAAAAAATATATATATATATATAGTCGGGAAATGTTAGTTAATACTAGAAGTATTTCGCGCCACCAGGCAGAAAGATTACGTAGAGTTTTTTTCTAGAAGAAATTAAGATCTGGCTCCAAGGTCCAGTATTTATCATTACAGTCTTTGAAAACCCGTTTTTGGGATATAGTATTTCTGGCTAACTCGGGTTGCATATACACTGTTAGACCAGTGGTACTTAAGAAACCCACGTGGTTCAAAATAAGGACTGTCTATTTCTTCACAAGTATGGAAACTACTACTAGGTGCTGGTAAAGTTAGGGTCACCCCACAACTTTCACTGTGTGGAGGAAAAATAACACATATAATATAATAAACAGAATCTGTACTGGTTATAACTTACATTTAAACTTGCAAGCAGAGAGCTTTGCTTATCATTTAAACTTCCCGTGACGTAAGTTATATTTAAAAATCAGCAATCCTCATGAATTAGGAACACGTGCGTATTCCGTCACCATTCATGAGGCTCGATTCTAGAGTTTATACGTTAGTTTAGAAAAATACACTCGACTGAGTATTAGCGGTTAAATTAAATTCATAAATAGCTACAATTGCCGTTATAAGCTAGAAATTTTAATTTTATTCTGCTTTCCACTGAATGCTTCCCTAGAAAATATAATAGCCTACCACTTTATTTCTCTTCTGCGCTAAAGAAATAGATTAAAATGAATTAAGCGATTAAACACTTTAACACTCACAAAATCTATATATCTATCATATTAATTACCTCAACCACAGAATTACAGGTAGTCGCACAACTTAAGAATATGGATGCTGAAAATATTTCTGGAAGTCTAGAAGTTCGACAAATTTCCGAAACAAACTGAGATCTTCGCTAACAGCTATTCTGTTTACGAGCAACCTATCTACTGTGAGTCTATGAGCGGGAATGAAATTAAAGTTTCAAACTTGGCCAATATCTTTAAAATCGGACACAGGATCCTAATCTTATTTCGCCAAGCGAAATAGTCTCCCCTGTCCGTATAACACCTTCGTCCGCTTATCGCGTGACGTAACAGCCATCAGTGGCCGAGGGCTTGCATGAGTTGCAAATCTCAGACCACCGTCTGCAGTGCGGAGTGGATTTTCACGCTAAGCCGGGTTTTTTTTCTGACGAAAAACCTCATGCGTTTACTGAAATGCAGACTCTCTGTCTACTTTCCATGTCCCTCGGGTGAATTTTCACGCCCCAGGACAGAGACCCTCAGACGAATGTCTAGCGAATGCTGTAAATTCACGCCTATCATCCGACCAGCGCGACTGACATGTACGCAATACCACCCAGGTGCGATTCTCAGTTTTAGAGAAAGGAAAACAGGTAAAGTTTGCGAATTATATGAAAATAATATTCGCAAAACGAATGGATGAAAAATATACAGGAGAAAAGGAAATACAGAGATAATAAAAGAGAGAATTCGGGTGAAAGAATAGGAAGAAGATGTAGGAAATTAAATGAATATAAACCCTACGTGACAAGCTTGTTCCCTTGTTCTACAGCACAGGTCGACCATTGTAGCTTGTTGCCTTGTTCTACAGCACAGGTCGACCATTGTAGCTTGTTCCCTTGTTCTACAGCACAGGTCGACCATTGTAGCTTGTTACCTTGTTCTACAGCACAGGTCGACCATTGTAGCTTGTTCCCTTGTTCTACAGCACAGGTCGACCATTGCAGCTTGTTACCTTGTTCTACAGCACAGGTCGACCATTGTAGCTTGTTCCCTTGTTCTACAGCACAGGTCGACCATTGTAGCTTGTTCCCTTGTTCTACAGCACAGGTCGACCATTGTAGCTTGTTCCCTTGTTCTACAGCACAGGTCGACCACTGTAGCTTGTTCCCTTGTTCTACAGCACAGGTCGACCACTGTAGCTTGTTCCCTTGTTCTACAGCACAGGTCGACCATTGTAGCTTGTTCCCTTGTTGGAAGCCTATTTCAAACATTTATATGATTTTGTAGTTGTGGTTTTTGTAGCAACATGATGAGGTTACCAGCCCAATGTTAAACCTCCTATTAGCCGCCTTTGACTAGATGTTGGAGGGAGCTGTAGCGACTGACTACCACAACGTAGCTGCCAGCAAATTGTTGTGTGTTAAATATTTTCTAGAATTATTTGCAAGGGAGACCTCTAGTTGAAGATGGATGTCAGACACAAGAACTTTCGTTATTTTTGTTTCAACAAACCATCACAATGCCGGCGCCAGAAATGGTACCAGCGTTGGCTCCAGGCATTGTTCTTTCTAAAGTTCATTTATAGTCTATGTTTACAGAGTGTTGTCAATCGTTAAATCTCTAAATTTCTCTTACTCTTCCTCTGGCATGATTTAGCTTCTTCTTGTTTCCGATTCCCCCACTCTTTTTGGTCTCCCAGCCCCCGTCTTGATACAGTAGGGATCGGTAATGATTGTATCACAAAGTAACGGATCAAACCGCAACAGCTTACTCTTACCTCATCATGAATGTAATTGTTTTCTTAAACAAAAAACAGTCAACGGCACTAACATTCTGTTATTATTATTCTTACGATGCATGGACTGAAAGTTGGACACTTTAACTGCCCTGGTTAATGTAGTTTTCATTACTGCAGTAGCTGTTTCTATCTCCAATCTCATGCCGGAGGTTGTTGTCATGTTTTAGAGACATTAACAGTTCGGAATGAGCCAGTCTGGTCACACTTTACATGTTGCTTAGGCAGTCATGGCACAAATAACATTAGCAGGGAATAAACATCTTTAGTGTTATAAAAGTATGATAGGTACAAGTTCGGAGGGAATTTCAGTGCTAGGATCAAGGTAAAGTATAACAAGTAGTAATATTTAGAGGGAATAAACTTCAGTGCTAGGTTCAAAGTGAAGTACGACGGGTAAAAGATTAGAGTCAAATAACGTCAGTGCTAGGATTAAGG
Organism: Oreohelix idahoensis; assembly: GCA_024509875.1. Lineage (NCBI taxonomy): Eukaryota > Metazoa > Mollusca > Gastropoda > Stylommatophora > Oreohelicidae > Oreohelix > Oreohelix idahoensis. The sequence goes on from JAMPIV010022055.1 coordinate 371,539, forward strand.
TGAAGTTAAAAAAAAAAAAAAAAAAACATGATTGGGTAGTATAAACTTGAGAGCTAGGTTCAGGGTGAAGTAAAACAGGTAAAGGTTTGGAGAGAATTAACTTTAGAACTAGGCTCAAGGTGAAGTATGACTGGTGAAATGTTTGGAAGGAATTAACTTCAGTGCTAGGATCAGAGTGACGTATAATAGGAAAAATGAAAAATAGATTTGTCTCAGACGCTGAAAGAGAAGCATAAAGAGAGAGCGAGAGAGAGCGAAAGAGAGAGGGAGAGAGAGGGAGAGAGTAAAAGTAAAAGAGGAAGACGAACTGCAAGAGCGCGCGCACACACACACGCACGCACGCACGCACGCACACACATATGTCGACATATACAGATACATAACGATTTATTTTAGAAATATCGCAATAGGTAAAAGGTAAAGGATCCCGTTTACACGCCCGTGGAGGCATATTGGGAATATGGTGTTAGGCCCATATTTTCTCGACCAAATATCGCAATGATTGACGTTATTAGTATTTGCAAGAATGGAAATAACTCTGTGTGTGTGTGTGTGTGTGTGTGTGTGTGTGTGTGTGTGTGTGGATGTGTGTGTGTGTGTGTATGTGTGTGTGTGTGTGTTCATGTATGAATAAGAACTACTAAGATCAGGAGAGATCGACCTAAAAACAAGAAATGTAAGACAACTTGCTCAACACAGTCATTGTGACCAAAACAACATTTATGAAACAATCATGAACATTAGAAGTTATATTTTTAGCGGAACCATAAGGTGTAGAACGAACGAACGAACGAACGAACTTTATTTTCTAAGGGTTAAGAATTGGGCACGCAGGCCCGTCTGACATTCTGCCCTTCCTCTCTCTCTCTCTCTCGTCATGTATACTATATCCTTTCATCCTCACATTTACTTTAAGCATTATTAAGGCATTTATCGTTATAAAAGTAATATTACATTTGCAACAATCATCATAATTAAAGTACGTTTTTAAAATAAAATTTAAAAATAAAATAAAATAAATAATAATAATAATAATAATCATGAATTTAAAAATAAAGTAAATAAAAATAAACATTAAAAAAAAAAAAAAACAACAACAACAAGACATAAAAATCGAATTCTCCGTACAGTAAATTAGTGATTTGAGACATATTCAGAAGTATGATATAAGAACTTGTGAAATTTTCAAACGGTGTGCAACTGAATGACTCAGGGACTTTTTTTAGGTTCAACAAGATGAGGTGGGGTAAACAGTTACTTTCCTCGTTGTCTTTGCGTCTCGAACGAACGAACGAACGAACGAACTTTATTTTCAAAGGGTTGAGAATTGGGCACGCAGGCCCGTCTTACATTCTGCCCTTCTTTTCTCTGTCATCTTACATACCGTATCCTTTCAAAAGCGCATGTATTTTTAGCATTATTTAAGCATACAACATTATCGAGGTAAAATAATAACATACATTTGTAACATCCAGACATAATCAAATTTAAGGGGGGAAAAATTATTAATTAAAATAAATCAACAAAAATTAATACCTTTAAAAAAAAATTAAAAAAAAAAAAATTAAAAAAAAAAACCAAAAAGAAACTAACAAACACAATCTAAACCATTCATACAGTAAATAAGACATAATTTGAAACGTAATCAGATAATGGTGGCATATAATAAGAACTCGTGACATTTTGGAAATCTGCTGAATTAGCTGGGACTTCATGTGTTGTCAGCGCATGCGGAAAATGTTCCCACAGGTGAGCAACTTTGAGTCCCAAGCAGATACTGCCACAGGGAGTGAATTGTTGACGCCTCCACTATACGAGATCCAGTTTTATGACCTATGCTCCTTAGGGAGGTAAAGGGTATTGACTGATAGATGAGAATCGTACATATAGGCCCGTCTTGCATTTTGCCCTTCCTCTTACTCATCTTTATTGCTAGGTATCCAGACATTCTCCAACATACTTAAGGTATTCGTTCAACGGCGATGCAACATTATAAATAATATAAAAGCATACATTTACAGTATCTGATTACAATTAAGAAGTAAGGTATATTGAAATGAAAAACTAGATCATCAGACCCTCCATACAGTATATTAGATAATAATAATTCGAAACATAATCCCTTAGGGCGGCATATAATCCGCACTCATAATGTATTTGAACAGTCTACGATTATATGAGTAGGGACTGTGCATGTTTTTCAGGTCATGTGGAAGATTGTTCCAAAGATGAGCAGCTGAGTAAGCCAAGCTCTTCTTGTACAAATCTAGCCTCGGCTTGGGTACCTGTAACTGGTTTAAGCGCTGACTACGTTTTTCATTGAATTTGAAAAGTGGCCACAGATACGTTGGAGCATTATGTGACAAGATTTTGTGAGCGAATTTAGCTTTGTTAAATAGGAAGCGCTTTCTAAGGGGTAATATTTTAAGATAGTTATATAGATCTATACAATGTGTTTGGTGTTTATCAGCAACTAGGCGCACTGCACGTTTTTGAAGTGAATGAAGCCTTTTTGTGTTGGATATGGAACAGCCATCCCAGATTGTGGAACAATAGTCTAGGTATGTTTGTATGTGAGATGTGTAGAACATTTTCCTTGCCCCCTCATCCAGGAAGTGTTTGATTTTGGCTAATTGGTAAACTTTTTGTGCCGTTAGCTTTGTGAGTGCACTTACATGTGAGTTCCAACTTAGGTGCTGGTCAACAGTTAGACCTAGAGTTTTATGTTCATTTACGTTTTTAATTAGTGATGTTCCAATGTGGAGCTGAAGTGTTGTTTTCTGCGAGCTTTGTAGTTTTTGTCTGGTTGATATTAACATACATTTCGTTTTACTAATATTTATTTGCATTCGATTCTCGTTGCTCCACTTAATAATATTATGTGTATCAGTTTGTAAAGATAGTTCTAGTGCAGTGCAACTTTTGTCACTAATGTAAACAGTACAGTCATCGGCAAACAGGTCACAGGATGAATGTTTGATGTCCAGAGGAAGATCATTAATGTATACGGCAAAGAAAAGAGGGCCGAGAATAGAGCCCTGGGGAACACCGATATCAACAACAGTTGGGTTGGACAAAGAATTATTGTAAGACACCACTTGTAGAGAAGGTTCAAGACAGGGCATACAAATAAGAATACATTAAACAATATGGCGACTATAAGAACAGACCGTTTTATCAGAAAGCTCCTAAGATCCAGGAAGACGAAGTAACATGAAACGCATCACAGCCTTTACGCGCTAAATAAAAGAGCTTGTGATCCAAGCTGTTGAAACACTCAGACGTTCTATTTTGGTGTAGACAAGGTTAGGATATAGGATTACTCACTGACATATGCTAATGACGACATTAACCACTGACATACGAACGATAACATAATAATAATATGTCTCTTTGAAACAGACGAATGCCGCCCCTACGATGCCGCTTCCAGTAAATGCCAGCGTAGACAAGTAAGCATTTAACAAAGTACATCCAGTGGAATGTACAGGAAACATTTCCAATAAATGTCAGAATTCCTGTTTCTCGTCTCGTCTAACTGTCGTGATCTTTCTTAACGACGCAAGCGAATACTATGGTTTATACAAGGGTCTTTTATGTTGGACAACGCCTTAATACAATCGATGGATCTTGCTTTCAATTGAAACATGCGGTCCATGTACGAAATGAGGCAAAACACGTAGTTGTATAACATTACATTTAGGTACATATGTACACTTCTTTTCCGTATATGTATTTGTTACACATATTTTAAACACACATTCTGTCACGTGAGATGATCTTCACCTTAAAGTATCATATCAGCGGGCGTGGGTGATCATGTCCCCAGTGCTGTTTGTCAATTATGTTATTGATTTTTTCCTTGCCACGATGTTAAACTATTGAGTGTCGTATTTTGATGTTGTCCTCTGTCTCTTGTTCTTTCAGCCTACCCTGTTATAACAGTATATTCCAACTTTCATTTTTCTCAGTGCAAACCTAAAAACATTGTGCGACTTCTTTCTGATTTGAATAGTAAGCGTCTTTTGTCTACTGGCGTCTTTTGTCTACTGGCGTCTTTTGTCTACTGGCGTCTTTTGTCTACTGGCGTCTTTTGTCTACTGGCGTCTTTTGTCTACTGGCGTCTTTTGTCTTTTGTCTACTGGTCTACTGGCGTCTTTTGTCTACTGGCGTCTTTTGTCTACTGGCGTCTTTTGTCTACTGGCGTCTTTTGTCTACTGGCGTCTTTTGTCTACTGGCGTCTTTTGTCTACTGGCGTCTTTTGTCTACTGGCGTCTTTTGTCTACTGGCGTCTTTTGTCTACTGGCGTCTTTTGTCTACTGGCGTCTTTTGTCTACTGGCGTCTTTTGTCTACTGGCGTCTTTTGTCTACTGGCGTCTTTTGTCTACTGACGTCTTTTGTCTACTGGCGTCTTTCTGGACACTCTTCTTACTCCTTTTCATTGTACATGGCATTGTTAACGTTCTTCTAAAAAACTGCATGCTTGTGACCTCCATGGATTTCCTTGTTGCCTTACTGGCTGCACAAGATTCACTGCTGTGTTATTAAATTGGATCTATACAACACTGAAGAGCTGTCTTACTATAATTACAAAGATTTGTTTCATAATACTTTTCATTTTGTGGAAATTAGTTTTTGGCTGGGATATTCAGTTCTTCATATATGACGTGCATATTCCATCTCATGTTTTTAATGTGTCTAGGTATTTGAATCTATTGATTTCTTTCAAAACTATAGCATTTCCTCAAGATGGTGCTTTCAGAAGAAGACTTTCTTTTTCTGTGACCATTATTTCTGTCTTTAAGCGTTCAATATTTAGAACTTTAATGTTACATTCTGCATCACTTGTTTCCAAGTCTTTTTCACTTTTGCTATTACAATTAAATTAGCAGCGTAAGTCAGGTTGTATATATTATGTCCATCAACTGATATTCCTGGCATGTCTCATTATAGTTTTACTGTAACAGATAAAAAAATCAGGTGACTGCCTAACATTGTTTTATCTGTAGAAACTTTTACTTTTTTGGGGCAAATTTTTGTAGCTGCTATTTGATACCACTTTGTGTTATTTGTTATTGTCGAAAATTTCTACATCTGGTAATGGTTCCCTGCAAAATCGATGGTTATGCTTTTCAATATTTTGGTAATTTCTTTATCTTTAACTTTGTTAAAAGCCTTTGTGTAGTCTAAAAATCACATGTACATATATGTTATTATTCCTTTATCTCTTTCTGTTATATTTGTGCCTTTATCTTCCACAGATCCATACTGTTCATATTTGTGCCTTTATCTTCCACAGATCCATACTGTTCATATTTGTGCCTTTATCTTCCACAGATCCATACTGTTCATATTTGTGCCTTTATCTTCCACAGATCCATACTGTTCATATTTGTGCCTTTATCTTCCACAGATCCATACTGTTCATATTTGTGCCTTTATCTTCCACAGATCCATACTGTTCATATTTGTGCCTTTATCTTCCACAGATCCATACTGTTCATATTTGTGCCTTTATCTTCCACAGATCCATACTGTTCATATTTGTGCCTTTATCTTCCACAGATCCATACTGTTCATATTTGTGCCTTTATCTTCCACAGATCCATACTGTTCATATTTGTGCCTTTATCTTCCACAGATCCATACTGTTCATATTTGTGCCTTTATCTTCCACAGATCCATACTGTTCATCATCAATTTCTGCATTTGTTTTACTTCTCACTATTCTTGTACTAATTCTTAATAATATTTTTGTCACATGACTCTCATGACTAATTATGCAGTGATCTTCCCATTCGATGGCTCTAAGTTTCTTTGGCAAAGCTAGGAAAATGGATTTTAGTAGACCGTCAGTTACATATCCACTGTTGTAGATGTCATTTAACAGTTTGTTATCACTCCAAATTTTCGAACGATTCCCGTGTCCCCTACTGTTATATTATATTTCTGGTTCATGGTCCGTGCCTTTGTTCACATGGCGCATGGCATTTTCAACTTCTCTATGGTCACCAATAATTGCACTATACCACACGCATGGATAAGAAAAGAATCCAAAAAATTGTCTATAAAAACACGACTCCTATACAACAAAGCCAAGCCGACTCACGCTATTCTAACAAACAATGCCACACGGTACCTACGACCTTTGTTTAAAACCAGTAGAAGAGACGGACTACAATTACATCAGTTACGTCTGCCCAAACCAAGGATCGACCTGCTCAAAAAGAGCCTAGCATATTCTGAAGCTTACCAACGGGCTGATCACCCGTTTGCCAGTCACTTCGATTACGGAAACAACAGCAAATGGATTGATTTGCCGTTGCCCTAAAGACGCCAATAGGCGTGATGGGAAACAATGACAAAGAAAACCTATCTGCTGTTGCCCTAAGACGCCACTAGGCGTAATGGCCACTGACTGCTTTGACGGTCGGTGGCTAAGGACGGAAGAAGAAGAAGAAGAAGATATTCTGAAGCTTACTTGTGGAACAGCCTCCCATACAACCTAAAAAACCTTCCTGCACAATACTCGATCACCAAAGCACTTTACAAACACTTCATCAACACCAGATATCTACCCCCATAGAAGCAGCCTTTGTCTATGCACATCTCATCCATATGTCAACCTTTCTTTTCCTCTCCAGCTCGTTCTGCGTTCAATTATCTTTCTATGTGAATAATCTTTAGTATATCTACGTAGTATTATTAAATGATGTTATGTATGTGTGAATGTACCTGTATATCACTGATTATGTTTCGAATTAGTGTCTGATAAACTGTATGAATGTTAATTTTGTTCTTTTCTTTCTTTCTTTTTTTTTTTTTGCTTTTGTTGTTCTTGATTTTTTTCACGACTTTTTTTTTTTTTTAAACATACTTAATTTTTATGATGATTGCATATTGTAAATGTAAGCTGTTATATTACCTTTATAATATTGCATGCCTTTAAATTAATGCTTAGTACATGTAGGAATGAAAGGATACAGAATACAAGATGAGAGAGAGAGAGACAGACAGAGAGAGAGAAAGAGGCAAGGCAGAATATTAGACAGGCCTGGGCGCTCAATCCTTAACCCTTTAAAAATAAAGATCGTTCGTTCGTTCATATACCTACCACATATATTGGTGGTCCTTCACAGTTGTCCTGAACGTTCAATTCTAATCTTTCATTATCATACAGCTCATTTAAGTATTCTTTGACGACATTTGTGGGTGTCGTTTTATATTTTTTATTTCTCTCCTAAATTATCCATTTATTTCTTCATTTTTCGCACATGAATTCGTGCCATTGACACTCCCTAAATTGCTATACCCTTTCTCACACTGCAATAGTGTTATTTCACGGGTAATTGACTATCTTGAGGATTAATTGTAATCGCTTAAGTTGCCGCGCCATCTTGTTTGCAGACGGTAAACGTGAAAGTAATGGTTGACTTTGACGTAACTCATTTCCGACCCAGACAGAGCAGGCGAGTGACCACCTGTGTTTCGAGGTTGGTCAATGCGCCTCCCGATACCTCGGCGGGAGGGGACACAGGAAGCCGTATTGTCTGTCTGAGGGAGCCGGCTGTGATCCGCGTACGTCAGTGATTATCTGTCTGGCGGAAGATTTGAGTTTGCGTGATAATCACTTTATCATTTTTTTCCAGACATTGCCGGCGTCTTTATTACCGATAAAACATATCTGAAGAGACATTAAGAGCAAGGTAATCATTAGGGATGAGATCACATATTTTTTGGCAAGTCTGTGCAGTAGCGTAATAGCAAAGGAAGTAATCATGCCATATGTGAAAGATAGGTCATAGGTTTAAATTTTAACGTGATAATTTCAAATACGCGGGGAAGAATTAAAATTAACACCCGGACCCCCTAGTTCTAAGAGCAGGATTGGTTCAATCAAGAGCAGGAAATGAACAATAGCTCTGATTGACAAGTTTGTCGGAAACACCAGCCTGGAGGAAGAAATGAGAAAATAACCTAGCAAATTCGGAGACTAAGACAGACTGCATTACAACGTCAAAAGAGCAACCCCAGGAACCGGAGAAGAATCGGACAGAATTCCAAATTAAATAGGACAGGACCGGAGTATTTGGGCATCTTTGAAACTTTGAAACAGGAGATTGTAGATCCCAAGTTGGGGTGAGTTGTACATATTTTTTACAATGTGAATTTGACATGTTTTTCTTGCTAAGTGGTTATACAAGACATACGAGGCTGGCAACCTCAACATATGAAAATAGTATAATAAATCATAAACGTCTACAGCAAGCACTGGTGTTTGCCTCATGCTAGTTATTACAGAAAACCGAAAGCAGAAGTAATCCCAGACTCAGAATGCAGCAGTGAGGAGTGATGATTACATCACATGCGCATAGTGCTTATATTTTCATTATTGAGTTATATGTAAACCTTATGCACAAGCCAATCGCGCTATCCAGACACATTGTTCCCGTTAAATTAACAAGAAGAATAACGGTGATTTCTAATCTTATTCCCTGAGTTATGCTGTATATGCTCAGGGAGAATAAAATCTCAGAGAGACCAAACTGGTGGGCGGACAGCGTGAAAAGGCGCCTGTTTATTATTCCGACCACAATGTACTTAGCAGAGGCATTTGTTATTTTATTTTCTCTAAAGTTCGTGGCACGAGACCAGATAGAAGTAAGAGTTTCTACGCCACTAGTTTGTAATTCAAGAGCTGGGATTCGACACTAACCACCTACATTGGACGAGTTGTGTAGAGAAGTACCCTCATCACAACAGACTTGACGAAACACCTACTCAACCATTTGAAGAACTAAGTGCTTATTAAAATTCGAACGCAACTTACTTTTATAATTTCCCTATCAAAGTCTATATGTAGACACTTTTTATTTAAATTTCACCCATCATTCATATTTATTTTAAACTATTAAAGAATAATTGATTATTAAATTTGTTACGTGTTATTTTACAAATTCATAGTTGATTCTATTACTATAATTATGAGAGCGTACGTATGTATCAGTCTCTTTAATACATATTTACATCTATAGAGTCAATAAATAATAATAAGGGATTTCGCTGAATTAACTCAACTGGGGGCTTGAGCGAGCTAATTATTGCATAACCCATCTTCACGAGAAGCGGTGGGTCAGATACCAAAGTTAACATTGCTCCGCCTCATGCAGCATTGTTTTTGACATCTGAAATATCTTGTGAAAACTGCCTTGAGGTAGAAGCATCATTATCCTTCTAGCTACAACTCTGCCAAGAGTAATCTTGTGCGAAGGTAGACACCTTTGAAGACCCACATTAAATACTCTAAGTTTTGGCCACTGTTGGACCACTAATGCAGAGCAAAAGGGAGGCAACCAGTGACATATTCCATCAATTTTACTATTGAGTTCTCTTGACCCATTTATTTGTTCCCTTCTTTGTATTTCAAACAGCCAGTAGTTGTTTTGTGTTGTTCTTCTAATCTGATTAGTATATAACATGTACCCCAGTGTGGCGAATGCCCGTGCTTTTTATATGTCTGTGTTTCACTCGTCTTCTTCTCGCCTGTTCCCGTCCCTTCTCTCATAATGTGCACGCTCGATTCAGGTTTCGTGTTGTTTTTTTATTCCTGACCTGGTTGGAGATAACATTAACAACCCTATCTGGAACCAGGAAGATAACACTGCACTACCTTGTCACATAAATATAGGGTCGATCTCTTTTCCTCTCCGTCAGTATTTATTTACATTCTTTTTGTGTACACAATTTCCGTGGTCGCCCCTTGTCTTTCTCTTCTATCAAGCAGATATTTAGTACTTTCATATCATCTTACACCCCTCTCAGTAATAATTCGGCATGAACCCAGATGGGCCGGCCAGCGACCGAGCGTTGGGTTTACCTAAGGCGTGCCGGGCGATAAATTACCCGTCTGTGGACAGATTACAGACACGCACTTATAAATCGGACACACCTGAGCGGAAACGTTGTAAAAGTTCGGGCAGATGTAAGAAGTTATTTGTAGCCATTGCCGAGAAATGATCGGATGTTTTCATTCCATATTCTGCAGTAACGCGCAGAAATTTCCACGAGGAAATCATTTGAATTACTCCACAAAACACACATGTTTGAAACGATTGGCAGACATTCGGAATAAAGGCACAAACCCCCTTCCGCTTGGAGCCCTGCTTAACATCGTAACAAACAAATACGGGGGAAGACAGGCAATATAACCTGACACTTCAGCCAGAGTGGAACACTGTGAAAATTCACTAGCGCCAAGAAGACAACCAGATCTTGCCAGAGTAAAGTCTAAAAATCAGCTTTCAATTATCAGACCGGACCTTGTTTGAGCATTCCCAGGACTTAAAAGCCCAGGAAAAACTCTACCATTTTAACACGGAAAACGGGAATCTGAGGGAACTGAAACAAACACAAGTCGAAGTGGGAGCTTATTACTAAAATAAAAACACCCCAAACCAAGTGTAAGAGGCCTCTACAAGGGCCTATATTTCTCTGAGCCAGCAGTCTGTGAGCCTAAAGATTGGCTTGGTGGTACCGGTTGAGGGTACTATTTCTGGAACAAGTGAGGGTATAAGTGGCCTGAAGTCGACGCTAGACACCATCATCAGACGGGTCTTAGAGACGCGGAACCAGCTTTGCAGTTACTCCCTGATTCTTCTTGGAACGTGCTGCAACTCTTAATCTTGATCCAGTCACCTATCTGCGAAGAACCAAAACACAAGCGGGATCAGAAACCTCATTGGCAGCTAAGTAGTCAAATAAAAGCTGCCAAGTGAAAATTCCCCTTATATAAATCCCCATTAACATCATATGATGATGATGATGATCAATTTTTGTTAAAAAATATTCAATTTTTAATAACTATTAAAACCTAAGTGATTATTAAATTTGTTATTTATATCTATCAAAATTTAAAGTTGATTTAATCTTTTTGAATGTGTTGTATCCGTAGGTCTCAGACAATTTCTTAAATACACTCAATCAGAGCTACTAAATAATAATAGAGGAAATTCGCTGAATTAATTCAGCTGGGGGCTTGAACGAGCTATTATAAGATTACATAATCCTTCACAAAAGTTGTCGGCAGATCCTAGAGTTAACGTGCTCAGCCAATGCAGCATTGTTCTCGCTTTTCTGAATATCTTGTGAAAATTACCTGGAAGTAGAAGCATCATTATCCTTCTATCTACAACTCTGCCAAGAGTAATCTTGTGCAAAGGTAGATACCTTTGAAGACCCACTTCAGGTACTCTTGAGTTTTGGCCAGTGTTGGATCACTATGGCAGAGCTAACGGGAGGCAACCCGTGACATACCTGTGTTAAAAACGGTGGCCTATCTTTCACATAAAGCTTTGCCACAAAACTTATTGTATTGATAATCGGGAGATAAACTGCGAATATGCCGACAGGAGCGTTTAAAACACACGGAAGCTTACCTTAGGTGTGGTTTGAAGATTATGTAATACTTCCAGAGATAGACTCAGTTTTTATTCAACACTTATGATAACAATTTAAACTGAGGTTATATCATGAGTTATAAACATTGATTCATAAAGCAACAGGTAGCGTTTATACCTTATATAGGAGGATTTTCAAATAAACCCCATCGCATGTTGTTTTGCGGAATTGTCATGAGAGGGGTAGGGGAGAAGACCTATACTTAAGTCAGACATTCGAATATGCTTGGTCTAGATGAAATATATTAAAATAGACTGTGTCTGATTGGAGACTTTCCCCCGAGTTAGGAATCTGTGAGCGGGGGAAAAATGTTCATTATAATGTAGCACAATTTTAGACCCCGACACTGTATTTCCATCTCGTCAAGAAGACAGTTCAGAGAAGCCAGGATAACGAATAGAAACAAGATTCCAATAGAGAGAACCGAGCAAGTATTGAGTATCTTCTAAGGTTACACATAAAGAAAACTCAAATTTATAATACTGGAAACCAAAAGTCCTCTGAACCTATATACAGGATAATAGTGGGATTATAACTAACATTAATACCCTGACTACCTGTAAGACGGCCTCTGAAAACCAAGGCCCGAAACTATTCGGAAGTTTTCTCGATGCAAAAAGTATGTAAATTCTCACCAGATATAGGTGTGTTATATCAGTTGGTACGTGTCTGTGGATCAAGAGCTCGTGGTCTACGCTAGTTGTTGCTTTCGACAAGTTGTGAAGATCCTTGCCATGACATTCGGTGCGGTTAGCCCTGCAACAAAATCTGGGACGTTCCCTCACACAGAAGTCGACGATTGACGGAGCAGTCAGCAAACCGTTTTCAACATCTGGCCAGTTAAGTGATTTTAATCAGACCAGAGCAAACGAACTCACACTGCCTAAAAATAAACCACATTCACCGATATTTTTTTCTGTGAGGGAAAAAATTCCATAGTTTCAATTTCTTAAACCCATTTATTTATTTACTCTTATTAAGCAATAATTTATAATTAAATTTGTTATATGTAAATATAAATTGATAGTTGATTTAATTATTACAGAGTGAAGTGCACATGCATGACTCAGTTATTTTAAATATACAATACACCAGAGCAGCTAAAGAATATTATACTGAATAATTCAATTGTGGGCTTAGAAACGAGAAAATATATCGTTATCCTCATAGAAGGGGCAGGCAGATAATAAGTTCATAACAGCTTAGATAATCTCAGTTTGTGCCTGATTTCTGAAAATACTGAGTACTCCCTAAAATAGAAGCTCCATTCTTCTATTTACCACTCTGTCAAGAGTAATCTTGAGCGAAGTTAGATACATTTGAAGCCCATCATTGTATACTCTAAATTTTGGCCAGTGTTGGACCATCACTGCAGAGCAGTGGAGACAATCCCGTGACACCCAGTTGTAATATTAATTCAAAATGCATTGCTATATATATATTTTTTTTCTTTGGTATGATAATCTGTTTCTACTGTATTTCGTATAGACAATTATTTTCTTTGGTCTCATAATCTGTTTCTACTGTATTTCGTATAGTCAATTATTTTCTTTGGTCTCATAATCTGTTTCTACTGTATTTCGTATAGTCAATTACTTTCTTTGGTCTCATAATCTGTTTCTACTGTATTTCGTATAGTCAATTATTTTCGTTGGTCTCATAATCTGTTTCTACTGTATTTCGTATAGTCAATTATTTTCTTTGGTCTCATAATCTGTTTCTACTGTATTTCGTATAGTCAATTATTTTCGTTCGTCTCATAATCTGTTTCTACTGTATTTCGTATAGTCAATTATTTTCTTTGGTCTCATAATCTGTTTCTACTGTATTTCGTATAGTCAATTATTTTCGTTGGTCTCATAATCTGTTTCTACTGTATTTCGTATAGTCAATTATTTTCTTTGGTCTCATAATCTGTTTCTACTGTATTTCGTAGTCAATTATTTTCGTTCGTCTCATAAACTGTTTCTACTGTATTTCGTATAGTCAATTATTTTCTTTGGTCTCATAATCTGTTTCTACTGTATTTGGTATAGTCAATTATTTTCTTTGGTCTCATAATCTGTTTCTACTGTATTTCGTATAGTCAATTATTTTCGTTGGTCTCATAATCTGTTTCTACTGTACTTCGTATAGTCAATTATTTTCGTTGGTCTCATAATCTGTTTCTACTGTATTTCGTATAGTCAATTATTTTCTTTGGTCTCAAAAGCTGTTTCTACTGTATTTCGTATAGTCAATTATTTTCGTTGGTCTCATAATCTGTTTCTACTGTATTTCGTATAGTCAATTATTTTCGTTCGTCTCATAATCTGTTTCTACTGTATTTCGTATAGTCAACTATTTTCGTTGGTCTCATAATCTGTTTCTACTGTATTTCGTGTAGTCAACTATTTTCTTTGGTCTCATAATCTGTTTCTACTGTATTTCGTATAGTCAATTATTTTCGTTCGTCTCATAATCTGTTTCTACTGTATTTCGTATAGTCAATTATTTTCGTTCGTCTCATAATCTGCTTCTACTGTATTTCGTATAGTCAATTATTTTCGTTGGTCTCATAATCTGTTTCTACTGTATTTCGTATAGTCAATTATTTTAGTTCGTCTCATAATCTGTTTCTACTGTATTTCGTATAGTCAATTATTTTCTTTGGTCTCATAATCTGTTTCTACTGTATTTCGTATACTCAATTATTTTCTTTGGTCTCATAATCTGTTTCTACTGTATTTCGTATAGTCAATTATTTTCGTTGGTCTCATAATCTGTTTCTACTGTATTTCGTATAGTCAATTATTTTCTTTGGTCTCATAATGTGTCTCTACTGTATTTCGTAGTCAATTATTTTCGTTCGTCTCATAATCTGTTTCTACTGTATTTCGTATAGTCAATTATTTTCTTTGGTCTCATAATCTGTTTCTACTGTATTTCGTATAGTCAATTATTTTCTTTGGTCTCATAATCTGTTTCTACTGTATTTCGTATAGTCAATTATTTTCGTTGGTCTCATAATCTGTTTCTACTGTACTTCGTATAGTCAATTATTTTCGTTGGTCTCATAATCTGTTTCTACTGTATTTCGTATAGTCAATTATTTTCTTTGGTCTCATAATCTGTTTCTACTGTATTTCGTATAGTCAATTATTTTCGTTGGTCTCATAATCTGTTTCTACTGTATTTCGTATAGTCAACTATTTTCGTTGGTCTCATAATCTGTTTCTACTGTATTTCGTGTAGTCAACTATTTTCTTTGGTCTCATAATCTGTTTCTACTGTATTTCGTATAGTCAATTATTTTCGTTCGTCTCATAATCTGTTTCTACTGTATTTCGTATAGTCAATTATTTTCGTTGGTCTCATAATCTGTTTCTACTGTATTTCGTATAGTCAATTATTTTCGTTGGTCTCATAATCTGTTTCTACCGTATTTCGTATCGTCAATTATTTTCGTTCGTCTCATAATCTGTTTCTACTGTATTTCGTATAGTCAATTATTTTCTTTGGTCTCATAATCTGTTTCTACTGTATTTCGTATAGTCAATTATTTTCTTTGGTCTCATAATCTGTTTCTACTGTATTTCGTATAGTCAATAATTTTCGTTGGTCTCATAATCTGTTTCTACTGTATTTCGTAGTCAATTATTTTCGTTCGTCTCATAATCTGTTTCTACTGTATTTCGTATAGTCAATTATTTTCTTTGGTCTCATAATCTGTTTCTACTGTATTTCGTATAGTCAATTATTTTCTTTGGTCTCATAATCTGTTTCTACTGTATTTCGTATAGTCAATTATTTTCGTTGGTCTCATAATCTGTTTCTACTGTACTTCGTATAGTCAATTATTTTCGTTGGTCTCATAATCTGTTTCTACTGTATTTCGTATAGTCAATTATTTTCTTTGGTCTCATAATCTGTTTCTACTGTATTTCGTATAGTCAATTATTTTCGTTGGTCTCATAATCTGTTTCTACTGTATTTCGTATAGTCAATTATTTTCGTTCGTCTCATAATCTGTTTCTACTGTATTTCGTATAGTCAACTATTTTCGTTGGTCTCATAATCTGTTTCTACTGTATTTCGTGTAGTCAACTATTTTCTTTGGTCTCATAATCTGTTTCTACTGTATTTCGTATAGTCAATTATTTTCGTTCGTCTCATAATCTGTTTCTACTGTATTTCGTATAGTCAATTATTTTCGTTGGTCTCATAATCTGTTTCTACTGTATTTCGTGTAGTCAACTATTTTCTTTGGTCTCATAATCTGTTTCTACTGTATTTCGTATAGTCAATTATTTTCGTTCGTCTCATAATCTGTTTCTACTGTATTTCGTATAGTCAATTATTTTCGTTCGTCTCATAATCTGTTTCTACTGTATTTCGTATAGTCAATTATTTTCGTTGGTCTCATAATCTGTTTCTACTGTATTTCGTATAGTCAATTATTTTCGTTCGTCTCATAATCTGTTTCTACTGTATTCCGTATAGTCAATTATTTTCGTTGGTCTCAATCTGTTTCTACCGTATTTCGTATAGTCAATTATTTTCGTTCGTCTCATAATCTGTTTCTACTGTATTTCGTATAGTCAATTATTTTCGTTGGTCTCATAATCTGTTTCTACTGTATTTCGTATTGTCAATTATTTTCGTTGGTCTCATAATCTGTTTCTACTGTATTTCGTATAGTCAATTATTTTCTTTGGTCTCATAATCTGTTTCTACTGTATTTCGTATAGTCAATTATTTTCTTTGGTCTCATAATCTGTTTCTACTGTATTTCGTATAGTCAATTATTTTCGTTGGTCTCATAATCTGTTTCTACTGTATTTCGTATAGTCAATTATTTTCTTTGGTCTCATAATCTGTTTCTACTGTATTTCGTATAGTCAATTATTTTCGTTGGTCTCATAATCTGTTTCTACTGTATTTCGTATAGTCAATTATTTTCTTTGGTCTCATAATCTGTTTCTACTGTATTTCGTATAGTCAATTATTTTCTTTGGTCTCATAATCTGTTTCTACTGTATTTCGTATAGTCAATTATTTTCTTTGGTCTCATAATCTGTTTCTACTGTATTTCGTATAGTCAATTATTTTCTTTGGTCTCATAATCTGTTTCTACTGTATTTCTTAACATCCATTATTTTCTCGTGCACTCTTTGTAGAGTAGAGAGGCATCGCTGCGGTTGGTTCCGAAAGAAGCCTGCACCAAGCAGTCACGTGGTCTTGTAGTCGTGATTTCTGTGGCTACTTTGTTACATGATGAAGTTGCCAACCCCTGTCAACAATTTAAATTCTGTTTGTGATAAGCTGCTCTCTCCCGTGCTCTTTCTGATAGTCAGTTAATATGTACCTGTTGTATGTATGTTATACACTTTTGTTTTGTTTTAAAAGACTGCATTGACCATGTTTTATGCACAATGATAAGTTACCCTTATCTGACATTCAATGTCCTCAGCTTCTCATAACGTTTATAATCTGTTTGTGATACTATCCCTCTCTAACTCTGCCTCTTACAATTTTCCCTTGTCATGATTGATTGTATTATGTTGTCTATGCCTTAGATATTTGCTCTTAATTTACATGAAGTACTTTATGCTATATTCTTTATCTTAAATTCACTACAATTGTTGTTCTTTATCTCAACTCCTAAATCTACGGAGATATCAACAGCCTCAGGCTGACCACTGCTTTCTTTGAACTTATTCAAGTTGACATCTGAGGGTGAACGAAGAAGAAGAAGAAGATCTCAACTCCTCAAAAGCGGTTCTGGCCATTACAAGTTTTGTATTTTTTTATTTTCTAAATCTTCGTGTTTTTGTGCGATTTTATTCAGGCACTTTCTTCTTTCATTTTGTCTTTGTGTGTTTCTTATTTATTTTTCACATCCAATTCAAAAGAAATCTCTTCATAATTACTAGTCGGAACGGGTCTTTCTCATGAAGCGAATATTCGCAATTATGTAGAAAGCAGGACAAATTTTGATTGATAGCGTATAACACATCCTTTCTTCTATTGCTTCTTTCTTCTGCGTTCCCCATTTGTTTGTCCTTTATTTCTCGTGTTCGTTTGTTTCTTTTTTCTTTTTCATTTGAAACAAAATTACAACTATTTTTTATTACTATTCTGCTTTAGTCCTCTCAAAGATTTTTGTGTTATAAATAATATTGTAGGTCTGTCATAAACTCGTCACGTTGCTCGTGTTCTTTATAACTGTCCGTTCTTCCAAGCGTTTTATTAGTTTTCATTCATTCATTCGTCCGTTCGTTCGTTCATTCATTCTTTCATTCGTTTATTTGTTCATTCATTCATGCGTTCGTTCGTTCGTTCCTTCCTTCCTCCATTCCTCCATTCATTAATTCATTAATTAATTTGTTCGTTCGTTTATTAATTAATTAATTAATTCAACTACATGTGGGGCACAGGCCATCAATAAACACAAGCCCCCCTTCCCCCTTTCTCCCCCCCCCCCGGCCCGTCTTGTGCCATACGTTCAAGGCTTTTTCACGTCATCCCCTTCACGTCCATGTCTAATCCCCTTCACGTCCATGTCTAATTCCCTTCACGTCCATGTCTAATTCCCTTCACGTCCATGTCTAATTCCCTTCACGTCCATGTCTAATCCCCTTCACGTCCATGTCTAATTCGCTTCACGTCCATGTCTAATCCCCTTCACGTCCATGTCTAATTCCCTTCACGTCCATGTCTAATCCCCTTCACGTCCATGTCTAATTCCCTTCACGTCCATGTCTAATTCCGTTCACGTCCATGTCTAATTCCCTTCACGTCCATGTCTAATCCCCCTCACGTCCATGTCTAATTCGCTTCACGTCCATGTCGAATCCCCTTCACGTCCATGTCTAATTCCCTTCACGTCTATGTCTAATCCCCTTCACGTCCATGTCTAATTCCCTTCTCCATTTATTTTTTGTCTTAATACCCTTCTCTTATCTTGGGCACTCCAGAACATGGACAACCTTGTAATACTATCAACGAATTTTGTTGACTGGTGTGTCCTATCTAATGCCATCATCATCATCTCCTCACATCCTATTGCACTGGTATGTGAAGTTTTTTCCCATCAGTTTCTCATTGATGATCTTGTTATATCCGTTCACGATTTCTGGTCCTCGTTTTGTGTTGTTCTCCATGTTTCAGAGCCATAAGATAGAACAGGCTTGATGGACATTTGTTTCTTTTACCTGTTATCTTTACTTTTTTTTTCATGTGCCCAGACCACTTACTTCTATTTTATGAACACAAATTTTGATTACACCACTTAATTTTATGTAGATATAATGTGAATAAAGCAGGATTGCCAAAAAGTACGTGTCCCGTAAAGACTATAAAAACATTAAATATTATCTGTAGACTTGGTAATCCTTCTGAGATGTTGATTAGCAGTTACCTGTCTACATTCCGAGAAGTCAACTATTTCGGGAACAAGCAGGTTAAAAAAAAAAAAAACAGAATTCAACATCTGGTAATGGTTGCCTGCAAACTCGAGTAAACAGGTTCGTGTTCTTTAACGAAAAACAACAATAGCAAATGCCAAGTTTCTAAGGGAAAATTAGATAATGAAATCAAGGAGCCATTGTGAGCTTTGATATCTTGTTTTTTGCGGACAGGTCTTAGGAGCTTTTTGTAGAGTACTCGCACTTGTGTGCACAAAGAATGCAAAAGCTCACATGAAATAGTTTATGGAACTGAGAATTATAACTTCAGAATGATCATACAGTCCCCATCCCCGCCCAGACCTCCTCAGTTGTCTCCAGCGTCTACATGCTCTCCGAAACTGTTGCCAGCCAAGCCCTGACAGATGCCATTGAAAACAGAATGTGGTCTGAATGAAATAGACCCCCCACCCCCACACACACACAGCCGCCAGTATATATCTTTCTCCATTCACCGCGTTTTTCGATTGAGAGCTATTACTGCGGTGTTCACTGTGGTGATGAGGCATTTCCATTCTGCCCTATACATTTCTTAGAACAGAGTCGTTTACGTGCCGGTAAGACTTTTACTAACACACATTTTACTTAAACAGTGTAAACTTGTGATTAACTCAGCGCCTCGTTTATCGAAACTGAGTGCAGCCGGAGGGCGGGAGTGTTGCTAGTGTTCAATATCTTGAATTACATTTTTTTTTAAACTGACATTTCCGAAAAAAAAAATAATCTTGAAGCCCTTCTAACTGCCGAACAAAGCACACGCACTTTTCATAAACAAGTTCAATGAAGAGTTGCAAGAAACAAGTGCTTCATCTAAAACCTTTCTGTTTCAGATGAGACAAATCATACCGCCAAACTAAATACCTGCACATTATCATACGACTAAACAAAGATAGGTACCCGAGGCATGTCAGCAGTAACTAATAAACGAAAATAAGCAAACTTTAAATCTTGCATGAAGGAAAGCAATGAGGACGTTAGACAACGGAAAAGTAACAGACATGATAGACATTCAAGGGATTCAAACTAGAAACCACTCGAACGGCGCTGCCGCTTCGTCGCAAGAGTGAACCGTGAGAGGGTTATATAAATTATCATAAGCATGATACAACCCATAAAAGCCAGCTACAAACTTGAGAAATGAGGTATCTGAGGAAGGTGGTTTGAAGTAACAAGAAGAGACATGGTCCGTAACCAGACGATACGTCATTGCCTCAAAATCCAGTCCATGCGGACCCAAGTGGAACAGTCCCAATTACAATGGTTTGGCCATGTCTGCAGAATGGCAGAAGATCGGCTACTACGACAAATAAGTGAATTTAAGAGCCAGGGATCCAGACCTCCAGGACGACTTAATGTCGATGGGAGGACAGCTTTAGACAATCTCCGAAAGAGCGAGGAGTAGACTGGAACCAGGCCAGGAGGAAGACAGCCAATAGAGAGTATGGAGTTGTTTTTTTTTTCAGGCAAACCCCCCTCGGGTAGAAGAGAAACGACTAGGTAAGTAAATATCATAAGCATGGCCAACATCACCTCAAAGTTTATATAAACTACTACATATTACAAAAGGCTTGGAATACATTTAACATATAAGGGTAACGCAGTAGATACACAAGCAAAACGTTACCTGAGAGAGAGGTACGTCCTTCCAAGGAACAAACACATATTTTGCAGCGTAAGTGATCGCAGCAGGGACCGGTGGACAATTCATTTCACGCGTATCACATTCAGAACAGAAGTAAGTCCTATCAAGGCGTGGTACAATGGAAATAAAGTAGACAAAATGGAGATGACAACATTAAACATAGATATTTAATTCGAAGTTACGCCACTGCAAGCGACCAATACCTCAAATACATGGTGATTAAATACCATTTCCTACTTTTAAACTGCTATTACTTCACATTTATCCAACTAATTTACATAAAAACAAACGTCGAGATAAAGAGCATTAAATGTCATTTGATTACATGGAATGCTAGGTCACATTAACATGACAGTTCAGCGTAAGATCCTGCCTGTTTAACACATGACTTCATAAAGGGCATCAATTTTTTGTGGCGTCTATTGTAACATCTCTGTCTATTGTAAGATCTCTGTCTATTGTACGATCTCTGTCTATTGTAACATTTCTGTCTAAAGTAACATATTCTCTGTCTATTGTAACATCTCTGTCTATTGTAACATCTCTGTCTATTGTAACATCTCTGTATTGTAACATCTCCTCTGTCTATTGTAACACCTCTGTCTATTGTAACATCTGTTTATTGTAACATCTCTTTATTGACCATTTTAGATTTTATCGTACTTTTATTTCATCGCTTTAATAATAATAGCCCATTCAGCCATAACTGAGAATGCGCCCCTGAGGTGACAGCCCTCAGCTGCTTATTTTCCTGGTGTTTTCTGCTCTCTTCTGCTTGTTGTGTGAGCTTCTTTTCGCCCAAACTGAGGTGGCGCCGCAGATAGCATCGCCACTTAGTGCGATCTGCAGCTTCATCCTCCTAGACTGCTAGATTTATGTCCAGTGCCTTCATGTCTCTCTTGCACACATCTTTGACTCTCAGCTGCGGTCGCCCAACTGTTCTTTTGCCATCTGCCAGTTGTCCGTAGAAGATATCTTTCGGGATGCGACCATCTTCCATGCGGCGGACATGGCCAAGACAGCGTATTCTGCGCTGTCTAAGAAGTGTACACATGCTTTGAAGGCCAGCATGTGACAACACCTCGACATTAGTCACTTTTTCTTTCCACGAAATGCCGAGGATGTGGCGTTGACATCGTAGATGGAAGGTATTGAGCCTTCTTTCTTGCTTAGACAGTCACTTTTCCGAAAGGTAAATTTATCACCAGAGAGTCTTTCACGTGCGAATCCAGAAACTTGATTTATGCTATCATCTGCAAGAGGTGTGGCATTACCTATATTGGTGAAACTGGCAGGCGTTTGGCAGACAGGTTTCGTGAGCACTTGAATGACATCTATCATGGTAAACATTTACCGGTGGCCCTTCATTTCAATAGGCCTGACCATTCAGGTAGTTCCGATATTCACGTGACTGCCCTCCTTTCATATGTCGGTGATGACCGGACTCGCTTTTCGTTGGAGAATCGTCTTATTTTTCCAATGGGCGTTTTATGTCCTGATGGGCTTAATGTCCAACATCATTTTGCATAAATTCTGGTAGCTTTTCTCTCTTTTTCATTCTTCTTTATTCGTTGTTTTTTTCAATCTATCTTTTTATGTGTTTGTTGTGGTTCGTTTCGTATCCTTTTGTATCTTTAATAATTGCCGCTATCTTTTACGTCATTTCCTTGGAGATTTCTTGGACAGAGTACTTACGGTCTTCTTTTCCAAGTATCTACGGATCTAGCTAAGTGAACTTTTACTTGTTCTGAAGTTTTGTTCATTATTTTTTTTGTTTCGTTGATTATTTACTTTCTTGTTTCGGTATTTCTTTTAGGTTTTACGATTTTCTTGCACTATTATTGTTCTATTTTTTTCTCATCACTGTGGGTGTTTACTTTTTCCATCTGCTTGTATCGCTCCTTTAGTGAATGTTTCTCATCACCTATATGTAATTCTTTCTTTGTCACCTGTTTGTGGCTGACGAAGGGTAAAACCCGAAACGTCCCTTGTTTCATGTGAACCGTTATTTGTAAAACTGATTCAATACCGTTTTATTGGTTTATATACTTATACTCGTTACCATATAGAAGCGTGCAGGTGACGCAGGCGTTACATATCACAGCTTTGGCCTTCATTGTGAGTTTGGAGTTTCCCGAAACACGCGATGTGAGGTGGGCAAAGGTAGCTGCAGCTTTGCCAATGCGGCTGTCAATTTTTGTGTCCAGAGAGAGTTTGTCATTGATGGTAGACCCCAGGTATGCGAAGTGGTGCACCACTGCCAATTTCATAGTTATCGATGGTTATAACTGGTGCAGCACCCACATCCTGACTCAGCACATTTGTTTTCTTTAGACTCATTGTGAGGCCAAAGTCCTTGCCTGCTTGGGTGAAGCGATTCATCAAGCTCTGAAGCTCCTGTTAGCTTTTAATGACGATTTCAGCGTCATCAGCGAATAACAAGTCTCCTCATCGTTTTGGTACTACTTTATTCCACCTACAATCCAGCTTGTTTTGAGAACAACGCCGTCAAAGTTTTGAGGTATTCGTTAAGAAGAAGGATATATCACATTAAAATGAAATTTTACATGATGATCCAAATTACTAACTGTAAGCTATCGCATAAGGTGATAGATTAAATTATAAGAAGGTGATATATGACCTCGGGTCAATTTTGGCCAAAAATGGAGATTGAATAAAGCAGTATAAAGGCGACGATTTGTTTCCGGGGGAAAAAAACTTAGTCTAGTGGCAGCTATTGTTTCGTGTTTTGATATTTGTTTCAGTTGTATCCATTTGATAAAAATGTTTTAAAAAGTCACTTTTAAGTATATAAAAATTTTTTTTTCTAAAGGAATGAAAGTGATGTGAGAACACGTTAATTAGAAATAACGGGACGAAACTGATGTGAGAACACCCCAATTAAAAATATCGTGACGAAAGTGATGTGAGACCACACCAATTTTAAAAAAAAACATATCGGGACGAAAGTAATGTGAGAACACCTCATTAAAAATTATCGGGACGAAAGTGATGTGAGAACACCTCATTAAAAAATATCCGGACGAAAGTGATGTGAGAACACCCCAATTAAATAAAATATCGGGACGGAGGTGATGTGAGAACAATTAAAAAAAAAACATCTGGGGACGAAAGTGATGTGAGAACAATTAAAAAAAAACATATGGGGACGAAAGTGATGTGAGAACACTCCAATTTGAAAAGAAAGACATATCGGGACGAAAGTGATGTGAGAACACCTCATTAAAAAATATCGGGACGAAAGTGATGTGAGAACACCCCAATTAAATAAAATATCGGGACGGAGGTGATGTGAGAACAATTTAAAAAAAAAACATATGGGGACGAAAGTGATGTGAGAACAACTCCCTCGATCAGGAAGACTGGGTTTATTTTGGAGTAAACAATAAAAAAATATATATAGTTGGAAAGACAAATAGACAGACAGGTGTATGCAATGATGTATGAAATTCACAGAAATAGAAAAACATAAATTTAAATTTTTAAATTTGTTGAGAACTAGATGAAGAAGTGAAAAAAAAAGATATTTGAAAAAAAAAAAATACGTCAAGACTTTAATTCTGATAGAAATGATTCACCACAGATCAATCTTCCGTTGAGTGAATTAATCTTCTGTTGAGTTAATTAATCTTCCACTGAGTGCATTGATCTTAACTTGAGTGAAGTCATCTTCTGTTGATGAAACTAATCTTCAATTGAGTGAACTCATCCTCTTTTGAGTGAACACAGCTTCTGTTGAGGGAACTAATCTTCAATCGAGTGAACTCATCCTCTTTTGAGTTAACCCAGCTTCTGTTGTGTGAACTAATCTGCCTGGAGATTGATTAATCTATGTGTTGGGGTAGAAGGAGTGGGATCATCATCATCATCATCGTTTTCCTCTGCGCTTCTTACGACGAGTGGAGCCATCGCTGTAGCTGGTCCCATTGTCTTTCTAAACTTTCACGTGCTTTTCCAGAGGTGGTTTTTTTTTAGCAAATTTGTTCTACATGATGCGGTTCTGATTATTGTATCCGATTAATTCTTTTTGTTCTGCGCCGTACCTCTGTGTCCAGACTATCTTTCTACTATGTTAGCTTCTTGGTTGACCTTTCTATGTTGTTTGTTGAAGTTTTTGTGGTTAAAATGTTTTTACACGATGGCAAATCGCTTTAGTCGCATTTTATGACACGCGTGTTACGGAACAATGTTACTATTCTTTACTGCCCTTTCGGGCCCCATAACACTTACTTAGTTAATATTCTACAACTGTT
Organism: Oreohelix idahoensis; assembly: GCA_024509875.1. NCBI lineage: Eukaryota > Metazoa > Mollusca > Gastropoda > Stylommatophora > Oreohelicidae > Oreohelix > Oreohelix idahoensis. Next base: position 396,360 of record JAMPIV010022055.1, read on the forward strand.
TAATTTCAGTATCGTTTGTTAAAGTATGTTCAATTATCCGCTAGTTCTTTAAATATTTTGCGTATATGTTTTAAACAACAAAATTTACAACTACTACAACTACAACAACAACTACTAATACTACAATCATCACTAATACTAAAAGGACTACTACTACTACTGTAGTAGTACTGCTGCTACTGCTGCTGCTACTACTACTACTACTCTTACTACTACTTCTACTCTTACTACTACTTCTACTACCAATACCAACTGCCGCTACCGCTACTATGCCGAATAAGAGCCTTCCACACAAATAGCCCAATACGACAAAATGCCTAATTACACTTTTGAGTACACAGCCCTGTCCACACATATGTGGTAGCTAGCAATGACCATTTGTTAGTCTATTTGCCACTGAGTACACAGCCTTGTCCACACACATATAACCACCAGCGGATCATCTGTTAGTCTATACGCTACTGAGTACACAGCCTTGTCCACACACATATGATGACTGTCGTGCTTAGATAGGTTTTAAGTTATGTAAGATCACGCCTGAGTATAGGAGATGGTGATAATACATGAGAAGTAAGGTGTAAGAAATAGATTTTCACGAGTGAATAGTTAAGGAGAAGATCTGTCTCTGGACTGAATAGTTTCTATAGTCCAGCCTATCTGTACGACTATAATTTAGTAACAGACAATCTTGCACCCCCTTATATTGAAAAATATAAGTTTACTATACACGCACACGCACACGCACACACACACGCACACACACACACACACACACACACACACACACACACACACACACACACACACACACACACACACACACACACACACACACACACACACACACACACACACACACACACACACACACACACACACACACACACACACACAAACACACACACACACACACACACACACACACACACACACACACACACACACACACACACACACACACACACACACACACACACACACACACACACACACACACACACACACACACACACACACACACACACACACACACACACACACACACACACACACACACACACACACACACACACACACACACACACACACACACACACACACACACACACACACACACACACACACACACACACACACACACACACACACACACACACACACACACACACACACACACACAGCTATGTGACAACAAGACACACAAACGTGAAAAACTATGGTTAAATTGGGTATGGGTCTGACCAACACACACAAAGTTACTAAACTTTACAATATCGAATATCTAAAAAGAGAAAGATCAGATACATCAGAATTACATGCATAGAAAATATAACAGAATTGAGAAGGTAAGAACGCAACCAAGTTAATAACCCCAAAGGTCAAAAGGTTAGCAATAGGTTACAGTATATAGACAGTAAAGTGAGCAAAATTCCTAATACGTGCTACTCCGTAAAGTAAACAATTGTTAAAGCAAAATAACTAGTTTGGCACAAGCTACCGTAACAAGAAAATATTCAATCTCTCTCTCTCTCTCTCTCTCTCTCTCTCTCTCTCTCTCTCTCTCTCTCTCTCTCTATCATACGCGGCCACGTTCTCTCTTTCCTTACCTAATCTGGTGATATTTCCTGGAATGTACAGTTATCTTGAATATATTTATCGATATTAAAAGTGTCAGGGTACAGTGCCAAATTTGGCCCCAGTCCAGCCTTGACAATAACTTTATAAGGTGGACGCCAAGTTTGGTGAGGTAATCCTGGATCGTTAGTGTCACCTCGAATAGTTAATGGTAGAAAAATCGAGATCTAGTGTTCACAGCAAAGAATGGAAAAACAAATACTTCTGGTACTTGGACACAGCTAGTTGCTAAACATTGTTACAGATGATGGTTATGTAATTGATTGGTAAATCCTATCGGCTGGCTCTGTGATGAGTGCCAATTCTGAAATAGCGTAACTCTTCTGGATAAATATCCTCTTGGAAAAAAAACGACTATCAGAGGTCGGGAGAACTGTTATTGTTATTTCACCACAATGGGCTGATAAAAATGCAAGAAAATATATCTGGGTATTTTGTAAGTCCAGTTTAAAATTTACTATTAAAATGTTCGTTAGTCTCTGTGGCCCGTCCTGTTCACAACTGAAACTTGGAGACGCGTCAGCCAACAGAAGACAACTTTAATCCAATCAGTAAATATAGAGACAAGGCCCAAGATATAGCCACATAAAAGAACCGCTGGTCGCCGTTGATCAGGTTGCCTAAAGGATATAGGAACATTATGAAAAAAATACTACTAATGATATCTACCTACATATATATATATATAAACACGGAAGGGGACGAGACATCTCTCATCCTCTCCGTCTGTCCTGATTAAAGTTAAAAGGCGCACGTTATGTCTAGCCTATCCTGTCTGATCGGTTATTATTTAATTTATCCATACGCGCACTTTAACAAATATCGCCTGTCATTAATAACTATTAGATTGTCGGCATCTGTTTGTTAAGTCGCATGATATTTAAACCCCCGTCACTTACAAAATTACACAAATGAAATAAACGCGAAATCTTTTCTGTCACTTATCAGTCACCTAGTGTATTAATTAGAGAACTAAACCGTCTCTTTCTGTGTGATAGCGGGTGATTCAATTTACGTTACAACTGAAACATCTGGAATAAAAATAGCTACGCGTTATTTAATTCGCTAGTCTTAACACCTAGAAATCACAGTGAATTTAAGATGCTAAACTTTTTAACACTTTAATGCGCTTAAGCACAAATTTATATATTACCAGAAATCCAGAAAGAAACACCACGATCTATTAACATATCTATTTCCAGTAGTTCTAGGTAACGTGTTTAGACTCCACGAAAAAAATCTGAGCGACAACTTGAGAAAGACGCAGTTTATATATAGGATCATGTTGTTATGATCTCCGAACATCACAGGATTTGCTCCCCTTATAGAGAAACTTCAAAGGCCGTTACCTTCCACGTGTTTTCCGCGTGCGATCTGCTCGTCATCATAATACTGACAGCTTCGCTCGCGTGAGAAACTTGCGTAGACGAACGTCATTCGCCCCCTGCTATGAATGACAGGTTGCGAAGGTTGGTAAACAAGCTCGTTTGATATGGTCAAGTAAAAAAGAGGCGTGGATTACAAGGTGAGTCAGATGGCAGATAAATGCGTGACTTTGTTAGCGAATCTTAACCCTTTCCGGTCGTGTGTCTGACTGGGTAAGACAATCGATTTTTCCCGTTCTGGTCGAATGTCTTACCCAGTTAGACACAAGACGAAACAACTGGTTTTACGGTCGTTTGTCTTTCCCAGTTAGCCGAGGCATTGTACCATTATTTTATGGCACAAATTCGTGCGGTGAAACAGGGAAACGAATTATTTGTGGTAAATTGAATAGTAAAACGAGGGGGAACAATGGCATCAACAAGCAAATGTGCCTGGCAAATGACTGCCTCCGAAGTAGTGACATTTCTAGAGGAGACTGGTAATAGTGGTAGTGAAAGTGATGAGATAAATATAGATGACAGTGATTTTATATTAGGCGATTCTGTAACTGATGATTTCAGTACCAGTGATGAAGCTGGCAGTAGCGATGACAGTGACCGTAATGAAGATGGCGAAAGTGAGGAAGTACCAGCACAATGGGTGAAGTTATCTCAATCACACTCTTGTTGTATCAATCATTTACAATTTTCAGTACACAATGCAGGTGTACACAGCTTCTTGATTGTGATATTCCTGACAATATTTGTGGTTTCTTTTAGTTGTTTTTCACATCATCATTGCTAGAGGAGATAGTCCATGAGACCAACCGGTATGCAGCTGACCAATTGAAAAATAAAACACTGTCTCCACGCTCCATATGGCATACATGGAAAGATGTAACGATTTCCGAAATAAAGCCTTATTTTGGAGTCATTTTGAGAATGGGAATGCAAGAGGGTGGGGTGGTAAAAGAATATTTTTCTGTAGAATGGATTGATTATATTCCTTTTTATCGGGATTGTAGTGGTGTTGATGGTATTGTATGATGGTGATATTACTAAATGTAATTGTATGAGGCCAGCTGTGAAGGCTCCTGAGATAAAATGTAGTTGTGAATTGTCAGAAGGCCTTTCTTGCTACCACTACGACCTCACACTTAATTTTTTTTAATGAATGTGGCTACGTAAAGTGTCTAGGGTTATGATATGTAGTGTGGTGTAATAGGTTATAGATATACCCACAGATATTTAACAAGACTAATAATATTAATAAATGTTAAAATACACTGAACTAACTCACGTGTGTAAATTTTTTTGATAAAATTATATTACATTTATTTTGTTCTGGATCAATTTTTTAGGTTGACCAGAACTTTAAAAGATTTAGAGATTATGAAAGAAATGCATGGAATATTATATCATAAATGCAATAGTGTACATATATATGTACTATACTAGTTAGTTTTATTAAAATGTTCTAGTAGTCATCTACTTGGGAGGATATTTAATGTTTGTGCTGTTGGGGTGGCCTCATCACACCTGTCTATATTGACTACACAGTGTCCAGAAAATGGTGGGAATTTTTATGAGGGTATTAGTAACTACACAGCGTTGGTGAATGTCCAGCAGACCAGAGGCTCACTCATCTTGTCGTTGTAGCTCTGGTGCTGAAATCAAGTGGTCCCACCTCTCCGTGCTGGCGGGCAATAATGGTGGTCTCTGTCACAAGTACTGCACAGATACACTCGAGTAAAGTCACCAACTGAATAGTCACTGCTTTGTTGACAACAGAAACTCACAGCTCTGCAATCAAAGTATGGGCCATGTGTCAAAATCTATTCTCTACCCACGTCTGGACACAACACTGACACAACAACCACATCATACAGACAGGTCAGATCTCTCTGACCAAACAGCACATTTACCATGGTGGTTTTACATCAGATAGATCCTCCCAGACTATAGGTTCTGAAAAATATTTATTAGTTGTCTGCCCTAAAAGAGGATAGGTAATATGTTTCATTATTCTCAACACTTGATCTGTCTTGCATAATCCTTGCTGGAGTTTATGTACATTGTTGGTCCCTAGACCCTGACTAGGGCGGGGGGTCTAGAGCAAATCCCTACTTGTTTGTAAGGCTAGATTTCGATATGGCAGTATCAAATCACTCGAACATGAAACAATATTCAAAATATATAAGGAAATAATTTCAATCTTACCAGATTATGAATAAATAACACAGAACTGCTAGCAAAACTCAGCTGAGCTGCTGGCTATAGTATGGCGTCCCTAAATTTATTACACTTTCTTTCATATGGAAATCACCACACTTTAAAATCTGTATCACTGAACAACTATTGAGAAATGACCCCAAATCCGCGTCTAAGCGCCGACAATATGCTTGTCTGTGGCCAATCACTGCCTAGGTTTATTTGAATTTCAAATTTCCTACACTAAAGTCATTTCAGTCATGCTTCAGTCAAGTATGGATGTTTATCTGTTAGTCTGTCCGTCTCTACTTGTGTTTCTACAAAATGTACTTGATTTTTGAACCAACCTTTCTCTCCCCTCCAAAATTTTTTCGTTAAAAGTTATATTTAGACACAGCTACCACCCAAAAACCCTCTCCTCCATACTAAGTAAATTTGAACACCTGCGTCCCAAAGTCGTGTTTTTTTGTGCAATTAGCGACACTTTTAGATTCAATACAGTCTGTCGATGATGTGAACAACACTGTCTTTTGTCATTATCTTCAATATTATCTATCCGTCTGTAAAATTAAGAACATATTAGTTCACTGCTCAGAATAGGCCATCCGGCCAGCTAATTTTTATATTCCTAACATTAATATTAAGAAAAAGTACTTTTTAATTTTTGTAATATTCCTAACATCTGCGTTTAGCCGCTGAATTCAAATCAAGGCCTTGGTATCGCGCAAAAGCGTCCAACAAATGACTGTGGCGTAACATATCTATGGTCCCTTCTGTCGAGTTGCTTACTTTTTATGTCAACTTGGGAAACGTGACTTTTCTCCGTTTCCCCCCCAATTGCGTCTCCTTAGCCTTTCTAGTCTCACGCAATCTTTCCAGTCATATTTTTTTCCTTTTTGATCCGCCGTTCCCCTCCTGTCTAGCAAGTCAATTATTATGGAGGATGATGACCCGCGGTCTAGGCGATCATGTACTATTCGCAGCCTACGCATTATGTTTTTATCCTTAAATGTTATCTTTGGAGATATTTTACCGTTGTATCTCTGTCAATTTCACTACAGGGATGTCTTTTCATCTGGTTTCATACCCTTGAGCCAGTTATGGGAGGTGATTTGTGGGCTTTGTTTCACCCCCAAGGGAGCATCCTAGACTCAGCGGCATGTTGCACCAGGCCCACTTTGGCGTGTGTGCGTTACCAAGAGGTTTGATGGCTCTCTACACGTGCAGGGGGGTTATATCTCCGAGACAAGACTGACACGAGCAGTCAGTCACCGGCCGTGGCACGAGCAGCCAGACAGCATAGTGGAGTGGTGGCGAAGCCACCGCCTCCACATGTCTGCTAAAGGTGGGCTATCGTGCAACCCCAGGGAGCATCCTAGTCTCAGAAGCATATTGCACCAGTCCCACTTTGGAGTGTGTGCAATGTTCCGAGGTTTGATGGCTCTCTACCCTGCAAAGGGGGTTATATCTCCGAGACAAGTATGCGCTATCCGGCAGAGCAGCCAGTCACCGTAGTGGACGTATCAAGGCGTAGGCGTAGCCACAGCCGAGCCACCACCACTGACGAAGTACGACATCAAACGGACACATAGCTCTGCCCCACCTGAACTGGAAAGAACAAACGGACACATAGCTCTGCCCCACCTGAACTGGAAAGACCCGGCAACCGGGACCACCCACAGACTCGATGGGACAGGGCATGTTTATTTTCCTGTTTGGTAATGGCGCAGCTACAACCGAGCCGCTACCACTGCCGAAGGACGTCATCTAGACGGACACATAGCGCTGCATCTTCTGAACTGGGAAGACCCGGTAGCCAGGACCACGCACAGTCTCGACAGGACACGGCATGTTTATTTGCTTGTTTGATGATGGCGGAGCTACAACCGAGCCTCTACCACCACCGAAGGACGTCATCTAACAAAGACTTTTTTTCTTATTTCAGGTCCCTGACACTATTTCAAATAAATAAAAATGATACAACACTTATTACTTATGTAAGTTCTTTCTGGTGTGTAGAATATTAGCAGGTGTCGTTTTGGGGTATTTTTTGTCAAAAAATATTCCAACTTGGTAATAGTGGCATGCATATTTTATTCGGTCGGAAAGGGTTAAAACTACGCTGCGGTCATGAAAGGCTGTCAAGGATACAGAAGGCTTCATTTCCATTACACGTCACAATGACCACCCGCGGACCATCTGTTAGTCTATACGCCACTGAGTACACAGCCTTGTCCACACACATATGATGACCACCCACGGACCATCTGTTAGTCTATACGCCACTGAGTACACAGCCCTGTCACAACAAATGCGTGATGACCATCTCCAAATAATCACTTCGCATGCGTATGATGACCACTCAGAGAGATACTTATGAGTACATCTGGAGTGTTTTCTGTACTTAGATTTAGTACACATCGGTCATGACCTCTATTTTTTAAATTAATTTTTTTTATACATCAATCTCCAAAAAGAAAACAAAAAAGTAATCTATGATGAAGTCAAGAGAAAAAGATCAATAGATGTATATTTTTTTCGTTTTAACCTACATGTCTATCAACAGTTTGCATCGGCATGAATCCTTCTCTCTCTCACTCTCTCTCTCTCCCTTTCTCTATCTATTTCTCTCTGTTCCCCTTGCTACATCTATTTATGGCTGTTCCCCTCACTCCCCACAACTATTTTGGGATGGTCTGTCTCGCATGCTGACTAAAGACGTGTCTGGCAGACTGACCATTCTTATAACATCTGTCTTTCTCTTTCTCTACTCTTCTCTAATTATCCACGTGCCCCGAGGTCTCTGCCACTCTCTCGGTGGATGTCAATACTTAATACCCACGTGAGAAGCTCTTCTGACCTGACTTGCGGTTCTAATTAGTTTGACTGGTAAATCGAAACCAGACATTTCCTAATTATTTATCTAGTTTAATAAATATGTCGCTGCACCGTCCCTGATTTAGAAACTTAAAAAAAAAAAGTAAAGTTACTGTTCATTCTTTGATTTAGAAACGTAAAAAAGTGAAGGAAAATTCAACTTTAAGCTAATAATCCGTGACACTGTTTCTCCTCTGTTTTAGAAACCGACATAAGTAAATGAAACAAACACATTTAAACTTATATGTCATTGTTCCTTCTGTTTTAAAAACAAGTCAAGGAAAATTCAGAATTTAAGCTAAAAACACATCTCATTGTTTCTTCTTTTTTAGAAAATGAGACAAGTGAAGGAAACAACTGCCATCAATGGTACCTATACCTTGTAGCGGTATGGCAGCTCGCGTACCCTGACAATCCCCAGAGCTATGCCAGTGGGAGTTTTACTCCTGGTAGGTTCAACCAAGCTGGACTGGTCTGTGTGGGTAGGGGTCAGACAAAAGCTGGTACCCTGGTCCTCCAGGTTGGGGGTTTTAGCATAGGGCTGACACCCCTGTCTATGTAAAAAAAAATAATGAAGTTACGGAAACAACATCAAATGAACAAACTTTGCTGCGGGATGGACATTCGGAGTCTGTGGCTCGTATGACTGTCAGTGGTGAAAGCCGAAAGGAAGCCACTGACATGAAAACGGATGTCCTGACCGCAAAACAGGATACAAGAATAGGATTTTGGAATGTCAGGACAATGTACGAGACAGGTAAACTAAGACAGGTCACGGCAGAAATGAGAAACTATAGGTTGCACATCCTGGGGATAAGCGAGAGCAGATGGACAGGGGCAGGAAAAGTTAAAAATGCAACAGGAGAAACAGTACTTTACTCTGGAAGAGAGGATGGACAGCACAGTGAAGGCGTAGCCATTATTCTACAGAAAGGGATAGAAAGGACATTACTGGAATGGAAACCCATCAACAACAGACTGATATGATTGAGATTGAGAGGGAGATTCACCAACACTACAATAATACAATGCTACGCACCAACGAATGATAGCGATGAGGAGGTCAAGGATGAATTCTATCAACAACTGCAGAAAGAAATGGAGGACACACCTAGATATGATCTTGTTATAGTAATGGGAGACCTCAATGCGAAAGTCGGTACACACAATACATACAATGAAAGAACAATGGGGAAATGCGGCAGCGGAATAGCAAACGAAAATGGGGATAAGCTAATAAGTTTCTGTAGCATTAACAACCTGGTCATTGGAGGAACACTTTTCCCACATAAGGAAATTCACAAGTTAACATGGGAATCACCAAATGGTCGGGACAGAAACCAGATAGACCACATCATGGTTAACGGTAGATGGAGACATGCATTACAAGATGTGAAGGTAAAAAGAGGTGCAGATGTGGGAAGCGATCACCATTTAGTAGTAGCAAAACTGAAAGTGAAACTAAGAAGGGCTGGACCAACTGTAACTACACAGAAAAGGTTTGACATCAGCAAATTGAAGGACCCCCTTACCAGAAAAGCGTTTGCGGCCGACATTAAGAAACGATATCAATTTGCCAAAAGCCAGGAAAAGACATTGACTGATGATATAGACCAGAATTTTAACACCATTTCAACAATATATAAGGAAAGTAGCAAATCATGCTTAGGATTCCAGGAAAGGAAGAAGCAAGACTGGATAACACCAGAAACACTAAACACCATAAAGATGAGAAAGGAAATGAAAAGAAAGAAAACAGAAGCGAAGTCCCCCAGGTTAAAGCAACTATATAGCGAACAGTACAGTCAACTGGACAGGGAAGTTAAACGCCAAACCCGAGCCAACAAAAGGAATTTCCTAGACGATCTTGCAAAACAGGCAGAAGAGGCAGCACTGAGAAATGAACAAAGCACAGTATACAAAATAACTAAATTCATCAGCGGAAAACAAGGTGCAAACAATATTACATTAGTAAGAGATAAGCAAGGAAATCTCATCAAGACAGCAGAGGGACAGGAAACAAGATGGGCAGAGCACTTCAGAGAAACTCTGAACAAGGAAATACCAGAGACACAATTGAATGTTCCTGAGGCTGAAAACGATCTAGATGTAAATACAGACATTCCACGAAAAGAAGAAATCATCACAGCAATCAAAGGGTTAAAGAACGGTAAAGCTCCGGGCCATGATAACTTAAATGCAGAGCTATTTAAGACAGACCCTGAGCTAGCAGCAGAACTATTAGAACCACTATTTGCACAAGTGTGGAAAACGGGGACAACACCATCAGAGTGGAACAAAGGAATAATTGTCAAATTGCACAAGAAGGGAGATCTTTCAGACTGCAATAATTGGAGAGGAATCACTCTTCTCTCAGTTCCCAGCAAAATACTAGGCAGGATAATTATACAGAGAATTTCAAAGGCAGTAGACTACAAACTGAGGAAACAACAAGCAGGATTTAGAAAGAACAGAAGATGTGTAGACCATATATTCACTCTCAGGAACATTATAGAGCAGTGCTCAGAATGGCAAATACAGCTTTACATAAATTTTGTTGATTTTGAAAAGGCTTTTGACAGCATACATAGGGACAGTTTATGGAAAATACTGAGGGCTTATGGAATTCCAAGCTGCATAGTGTCAATCATAAAAAGCCTCTATGCCAACTTTACGTGTAGTGTTGGGCAGAGCAACCTAACCTTCGAGGTGAAGACAGGAGTACGACAGGGATGCCCCTTATCAACCACTCTATTTTTAACAGTCATAGACTGGGTGATACGCCAGACAACAGAGGGCAGTCCAAGAGGAATAAGATGGACTACATTTTCAACATTGGAAGATCTGGAATATGCAGATGACATTGCACTGCTGGCACATTCACATCAACACATCCAGGAAAAAACGGATAGACTCAATAAATTTAGCCAGCAGGTGGGCTTGAACATCAATTTAAAGAAGTCTGAGGTCATGACGCTCAGTGTGAGCAACCCTGAGCCCATATCAGTAAGGAGTCAGCAACTGGTACAGACAGATACCTTCACATACCTAGGAAGCATAGTAACACCAGACGGTGGGGCAGGCAAAGACATCAACATCAGAATGAATAAGGCAAGAACAGCCTTCTTTAGCCTAAATAACATCTGGAAGTCCTCCCAATACAGCACAAGCACAAAATTCAGATTATACCAGAGCTGTGTGCTTTCTGTGCTTCTCTATGGTGCGGAATGCTGGAGAGTCACAGAGAAGGAAATGTCAAAATTGTCCTCTTTTCACACAACATGCCTAAGAAAAATTCACCGAATCTTTTGGCCGAATACCAGCTTTGACAGTCGGTGGTTAAGGATCGAAGAAGAAGAAGAAGAAGGAAACAAACACATTTAAACGTACATGTCACTGTTTCTTCTCTGTTTCTTCTATGTCCAAACAGAGAGAGTTTAACTAATTACGGTTATGTTTTCTATTTGAAGTGTTAAGAGAGTTTTTAAAAATCATGGCCTTTGGGATAAAATAAAACAAAAATCACGAATTACTAAACCAAATAAGGGCGGATTGAGCATGCCGTTAGGATAGATAACTTTGCTTCTAACTCGTCAGGTTTTACTAGGGAAACCACGGAGCAAGAGGAACTAGGGATGAATAAGTATAAGGAGAAGAGAAGTTATGCTAGAACTGGAACGATTGGACACATGGAGTGGAAAAGGAAAAAAAATATGAAAAAAGGAATAAATGACCTTTGCGCTTAACACCCAAAGACTCATATTTACTGATTCATTGACTCCCTCGGGCGATAGAGATGTGCCAGATTTTGAAGCAAGAGCGAACTACCGAGCAGACAGCAAATGAAAATCTTTATTTCATCATGGCGTAGAAAGAAATATTATTTCCCTTTCAATTTTCTCTCCTACAATAATTCAGTTTAGTGGGGGGAAAAAAATTTCAAGAAACCTGTAAAAGTCATTGCAAACTTTGAAAATGTAAATTACAACAGTTAATAGTTAATATTAGCATCACATTTGCTCATGTAATTATAAAACAGAAGAAAAACAGAATAACAGAGACAATGAAGCGATGAAGAATTCAATAATGAAAAAAATTAAACATTCAAAGCAATAAGAGTAGTCAGTGCTTGTGTCAACATAATGTGATGGGGCCGTAAAGACACCCCCTTCATGTTCAAGGCATATTTATCGCCCATATATTTTCGATGTGCGCGCAGCACGCTGGGATGTGAAAAGTGATAGAAGATATATTAGTTTAGGCCACAATAAAGCCTAAACTATAATTGTGTTATATTTGATAGTCGTGTGTTATATTTGATAGTTGTGGGCCATATTTGTGTTTTCATGCCTAATAGAGCAATAAAGGCGAATGTTATTCGCGTGGCGCAATTACTACGCGCCGCGCAGTAAGTTGAGTGATTCGACCTAGGGCTTATAAAAGAGATAGCGAGCGGCAAACAGGCCTATTTGAAGATTCAGTCCAGACAAGAGAAGACGAAGATACGAGGCGCCCTGTGTGGGTAGAACAGAGACATGACACGTGAGTTTGATTTAAAAGCAGATTAGCTTATTTCCTATTACCATTATTTCCCTGTAGCTTTAGAATTATATTGAGCGTGTCTGTTTTAATGGTTAATGAAATAAATAGATTGATGTGTTTCCAGGACCTGATAATTTAGTCTTGAAATATAAATGAGTGAAAATAATATGCGTGGATCGATTTTAATAGTGTAAGTCCAAATCACAGATGTGAGAGTTTTAGTAGCAATTATTTCATCCATCAGAGCGGGCAAATTTAGTAGGAGAGTATTTCATACATGGAACTGGACAGAGAAGCGATCGATTACTTGAATTTAGATAATATTAACTGTTATCAAGATGGCAGCCATGTGTTCATGAAAGGCGGCGCGTCATCATGCTGTGAATAAAGAAGGCCCCAAGGAGTCTGCATTTAACACTCTTAGTTATCACGTAATGTTACGCAGTTTTATATCGTGTGAATTGACACGTGGGTGAAAGTAGGTTAAATGTAATTTTCCCCAGTAATAGAAGAGAGAGTTTTCGTGGTAAATTTCCTTTATGTGATGTATTTAGTTTCAGTTTTGATAAAGTCAAGAGTAATTTTATTTTATTCTTTAATGTAAGAGTAATTAAGTGTATTTCACGATTATTGATTATTCTACTGTATATCTTTAGTGGGTTACTTTGAGTGAGGTGAGAATATGTATTTAGATTTCTGGAGAGCGCGAGGCCACTCCTTGGGGCGTAAGGCACTTTGAGAAAGGTGTTTCTCTGTTTGCTCCGTGCGGAGCATGGAAACACCAATGCGGCTGGTGTCCATTACAGGCCCAGAAGAAGCATTTCTATGCTATTACAGTGGTTGTTTCGGTAACGATGTGTTTCATGTGATGAGATTCCCAGGCTCATCAGTGGTCATATACGACACGCTTGTTGCCAGGCGCACCAGTAGTCACATACGACATGCTTCAGAGTGCAGAACGAATATTGAGATGGATCAGTAGCGAGATGGTGGTTTATTCTCATTATTGAGAGTATTTGTTGTACATATAGTTGAATATTATTTTATGTCCATGTTATTATTATTTAATTATGGTTATGTGTAGAATGGTTTGTTAGAGCACGTGGGCTCACTTGGAGATATATATCTCTCTTCTCCGCTCCTGATGGACCATGGGGCCACCAGTGTGGTTTGCTTCCGCATGAAGAATTCAGATGCTCTTGCAGTAGTGGTTTCGGTAGCAACCTATATTACACGGTGAGATTGCCAGCCTCATGCACAACACCATACTAGTATCGCTAGACGACATGCATGAGTGTGTGTGTGTGATAGTTGGGTGTGTGCTCTTGCAGTAGTTGTTTTGGTAGCAACCTATGTTACACGGTGAGATTGCCAGCCTCATGCAGAACACCATATTAGTATCGCTAGACAACATGCGTGAGTATGTGTGTGTGTGCTCTTGCAGTAGTGGTTTCGGTAGCAACCTATGTTACATGGTGAGATTGCCAGCCTCATGCACAACACCATACTAGTCGCATGGGACGACACGCATGAGTGTGTGCGTGTGTGATAGTTGAGGGTGTCAGGTGGCGTGGAAGGACTGTTTGGCAGGTGAGAGTATCATTATTTAACTATGATTTTAACTATTCGTTGCTTTGTTTGCTTCTTCAGATTAGCAATCGAGCACAGGCTGGGTGTTTGTTTGGTGTTTGGTTTGTTGGTTTATTGGTTTAGTGTTTGCTTCAGTGTGCTCTTGGTCACTGATAGGGTTGTAAAAATAAATACAGCCCCTGCTTTAAGAATCAGAATTTTATTGTTGAATCGGGTCGGTTGCGAGTGTGCAAGAGAGTGATCAAATATCACATCATCATCATCACCATCTCGCCCCACCCTATCACAATAATATTAATAAAATATTGAACGAAATCAATTTATTACATTTTCATTGCCAGAGCTTTCACAAACTTCATATAGCATTGAAAATTTCTGTTGAAAGTGGAGTAGTTGTTAGTATTCACAAATGTGGGTAATATATTCCAGGACACAACATCAGCTTTAACTAAAGAGACTGCGAAAAAAATGCCAGTGCGAGGTTTAGCCCAAAATTAGGTCAACGGTTATGGAATACAGGAAACCTGTTGATAGCATTACAAAGCAGTCCGTATTCTGGAACCCTCAAGGAAATTGGGGCAGGAGTAGGCCAGACACACATGGGGAAGACAACTGGTGGCAGAAGTGAAAATGATCAGGAAGACATGGAAAGAGTTTGAGCTGATGGCACGTGAAGGAAGACCTGGCGTGTACTTGTTGAAGGCCGATGCTCCTTGGGGAGCTAAAGTGTACTGACGATGATTGATATGGAATACGAGCACTGCTTAAAGTGAAATAATGTATTCAAGGATGGAGGTTTTAAATCATGTATATTGTTCTATGTACAAGTAATAGGTCGCGGTATTTTTAGAGTTAAGGATATTAAAATGTTTCGATTTGTGAAAGTAGGAATAGTTTTTGAAACGATCGTGTTAGCCGTGAAGTAGACACGTGACCTGCAGCTTACAGAATAGTCTATGTTTACACCTAACAAGTTGTACTCCGTAACTTACTCAGTATCTTTTCCACCCAGAGATGGCACCATTTTTAGTTGCCAGTTTTGAATCTTTTGACAGAGGAACACAATTAGTGACTTTGTTATGTTTTATTCTATATTAACGGAAAAATGATTAATTGTGCACCATGTTTGTAGAGTTTCTAAATAATGTTGCAAGCGTGACTTAACTGCTGCACTGTCAGTGTTGTCGTCAGCGAACAAGAGACTGTCATTATTAGACAATGAAAAGGGCAACCGATTTGGTGAGGATTCTCAGCGCCTGGGGTCATGCCGTGGATTCCACCCTGAAGTTGAAGATCTTTCTAGTTGGGAAAGCCTTACGAAACAGTAACCAGCAACTAAGACAGTGAACTTTACAGGCTGTGGATTACTACTAAAATCAGGAAAGAAAACAAGAAATTAAACATTCTGCATGTAATAAGATCTGAGCCTAACATCATCCAAAGATCTTTAACCATTGCCCTCAATTGGTTACCCTCCCATTTAGGAAACACCGGGAATGACAGAGGTGATGCCGTATCTTGAGGTTATGGTAAAATAGAACAATTCAACCATCCATAGCTTTGCCAAGAGGCCAAAATCGCCATCCACAACAAGTACAAAAACCAACGGAGGAAAGAAAGAGGGATATGGACGACAAATGTTTGGATATGACTCAATTTAGCAGCTACATAGGCACCAACTGACCATCTATTTCCGCCTGAGAACTGTCCACTGCAGATTACTAGGCCACTTCTTTCGCCTCGGGATATCTCACATGAATGCCATGTGGAACCGGAATCCAGACCCCTGAACATATTCTCCAGAACTGCCTAGCCTACAATGCTCTACGACATCAGCATGGCCAGAGAGAGCGGAGCTGAGATAGAAGATATGAGGTTGCCGCATGGACCACGAAAAGACTGGACTTCATCGTGGCAACATCCCTTCAGATTTAGCATGACTAACAAAATGAACGCAGAAGAAGAATTGATAAAAATATTGAAAAGCAGAAGACCCAATATTATGCCCAATGGGACAACCACTGAAATGGAGAGAGTGTTAAATCCTCATCTTCATCCCTTTCCTTTTTGCACCCGAAGGAGCATGAGTCATCCCCGCAGATGGCTTCCATGTAGGAAGTCTGCAGCCAAGCATTCGTGCGCTCAAGCTGTATTAGTTTCTTTAGCCATTTGTTTCACATGATGTTGTTGACAGCGCGATACATATTATTTACCCCATAGAACACGTCTGCGGAAGCAGCAGTCCCATTAAAAAAGGTAACAAAATGGGACAATGTATCACTACTACACCATTTCACCTTGACAAGTTCGAACTTCTGTGCTACCACAATAAACAACCCGACTATTTCAACTGAACAAAATGGGTAGTAACACCAAGCGACAATGATACTAGTGGAACTATTGCCCCAATAGTTATCTGCTGAAATAACAGTATGTCCTCTCACCATACAGTTTGGACTAGCGAAGAACCGTAAAAATGAATATAAGCTAGAACCATCCACAATTTAGTTCAAACTTGACGTTGAAAAAAAAAAAAAAGAAAGTAAAGAAAATATCACAGTTAAAACACTTACAAAAATAAAAATAAATTTTTGAAACATGTCAGATTTATTCATATCTTCGAAAATATTAGCAATATCAGCAAGTCTAACAAAACTGAACAGTTCAGATTTAAAAAAAAAAAACGGTTTGAGCGAAAGACATGTTGTTCTTGCAGTAAATGTCCTTAACCTTCGGCTGTCTCCTGCGCACCTGCATATGTGAGTTGATGTAGGGAGGACAAATAGACAGTAGAACATGTCCTCCAAGACTGCCAACTCCATGAGAGAAGCAGAGTGGCAACATGGCCACCTCCAACTCAGTTGAAGGAGAAACTGTATGGTAACGACAGAAGCCTGAGACGAACCATCAACTTTATGAGAGAGATAGATGTGGATATTTGAGTGGGAACGAAGAAGACGAAGATATGTAAGTTTTAGATAACATGTTAAAATATAAACATGTTGTGTTCCGCCATCGTTAAAAGACTGGAAGCCGTACAGAAATGAAAATTGAAAGAGTTTACGGTGGCTGAATAACACAGGCTTTTTTTAAGAGGGGGAGGGGGGAATGGTATGTTGGGGTTTACCTAGTTATAGATCGCTGATCATTAGCTTGGTGTCTTTTACAGTTCTCGAGGGGCTGTGACAAGATTAACTCACAATAGAATTACCAGAACACCTCAAAGCGGTGATAGCTTTTCTGGTAACTAAATATTCCCACAATACCCTGAAACCATGTCTCACTTCATTAGGGTGCTATCGTCATGGTAACAAGAACGAAGACACATCTTCGTCTTTTAAAAAAATAATTTTTTTTTTAAGTACAATTTTCGGAAATACTAGTACTAAATGGGAAATACGAGTACTAAATGGGAAATACGAGTACTAAATGGGAAATACGAGTACTAAATGGGAAAAAGCTCAGCTTTTTCTAATTACATGAGTGTCCTCAACGATTGTCTGACACAAGAACTGTCAATTATTATAATGCATCTGAGTTTGTCATGTTGACATGATAATTCACAATAGATGTTTGACTATTCTCTTCTGCAAGCTATTGTCATTCTCAGTTGTTAAGTTTACAGTAGCAAACAGCCCCCCCCCCCCCCCCCCCCTTCTTCTCCCCCCCCCCCCCCCCCCCCCCCCCCCCCCCCCGCATAAAAAAAAACAACAACAACAGACAACCCAAAACAAACTGATCGAAATACATAGACAACAAAGTTTCTCTCCTGTTTTAGTTATACTCTTCTTGTGTGGAGCATGGATCCACAAGTACACCTGGTCTCCTTACAGGTCGCCTGCGTAATAGCGTTGATGTGCTCTTGAAGTGGTTGTTTGTGTAGCAATATGTTTTACGTGGTGAAGTTTCCAGCCGCATGCACAACTTCACATTAGTTGTTCTTTGGAGCAGTTGTCCTGCCAGGCGAGCTATAACATTGATGACGCCATGCTACAAAAGACACGAACGAGGGAAAACGGAAAGAATGCAACAGAGGCTGGCATAAGACGGGAGAATTTCCAGACGTGGTTGAGTGTAATAAATGTTTCAAAGAGAGTTAGTCAATAATAAGAACATGTGTAAGAGGTGGAGTCAGAGACGGGGGGGGGGGGGCGGGGGGGGGGGGGGGGGGGGGGTGGGAGGGGGGGGGGGGGGGGGGGGGGGGGGGGGGGGGGTGGGGGGGGCGGGGGGGGGAGGGGTGGGGGGGGGGCGGGGGGGGGGGGGGGGGTGGTGGGGGTGGGGGGGGGGGGGGGGGAGAATACGGAGATTATTTAAATACATTATAAATGAAAGTAGAACAGTCCCAATTAAGATGGTTTGGCCATGTCTGCAGAATGGGACAAGATCGGATACCACGACAAGCATGGGAAACAAAGAGCCAAGCATCCAGACCCCCAGGACGACCCAGAGTCCGCTAGGAGGACAACATTAGACAATCTTTGAAGGACCGAGGACTAGAATGGAACCAGGCCAGGAGGAAGACAGCCGATAGGATAGTCTGGCGCTCTCTCTTCCAAACCTCTACACCTCACGGTAGAAGGGGAACGACTAAGTAAGTAAGTATAAATGAAAGGATAGATAAGATGCATTCATAAGAAAAAAAGTGGTTATGGGCTTTCATAAATAGGTACAGTATTCATGTAAAATAAGATGATTAAAATAATGGGATAAGATCCTAAATGTGGACTTTATGGAAGTGTCCAGATTAAAAACTAGCGGGGTTATCAGTAATCGTTAAATCCACGTTCTTTTTTTCCCTGGGGGTAAAGCTTCAAAATTTCGTAGCTTAATTCAGTGTCTGTGGCATTTTGTGTGTGTGAAAGTGACTTTATTTTGTTGTCTACATTTGAGACTTTTATCACATGCTTGTGTTTCTTCTTCTACTTTGTTATCCTTAGCTCCTGACTAACAAAGCAATCAGTGGCCATCACGCATAGTGGCGTCTAAGTAGAGCAGCAACAAACTGTCCCCATTTTGCTTGGTGGCCATCCTTCGTGCCTTGCCCCAACTCTGGTTCATGCTTTGCATCTCAGCCTCCACTGTTCTCCGCCAGGTTGTCTTTGGTCTGCCTGTCTTTCGCCGTCCTTCTGGGGTCCATAGCATAGCAGTTCTGGTGATGGTGTCAGGGTCACTTCTGAGTACATGGCCAACCCAGTACCAGAGTCTGCCTGCAATGATGGTGTGCATGCCTTTTTGACTGTACTGTGTTAGCAGTTCCTGGTTGGAGATGGTGTTCGCCCAAATCTAAGAATTCTCCTTAGGCAGGTTGTGTGGAAAGAGGATAATTTTGTCATTTCCGTTTCTGTTACTCTCCAGCACTTCGCGCCATACAAAAGTACAGAAAGTACGCAACTCTCGTATAACCTTTATTGGGTTTTTGTGCTGTACTGATAAGATTTCCAAATATTGTTTAGATCTGCAAAGCCTAATGTTTGTATTCACAAGTAAGAATTGAGATCTTCAATTACACTTCTGATTTCTTCACTTCCTAATTGCAAGACTTATTCGTGGAGTTGATTTTGATCGACCTGTGGCATATTTTCTATTAAGCTTGTTTGATGTTCATGGTACCACAGTGAAGAGTTGTTGACGTATACTTTAATGACGGCAATTACATTACTACATGGAAAAACGTAGATTGGTTGCCGAAAATCGTTGGCAAGCACCAATTTCTTGCCTATGAATAGTTCTGCGTCATGCATAATTTTTTTCCAGAAGCTTCGTCCATAATGAGCAATAACACTTTTCTCAATTTGCTTGATTCGTAAGACGAAATTTTCATGGTAAGATTAATGTTTCTACTGCTGACAGATGAATTTAAAATCTACTGTGAGTTTTACGGCCACCTTTGAGCAAATCGGCAGTTATCCTTGTCGTGTCAAATTCTTGCACTGATTTTCCCTGGCCTCTAGGGAAGCTCATCAAGGTGTTCTACCAATATATCTCGCCAGACAGAGCCTCATGGGTTCGAGTTCCCGGTAAGCCTATCATTTCTGTTAATTTTTTGTCTAGTTTTCTATTTCTGTGTTTTTCACGATTGTCTACAATATACCCATTTGTTTATAATGTAGATTGGAAAGTTGTGACTTACCTTGATATATGGTGGCAAGAGCGAAACTCGAACAGTATCGATAAATGCTAAAAAATGTTGTGCCTAATAGCAGTATGGAGTGGGAAGCCAATTTGCTTTGTATTACAAAACGTTGCATGTTTAGTTCCGGTTTTGTTTTAATTGAATTGTTTGTCTACGTTTTAGACGCCTCCCTTGACGCAACCCTAGTCAGCCAGACGCCCAGTTTGGAAAAAACTGGGTAGTAGGAAATTAGAGAGAGGAAAGGGAAAAAAAAGGGGGGGGGGGGGGAGAACTCTATAGTGGTGTATACAATGATTAGGTAGTAGATTAAAAGAACAAATGAATGATAATAAGTGGGTAGGAGAATTTGTTAACGAAGTTTACGACTGAAATGCCTTAGGTCTTCCTATTTTTATTTTACTGTTTATATACAGTCTATGCTAAAACCTGCTAATAATTGTCTCAATTTTTCCTATTGTTTCTAAGATTAAATTAGACACGAGTATTATAACCTTTGTCGTGTGTGTTATTCCGTCTATTCTTGTAAGACAATTTCAGTGCATTAGCGTCTATAAAAACATCTTGATCGTTTAGGTCTAAAATTCTGGAGTTGCAGTTTGTCTCGTGAAAACAACTAGCCCTGTTACAGCACTGTTTTAGGGTGCTTAGCTAGTTGTCTGTCGTAACACAGTCTCTCTCGCGGCGAGGCGATGGCGTTTTCGAATGAACATGTGGTCTGTTACTATTATCTTATGTCTTCTTTCTTTCTTTCTTTCTTTTTTGGTATTTTCTTCTCTTTATTTCTTACGGGTGCCAACCATTTAATATTGTGCTATTTTTCTACGATTCACAATCCTCAGGCATCCCTCTTTATTTATTTCTGTGGGCTGTTTAAATGGGCTTTTCCGTCTTGCTAACAATTAGTTTAGTGTGAGTAAATAAATAAGGGGCTGATGTAAAACTGATGTAAAACTGATGAGAATAAATATAAATAAACAAATAAAAAGGTATTAGATCAGTTTTACAAATTACGGTACACAAGAAACACGGGACGTTTCGGATTTCGCCCTTCGTCAGCCACAGTTACAAATAAACAACAAGGACAAGAAATATAGACAGGTTAAAGAAATATACTATAGACACTACGCAACACGTAATGTGTATATAATTATATATATGAAATATAACAACACAGATGAAGAGCAATAATAAAGCGAGGAAAATACAAAAACCGAAAAAATATAATGACAATTAATTCAACAATCAGCGAAAATCAAATGCAGAAAATAGAATAACTAAACAACAAGCCCTGATCTGACACTATCGGCAAAAGATACGTAGAAGCGGTAAATACAATGGCGACAGGAATCACAAATAAACGTGACGTCTCCTTAACCTGTCTATATTTCCTGTCCTTGTTGTTTATTTGTAACTATGACTGACGAAGGGTGAAACCCGAAACGTGCCGTGTTTCTTGTGTACCGTCAATTTGTAAAACTGATAAAATACCTTTTTATTTGTTTATTTATATTTATGAACAACTAGTTTATTGTTTTTCAACTTTTCTTTCTCACATGCTCCTAAGCACAAACAAGATATACTGTATATACTTTCTATTATGTGCTCAAACTATTAAAAGCACGTCGTTTCTACTTTTCTTGGGGCTATTATGCAGTTTAATGTATCATCCTTGTTTTAATGATTAAAAAAGATGACTGGATTCTTTTAAATTAATTTAATAGCTTCCCCTTTTCCTTGGTGTGTGTGACACAATAACCCCGAGCGTCACATTTACCTGTGCCATCCTGTAATTCATTCTGTGCTCTTCACTTTTTCCCCCCACCTCCGACAATATTTGGTATCTTCGATTCATTTTTTACACTCCTTTCCTTCAATTCTTGTTATGTCGGAGCTTCATCGACCATCTTTATTGATTATGGCAATCAATTACTTTCGTTTGAACATATTTTGACACCTTGATCTGTTGAGTGAAATATTGTTTACGTATTAATCGTAACACACTTCCGACCAGACAGTGTGTGAAAGCGTCCGGATTAGAGCGTAAACAAACCTTGAGATGGCAACCGTCCCTTGTCTAATCACTGATAATATTTTCTGTCGGGCCAGGTTGTTGCTTGATAGTGTTTGCTGGACCAGGTAAATGAGATAATCACTTCCGAGCACACTTGTTGTAGGCAATCGTTACGATAATTATCCATCTTAAAAGAGATTGTCTGTGATGGATCTGTGGAGTCGTGAGTGTAAACATGATCGATAATAAACGGAAGGGAGAATACCTTATATGGGAAGTTGCTTGTAAACATCACATTTGGTGTATCACACAGGAAATTTCCATAAGTGGGTAGTGGGAATATACCCCTGCCAAACCATATGAAAATTGCATGCCATTGGTTTGGCATTTGAGATGTTTAAAAAAAACAACATTTCTAATTGGAGCCCTGTCATATAGTAGCAATGTGGATGCGTGGGCCGAATGTTGCCTTATAATGTAGCGCATTTTGAGTTTACGGCACTGATAAATTCAATTCGTCAAGAAGACAGTCAGACAAGCCAGAATAATGAATATGATCAGGATTCCACTTTTAAGGACCGGACAACGTGTTTCGGCATCTTGTGGACCTACTCTTAAGAAAACTCTTCCTTTATTAATACGGAAAGCCTAGGAACCTGAACACTAAGTCATAGTGGGATTCTATTTGCAAAGTAATACCCCAGACCACGTGTAAGACGCATCTTAACCTAGTTGCCGAAACTATTTATCTGAACAAGAAGTCTGTATCTTCGTAATTATCCCACAATGCTACTAGGGATGTGTTGCGGCCACTAGACTTGACCAGTGACGAGAAGAACCACTCCATAACCTGCAAAGAACAAGCATCGGCTGGAGCAGAAGCCAACCGACATCTTACTGGCAGCTAAGTACCCATTCGTAGCCGCCTTGTGAACTCTTTAACGCAGTTTAGCTTAATTTAAATGTTTCATTCAGTTGTGCTTTTCTTATTTTGGAAGTATTTCTATGTAGTTTACGTTCATTTGTTCCTGATGAAGACCTTGCTGTCCCAAGGTAGGCAGTTTCTTTGTCTTGTGTCCTAATAAGGCGAACGCTATGTATTTTTTGTTAATCCCGCCGTTTACGTTGGAACACTAAAAGTGACCCCCCCCCCCCCCCCCCCCCCCCCCCCCCCCCCCCCCCCCCCCCCCCCCCCCCCCCCCCCCCCCCCCCCCCCCCCCCCCCCCCCCGCCAGACACCCCCCCCCCCCCCCCCCCCCCCCCCCCCCCCCCCCACCCCGCCCCCCCCCAACAAACCCAGCTTCATTATAAAAAGAAACAAAACCACAAAAAACCCAAAAAAAAAAAAAAAAAAAAAAAAAAAAAAGACAAGGAAAAGACGAGGGTAATAATATAGACAAGCGTTTCTTAAGTTGTGGTACGCGAAAGGTGTTCAAAGGGGTATACGCCATCATTTTTTATTTATTTTTCTTTATCATACTTTTTGGTTTTTGTTTTAACTGAGAATGATGTGTTGTAGAAATACACATGTTACATTGTTACTTCATTCTCTTATTTCGTGTTAATTTTTTCTCTTCATACGTTGTTAATTTATTATTTTATCTCGTGTTAATTTATTATCTTTTTTCGTTGTTAATTTATTCTCTTTTTTTTTAAAGTTATTCTATTATCTTATTATGATGTGATTCTCTTATCAAGTTGTTAAGTTATGTGGGGGTCGGAGTGGCTAAGTGGTTTGGCGTCCGCCTCACAGTTTAGAGATACCGGGTTCGATTCCCAGTAGAGGGAATACAATTTTTTTTTCTCAGAACCACGGGTCCTAATGATGTTATAATCCCCCCTGGTCTCATAGGTAGTGAGATCGGATGCCTAGCCTTCTCGGATAATGGCGATAAAATAGGAGGTCCCGTGTGCAAGTTGCGCACGTTAAAAATCTTACGGTAGTTGAAAATCGTTACGAGTAGGCCATAAGGCCACTGCCCTGACAAAATTTAAAAATTAGAAACATACCCACCAAATATATCTATAGAATGTGTGATTCCTAAATATACACATTGGAATTCTCGCCGGTGCTACAGAGTTCGTGCACTGTGCTGAGATCCTCCTTGTGCGATCTAAGGGAGGAGATTGGAGCACTGATGGAGTTGTCCGTGTGCAATGAAGACAGTCCTTAAAACTGAACCAAACCAAACTAAATTATTATCTTATTGTTATTGTTATTGTTATTTGATTCTTTTATGTGGTTGTTAATTTATTCTGATATCTTTGCACTTTATTCTCCGGTGTCATTAGTACTTTAATCTCTTGTCGCATATATTTACATTATTCTTGTATGAGTTACATATAACATTTTAACTTATTTTCGTATGCGCGCACATAACCTTGTTGACTTATTCTCTTATGTGTACACGTTACTTTGTTTACTTATTCTCGTACGTGTAAACATGATATTGTTTTCTTTTTCTCATATATGTACACACACCACTGTCAAATTATTCTCGCATGTGTACACATAACTTTGTTAGATTATTCCCTCGTGTGTGCACAGAACAATGTTTCACTGTTCTCGTACATACCATTGTTGGATTATCTTCTTATGTGTACACAGACTTTGGTTAGATTATTCTCGCATGTGTATACAAAACATTGTTAACTTATTCTCGCATGCTGACACAAAACATTGTTAACTCATTGTCTGATGTGTGCACATAGCATTGTTATAAATTTTCCCGTATATGTATACATAAATTTGTTTCCTTATTCTCGAATATGTGCACATAATATTGTTACTTTGTTTTTTCACATTGCTATCAGACCTAAAGATCTTTTATATTTGGACATGCGCCCTAATATAACCGACTG
Organism: Oreohelix idahoensis; assembly: GCA_024509875.1. Lineage (NCBI taxonomy): Eukaryota > Metazoa > Mollusca > Gastropoda > Stylommatophora > Oreohelicidae > Oreohelix > Oreohelix idahoensis. The sequence continues at coordinate 421,584 of JAMPIV010022055.1, forward strand.
TATTTTGGCTTCACCAAAATGAGGCAACATTTTATTTAAAAAAAAAAAAAAAACGTGCCTAAACATAACATTGTTACTTCATTTTGCTATTCTTCTGAACAAAATATTGTTATTTAATTCCGTTTTAGATTTATATTAGTATCTCTTTATTTTCCTTTTGAAACGCATATTTGTATTTCACTGAGTTATTCTAATTAATATTACATTTACGTCACTGCCAACATCTCCTCAGTATTAACCTTTTAGTCTGTCTTTGTATTCCACTGAATATAACTTCTTTACTTTGACTTCATGTTCCATTCATTTTTTCTTTGTTATAATACTCCACCCTAATGTGTAAATTCTATTGTGTTCCCTTTTTTTCAATCTCGCATTATGTAACATTATTACTTCTGTTATGTATTTCTATTATAATACATGCTTCCCCTTTTACCTCTTATTTCCCTGATTCAAAGTTAGAGTACCTGTTCTGAAAATAATTGTTCTTCCCTAGCAATTTATTTATGTCTAAAATACAGACTTTAGGCTTCACCTCAGTCCATTAACGCATCCTTTTTCAGCCACTCTATCCTGAATATTGTTCAGCAATCCGTCTGTCCTGAACCTAAGTTCAGAAATCCGTCTGTCCTGAACCTAAGTTCAGCAATCCGTCTGTCCTGAACCTAAGTTCAGAAACCCCATTGTCCTGAAACCAAGTTCAACAACCTCTCTGTCCACCTTGAAATTCACGTGTCATTTCATTAAAACATTTTCCTGGTAGCTCGCATATCATGTTATACACATGATATTTTAATAACTCAAGTTCTGGCATATGCATATTTCAAGAGAGAAAACAAATGTTCTGAAATGCCCAAGTAAAAGCAAAAACAAAAACAAAAAATAAATACAAATCCAACAACAGGAACAACAAGGTCCTTCTAAGTCACGTCTTACATATATTTCAGTGTTTTTTTAAACTGCTGCAATGTTCTTTCACCTTTAAATATTCATTTTTTAAACCTCTTACCACTTGGGTGCTCAAATCTTGTCTTCATTAAACGCAGAGCTTTGAAACGAGTAACACTTTTAATTCACACAGATCCTTCGTGTTCGTGTTCGTACACTGTCTGTCAGACGTCTACTTGAATATTTGCAAAGAAAGTAGTGGTCAGCTTGAGGCTATTTGCATTTTCATAGAGTTTTTTTTTCCAGGAATGGTACTAGTGGCTGCCATATATGCTTTCTCTGTTGTTCACATGTTGGCCATCTTTGAAGCTGATGTTCAGCAGTCATTTTATCAATGCCACTTTTATACACATCGGTAGTTCCAATCTTTAGTTTGTTGAATAGATGGTATCCCAATAGATGGTATCCCAATAGATGGTATCCTAATAGATGGTATCCCAATAGATGGTATCCCAATAGAAGGTATCCAAATAGATGGTAACCCATTAGATGGTATCCCAATCTGTTGTTGCCTGTGCAGAGTTTGAAAATTACTTCCTGCTTGCTTCCGCTGAGCTGGCAAGAATAATCCTTTTGTGTGTGGCTTATACTTACAGATCCATTAATTACTGGAAAACTGAAAAAAGCATAACACCTTTATTACTTATAGATCCAATACTTACTTACTTACTTAGTCCTTCCTCTTCTACCGTGAGGTGTAGAGATTTGGAAGAGAGAGCGCCATACTATCCTATCGGCTGTCTTCCTCCTGGCCTGATTCCATTCTAGTCCTCGGTCCTTCAGAGATTGTCTAATGTTGTCCTCCTAGCGGACTCTGGGTCGTCCTGGAGGTCTGGATCCCTGGATCTTAGCCTTCCACACCTGCCATGGCAGCCGATCTTCTCCCATTCTGCAGACATAGCCAGACTATCTTAGTTGGGACTGTTCTACTTGGGTCTGCAGGGGGTGGGTTTTTAGGCCATGACGTATCGTATGTTTGCGGACCATGTCTCTTCTTGTTACTTCAACCACCTTCCTCAGATACCTCATTTCTGAGGTTTGCATCTGACTTTTGTGGGTTGTAGTCATTGCCCATGACTTGCATCCATACGTCAAGACTACGACATAGTTGGAGCGGTATACAGCCATCTTAGTTTTCTTGCCAACTTCTCTTTTGCTGAGGAATCCTCGATTTATAGGCTGAAAAAGTCACCCAGCTGCTAAATCTCTAGATCAAATAACTGTTAGAAAACACTGAAAATATGTCCAGTATTTAAATAACCCAGTCCACGCTGTCACGGGATTGTTTCCCCTTTCACTGCAGTGATGGTCCAACAGTGGCCAAACTTTAGAGTATCTTCTGAGGGTCTTCAAAGGTATCAACCTTTAGCTGAAGATTACTCTTGGCGGAGATATGAGTCGAAGAATGGTGTTTCATTTCTAGGGAGCCTCGCAGGAATTTAAGAAATCAACTACTAGGGCTGATGGGATCCAGGCCATGTAAATTTTCTATCTTCCCTGACCTTCTATAAGGGATAAGAATGTTGCTCGTTGTGATGAGCCCCCAACTGATTTAACTCAGTAAGACATTACTTTAATAGCTCTGTTATATGTATTTAAAATGACTGAGACATACGAGTACAGTTCCCTCAAATTGACTGAATCAATCATAAATTTGTATATATACAAATAAATTTAATAAGAAATTATAGTTAACAATGTAAAATAAATAAGAGTGGGGTGCTATAGGACTATTCCTTTAAAGATTTATATAAATATGGAGAGACAATGAGCAGTGACATTTCACACGCGGACGCGCTTCGTTTTTGCTCGTCCATTTCCACGCAGCTAGGCGTGTACTGAAAGCGAGAACAACCTTAGCTAGTCTAAACAACAGTTGGAAGTCTTCCCAGTACAACATAAATACTAAATTTAGATTATATGAGAGCTGCGTACTTTATGTGCTTCTGTATGGTGCAGAATGCTGGAGAGTAACAGAGAAGGAAATTTCAAAATTTTCCTCTTTCCACACAATGTGCCTAAGAACAATTCTCCGAATCTTTTTGACCGAATACCATCACCATCCTAGAACTGCTTACTCAGAGCAACCAAGAGGACACCCACACCAGTGTAGCTGGCAGACGCTGGAGTTCGGTTGGCCATGTCCTAAAAAAAGACTCCAATGTCATCACAAGAACAGCTATGGTATGAACCTCTGAAGGAAAGCGAAAGAGGGGCCGACCAAAAACAACTTGGCGGAGAACTGTGGAGGCCGAGATTCAATAGGAATGAACAAGAGCTGGGACACTGCACGATACATGGTCGCCGACCGAGCAAAGTGGAAGCAGTTTGTTGCTGCTCTACAGCGTGATGGCCATTGACTGCTTTGACAGTTGGCGCCTAAGGTTCAGAGAAGAAGAAGGCGTATATTAAAACCTGGCTAGGATACATGAAGCTGTTTGAGAAACTGAGACAGGACAAGCTGTTACACATCGAAAAAAAAATATGACGGGAATGAATTATGATGTGCATGTCCTAATTTCTTCTGTCGTCTTGTTATTCCTTTCCATTCCATGTCACCTTCATTTGATTTTTATTGACAAACTTATATTACAGTCAAACGTATCTTACAGTCAAACTTATCTTACAGTTAAACTTATCTTACAGTCAAACTTATCTTACAGTCAAACTTATCTTACAGTCAAACTTATCTTCCAGTCAAATTTATCTTACAGTCAAACTTATCTTACAGTCAAACTTATCTTACAGTCAAAATTATGAAGCTACGGAGCAACCCGTCAATATGACCCCAGGAGAAGTGAACAAGGCAAATGGAATAAAATTTGACTAATCAATTAACAGCTTTCTTTTAATCGCATGTTTTCTACGTGTACGGATATCTTGTAAAATCTTGCCTTGGTACGCACACACACATACACTCGCGCGCGCACACACACACATATAAATAAATGAATACAACAAAAATTCCAAATAAACCTTTCATTACTGTCTCCGAATCATTATAGGGCATATCGACTTGGGCGATTAAATCAGCCGACGGTATCAATAATGATTTGGGGGAGATAGAACATATGTCCCACTATAATTCCTATGAACGTCTTAAAACTATTACTTGTGATAATTTGTTACCTATTGCATTGTACAGATTTCTTTGACAACAAATTGTAATGACTGAAAGGCGTGCGTGTTCTCTTAGTTGATGTGCAATTTAGTTTTTACGGTTGCAATTCACGTCTTTCTATATTTTCTCAAAAGGATGGCGGATAGGTTTATTGTTCGGTATAGGAAAGAAAATATATAATAAACGGTGATTTTGACACGGGGTGAGAATTAATAGCTAAGCTAAAGGAAGGCGATTCAGGTTCTTCTCTTTATTCGTTCACTCTCAGATGCCAACTTGAATATGTTCAAAGAAAGCATTGGTCAGCTTGAGGATGTTCGTATCTCCGTAAAGTTTTTCCAGGAATGGTACTGGTGATGGCCATATGCATTTTTCTGTTCCTCATATGTTGGGCACATTTGAAGTAGATGTTTAGCAGTCATTTTATCGGTGCCACACACTCATCAGTATTTTCCAGCTTTAGCTTGTTGAATAGATGATACTCCAAGGACTCAGGTTCAAGTATGGGTATAACTGTGACAAAGCGCTTTGAAAAATTATAATTTTAAAACTCATATACAATTGTTAGTTCCAACCCTGAAATAAGCAAGACGTGATGCACGCTCACGGGTCAACATATGGTAGTAATAAAGTGTTATTAATTACATATTTATACCCAAGGTCGTCGGCCACGTAAAGCGTATTTCAGCTTGTGAACAAACATATTTATGTGACTAGCAATATTGTAGTTTTTGGAAGGGCCTTTTGGAAGCTTCCACAGCGATCTTTATTTACAGCAATACGCTATTTGTTTATTACGAGAGTTTATGAATAGGGCGTACCAGTCTGTGATGTACGAGGAAGGCCTATTTTATTCATGGTAATGGTCGTCGATAAACATTCACATAAATCAAACCAATGACTGAAAAAAAAAAACGAAGCTGACAATGAACAAATCTACTTCTTCTACCACTTTTTCTTCCACCTCTTTTTTTAAATTCTGTCCCTTTTCTCTTACATGTTCTCTTCTTTCTTTTTTTCTTCCTCATCTTCGGATTCTTCTTCATCATCTTTATCTACGTCTTCTGCACTTCTTCCTTTTCCAATTCTTATGCTTTATCTTCTTCTTTTTTTGTCTTCTTCTTCTTCTCCTTTTTTTCTCTTCTTCTCCATCTTCTTAATCTTCTACTTGTTTCTCTTTTTCGTATGTTTCCTCTTCTTCTTGACACAAAATAAATGGAATCGAACCAAGAATCAATCAAACTTTCTTTATGTGACTTTATCTCATTTTATTTAAGCTGTAGAAAACAATGCATTAAAACTTAATATTTAAGAAGAATGTACTGCAGATAAAGACTCTTTTAACTGGAAGTAGCCAACCTCAAATACAGTATTGTCAAGGGTTGCCTCCCCTTGGCTCTGCAGTAGTGTTCCAACACTGGCCAAAACTCAAGAGTAACTGATGTTGGTCTTCAAAGGTGTCTACCTTCGCACAAGATTACTCTTGGCAGAGTTGTAGGTAAAAGGATAATGATGCTTCTACCTCCAGGTAATTTTCACAAGATATTCAGAAACGCGAGAACAATGCTGCATTGGCTGAGCACGTTAACTCTAGGATCTGCCGACAACTTTTGTGAAGGATAGGGTTATCTTATAATAGCTCGTTCAAGCCCCCAACTGAGTTAATTCAGCGAATTTCCTCTATTATTATTTAGTAGTTCTGGTTGAGTGTATTTAAGAAATTGTCTGATTCATACGGATACAACACATTCAAAATGATTAAATCAACTTTAAATTTGGATAAATATAATTAACAAATTTAATAATCACTTAGGTTTTAAGAGTTATTAAAAATTGAATTTTTTTTTTCTAAAATTAATCATCATCATTTGATGTTAATTGGAATTTTATAAGAGGAAGTTTCACTTGGCAGCTTTTATTTGACTACTTAGCCGCCAATGAGGTTTCTGCTCCCGCTGGTGTTTTGGTTCTTCGCAGATAGGAGACTGGATTGCTCACGTTCCTGGTCAAGATTAAGAGTTGCAGCACGTTCCAACTAGAATCAGGGAGTAATTGCAAAGCTGGTCCCGCGTCTCTAAGACCCGTCTGATGATGGTGTCTAGCGTAGACTTCAGGCCACTTATACCCTCACAAATTTTGCAGAAATAGTACTCTCAACTGCTACCACTAACTAGTATGACAAAAGAAGAGAAACGAAAACCCTCTGAGTATTGAGTTTCCCGACACAGACTTATGTGTCCCCATCTTCATATTCCACCATCCCATCTATCTTCAGAATATTTACCCTCTCTGAGAATTAATCTTAATCCCAGTGGGCAAAAAACTATCTTTACATTTACAATGAATAGTTTTATATTTAACTTTAGTTGAAAATGTTAACAAAATAGTTTGAATATGTTTACATTTACATAAGTTGACAAGGTTGTAAACTTTCATTGCAGTTAGAGTGAATATGTTTTACATTTACACTGGTGAAAATGTGAAAGAGTGAATATGTTTTACATTTACTCTGGTTGAGACGGTTAATAATATAACAAGTATGTACATCATTTCTTTCAGCATTCCCTTCCTGCTCCATATGGAACTTGGGACTACCTCTGCTTTTGGTTTTTTATAAGAAACTCGCAATAAAGCAGTCACCAGCCCTGGCAGTGGTGGTTCATGAAATCTTCATTCTATAGGCTGCGGTTGCCAGCCTCGAATGACGTGGACATCCACTAGCAATTTTCACATATTAATATCCACATGTCACTTTATACATATTAGTACACATGTTAATAATGCACAAATATAGAATTCAAAATGTACAACTTACGCCAATCTTTAGGCTCACAGACTGCTGGCTCAGAGAAATAAAGGTACTTGTATAAGTCTCTTACACTTGGTTTGGGGTGTTGTTATTTTAGAAATAAATTCCCACTTTGACTTGTGTTACAGTTTCCTCAGATTCCGGTGTTCCTCGTTAATAATGTTAATGTTTGCCTGGGGCTCTTAAGTCCTCAAGAATTTCAAACAAGTCTGGTCCGATAAATGAAAGCTGATCTTAGTCTAACTCTGGCAAGGTCTGGTCTTCTTGACGCTAGATAGATTTTCACAGTGATCTTCTCTGGCTGAAGTGTCAGGTTATATTGCCTGTCTTCCCCCGCATTTGTTTGTTACGATGTTAAGCAGGGCTGCAATCGGAAGGGGTGTTGTGCCTTCCTTCCGAATGTCTGCCAATAGTTTCAAATATGCGTGTTTTGTGGGGTAATTCAAATTATGTCTTCATGGAAATTTCTGCCCAACTATGGAATGAAAAGATCCGATTACTCTCTCAGCAATGTTTACAAATAACTTCATTTTACTTTCATGTCCAGCGTGGTGCAACAAGACCATACCAAAGGATTGGGAGATTGCCATCATAACACCAATTTTCAAAAAAGGTGACAAACGACAATGTGGAAACCACAGAGGCATATCCCTTCTCAGTGTCCCTGGTAAAATCTACTCTAGAATCCTAGAACAGAGACTCTGACGCCTAGCTGAGCAACAATTGGATGAGATCCAGTGCGGATTCCGAGCAAACCGAAGTACTCAAGACCTAATCTTCACACTCAGAAAGCTGAGTGAAAAGGCTCTTGAGTATTAGAGTGAGATCCATCGTTGTTTCATAGATCTGGAAAAGGCGTTTGACAGGGTCCCCTGGAGCAAACTTTGGGACTGTTTGGCAAGGAAGAACATTCCAGCACCTCTGATTCATGCTATACAGAACTTTAGCAAGTCTTGCAGAAATTATGTGAGGACAGCAAACCATAAGTCAGAAGAGTTCAGGACCACCACTGGTGTAAGACAAGGTAATATCCTGTCACCTTATCTTTTCATACTCTTCATGGACGATGTTATCAAGGCATGTAAAGAGAGAACAAGAAAGTATTCAGTGGGGTACTGGAAGATGAGACAGGTATGTATTTCAGAGCTGGCATTTGCTGATGATGTTGCCCTGATAGCTAAATCAGAGGCACATCTCCAATCTAACCTGCAAGTCTGGAAGGAAGAGCTGGAGAAGAGAGGGATGGTCATAAGCAGCTCTAAAACAAAATCCATGGTGATATCACTAGAAGAAAGAAGACATCAGATTAAGCTGGGAGAACAGGTCATGGAGCAGGTCGACCACTTTAAATATCTCGGAGCTGTTATAGACCAAAAGGGAGTCATCAAAGAAGAGTTGGCCACTCGAAAAGCAGCAGCTGGGAGACTTTTTCAGGCCATAAATCGAGGATTCCTCAGCAAGAGAGAGGTTGGTAAGAAAACGAAGATGGCTGTATACCGCTCTACCTATGTCCCAGTCTTGACATATGGATGCGTCGTGGGCAATGACTACAACCCACAAAAGCCAGATCCAAACCTCAGAAATGAGGTATCTGAGGAAGGTGGTTGAAGTAACAAGAAGAGACATGGTCCGCAACCAGACGATACGTCAAGGCCTAAAATCCCACCCCTGCAGACCCAAGTAGAACAGTCCCAACTAAGATGGTTTGGCCATGTCTGCAGAATGGGAGAAGATCGGCTACCACGACAAGCATGGGGAACAAAGAGCCAGGGATCCAGACCCACATTACGACCCAGAGTTCACTGGGAGGACAACATTAGACAATCATTGAAGGACCGAGGACTAGAATGGAACCAGGCCAGGAGGAAGACAGCCGATAGGATAGGCTGGCGCTCTCTCTTCCAAATCTCTACACCTCACGATAGAAGGGCAACGACTACGTAAGTAAGTACTTTCATGTCAAGTTATGTCTTTGTAACCAAGAGTACCGGAAACGATTATGTCATTCTTGTCTGTAATCTAACTACCCGTCGCTTGCGCAAACAAAATTCTTCGTTTACCCATCTGTCGAGGAAGGCACATCAGCCTTATCAGCGATTTAACAATTTCGCTGGGCGATTTTAGTGCTAATCCGTAGCTTGATGTCGCGCACACCCGAAATTTTCCAACATGATTGTCGGTTAATATTATCTCATTCGTCTCCTTTTCCAGGAGGGATGAACGGGTAAACAAACAGACATGACGACTTATTACTGAGAGGATTGTAAGATGATGTGAAAGTACAAAATATCTGCTTGATAGAATGAAAAGAAAAGGGCCGACCGCGGAAATGCAAGTAATTTAGTAACCAAAAAAGTGTACTAAATACTGCCATAGAGGAAAAGAGATCGACCCAAAAATTCTGTAACAAGTATCGATGGAAGAATATATTTAGTTCCAAATATCGATGGAAGAATATATTTAGTTCCAACTCCGAAGTACATGTTGTCTCATTTCATATTGCTCCACTTCGACTGTTTGCACTAAGAGAAATGACGGTCCGTGAAATTATGGTAACCAGGGGAGGAATAGAATCACGTGCTGGCTATTGTTTCACTGTCTGGCAGTTGAAAGCAGATGGCTTTATCTTGTAATTCGTGTTCACGGATCAACAAGCCGCGTAATTACGCTCTATTGATAAATCTTGACCAGAATTTGAGAAGAGCGAGTGATCAAATTCATAAATGTGAAAATAAGAGAGAAACCCTACAAACAATAGAGAGGAATAAAACAGATGAAATATTTTTCACAACGAACGCTACATCCGGTTACAGACACAATGAAATCATTTCCGCGCAATTATCAACCGATCAATGTTTACAGTCAATAACATCTAATGCCAGCCCACCTAACCAACAACCACCACACTAATAAACAAACATTAAATCACCTGTCGTCTCATATAGTTCCCAGGGTTCTCGGAGGAGACAAAGAAAAAATATGACTACTCCTTCGCTCATGTTTGTGGTACGAGGTGACTAATGTGAGGTAGTGCATGTGGCCGTCAATCTCGTCACGTTAAACAAATTGGTACGGAAACAACCGCTAAAACAGCATGTGAATGCTCGGTGTCGGCCTCCTGCAAGCGGGACTGCTGCAATGGTGGATCAATGGTCTGCAATGAGCGCAGAGGAGAATGTCTTGATTTCATTTAAGTATCCACCGTCTGATGTTATAAATAATCTAAGATAATTCAACTATTTCATTTGCTTTAATGTTTTCTCTTCAACATATATTTGACACTTTACCCCTTTCTTTTAGATTTGTGGGGGCAGATTATACGAGATGTCAGGCCAGATCAGGGTCATCGCGTGTTTACTCAGATGGCATCTTCTTCATAAACTCTTAATGAATGAAGATGGCATCTAAGATCAAACAGGTCGTTATGACCTCTGGCGTGTTAAAGGGGATAACTCACACAAGGGTTATTAACTCTTTCCGTATTTGCTGGACGCTAGCCTTAATGTTATTAATGTATTTAAAATTAGGACTGAAGTTTGTCGCTTTGGAATGGTGCTTAATTATCCACTGCGTACTTTGGAAAAAAATTGGGTGAGTCTCGTCTAGGTTATTTCAGGGATGTAAATAAACGTGTATACATAAAATTGTATAAGCACATTTATGTGCATGTTTCATATGCGTTTGTATGTTTATACAAGTATAAAATAACTACTTGGGCCTCCAAATTAGCGTTTTGCCTATGGTACCAAATCCCCTAGCACCAGTCCCTTGTGTATGTGGTTAGTCCTTTCCTGCCACAAATTCCTTTACTAGACACAGTATTAAGGTCTTTGTCTTGTGTAGTCTGACCTATACTGTATAATAGGGGAACAACAGAAGTGATTGCGTCATTAATAGGCTGGACTGCCCATGGTAAATTTCCGGTGTTATGTGTTGCGGGTCGCACTAATGACCCGTCATCGAAGCATCATTTTTTGGTGATGCCTAGATGGCAGGGAGGATAGTGTGATTCGCTTGCATAGCTAGGCGGGGTTGTCGCACGGAAGGTCCTGGGTTCGAGTCCTGGTTAAGCCACTCACGTCTGTTGTTTTTCTGTTGTCTAGTGTGCTACTTCTTTATTTCTTACGAGTGCCTGAAACATACATGTTTGTCTAATATTTATTTAGGGACGACATACTTCACTGTAGATAGCATTTTTTTTCCCTCAGCAGTGCCTTCTTTGTCATTATTAACTGATCATGGAAGCTGAAGAAAGATAATTGTGCTGTACATTGTATTGTACCAGTAAACCCATCAAGGTGGTACTTTTCTTTGTCCACCGAATTTTAGCAGTTGAAAATACTCGCTATACATTTGCATTGTGGGAAGCAGTAACAAATGACAACAACAAAAAAACAGAATAAAACGCATTTTAAAATAATTCTGAATGATCTCCGTGCATTTTCTTTCTTTGTTTTCAAAGTATCTTATCCTTGTCTGGTGTGATCATAGATGTTTTAACTCTTCATCATGACTTCAAAGGTTCTGTCAGTCTCATTAAAAGTGATGTGATATAAGAAGTTGACGTCATTTAGTGATACTTTTACATTTTTGTGCAATCTCAGAATCAGGGAAAATTTGTTTGTTTCTTTGTTTATGTTTGTTTGTTTTTGTTTTTTTCTTAAAAAACTGAAGAACGGTCCCTAGACTTGAAATTATTATGACGTTTAATGAAATGAAAAACAAAAACACCATCAAATGGATGAAATAATAATCATTAAGAGCTCGCATATTTCTGTGGCTCTACCGCAGCTTTAGAAGGAGGAGAAGGGGTGGCTGTGAACTGTCAGAAACCAGACAATTATATAATACAACAGTGGAATACAGTGGCTACTTTCGTTGCATCAGTTACATTCAAACTGTATTCGAGAACATCTGTACCATCGTATGAGAACATGTTTTCGGTTCATTAAAACCATCAGTGATGAACTATAGATATGCGAACCTGGATTTAGAGGAGTTCTTAATTCAGTTAGCAGTCATGCAGGATGGCGTATAGGCAACAAGTGTAGACATTTCGGCAATGGCTAATCTCATTGGCTGTGGCATCTTCGGGCTTAGTACATTTGAATAATCCATGCAATGGCGCTGTAGCCTAAACACTAGGACTGAATATGCTTAGCATGTATTCTTCTTCTTCGATCCTTAGCCGCCGACCGTCAAAGCAGTCAGTGGCCATCACGCCTAGTGGCGTCTTGTAGGGCAACAACAAATTGATTCCACTTTGCTCGGTCGGTGGCCATCCTTCGTACAGTGCCCCAACTCTGGTTCATTCTTTGCCTCTCAGCCTCCACAGTCCTCCACCAGGTTGTTTTTGGTCGGCCTCTCTTTCGTTTTCCTTCAGGGGTCCAAAGCATAGCTGTTCTTGTGATGGCATAGGGGTCTCTTCTGAGGACATGACCAACCAGCAGTTAGCATGTAGACAAGGGTATAATCCAGCCGAAATTGTAAAAGTTGTTGGGAATGTGGTGACATTTTTTATTCAAACTGAGTCAATTAAATTTTAAAATGTTGCATTTGTTTCTGACTGCATCCAGTATGTTTTCTTGGAATTTTCGAGTGGGAATTGAGCGAGGAGGCAACGTTTTTAGAGCTATAAAACCAAAAACAGCAGTAGCACTACGTGCTGCTTTTGTCTAGAAAACGCACTGAAATATCACGACGTTCCTCTACAGAAGCTAACATTGACGTTTCATTTGCACAAGAATCAAATAGGTAATACGTCTTTTGGCTTTTGTGTATTGTATCGTTGTTTTCTCAGTCACCCCAACTGTTTTAAAAAGTATGCCGTATGGACCACCATAACACCCCCATCTTATGGCGTATCCAATGTGAGAGGGAGTATGCGGAGTTTTGGTACAGTGTGCAAATTAGGTATCCTTTTTAAATATATTTTTTGAGTTCACAGCCAACAAAGTTGAGACTAAAAAGATAGAGGCTACAATGAAGACACGTTTTCGCGAGAAATCGTCAAAATTTGAGTGAGGAATGGCCAGGCTTAGCCCAAATGGTCCCTGGAGTTTTAAATATCCGCTATCCAGATTTTAAATAGGGTATGAAACAGCCTAGTCTAAATTAACCTCAGGTATAATCTGGACTCAAAGTATTTTTGCCATGTTGCATCCGGGAACAACGACTACAACCACAGTGACCTTCTTGACACAGGATCAACGTTGGTTGGGTGTCGTGCACGGAGCTAGCAAACTCTCCATGTAAAACACATTGCAAAGATACTATCAATATTGAAGAGCAGGATATGCTTGTCACAGGCATCCTGCAGCGGTGACCCCCCCCCCCCTCGCTCTCCCCTTTCCCCTTCCACAAAAAAAGGACAAGAAGAAGAATTATAATTAATGTCATCTTGTATAGTCTGATCTTGAATAATTTGTTATTGGTTCACAAACGGCTTGTCATCGTTACACTTAAGCTGGTATGACATCACGGCTTGTCATCGTTACACTTAAGCTGGTATGACATCACGGCTTGTCATCGTTACACTTAAGCTGGTATGACATCACGGCTTGTCATCGTTACACTTAAGCTGGTATGACATCACGGCTTGTCATCGTTACACTTAAGCTGGTATGACATCACGGCTTGTCATCGTTACACTTAAGCTGGTATGACATCACGGCTTGTCATCGTTACACTTAAGCTGGTATGACATCACGGCTTGTCATCGTTACACTTAAGCTGGTATGACATCACGGCTTGTCATCGTTACACTTAAGCTGGTATGACATCACGGCTTGTCATCGTTACACTTAAGCTGGTATGACATCACGGCTTGTCATCGTTACACTTAAGCTGGTATGACATCACGGCTTGTCATCGTTACACTTAAGCTGGTATGACATCACGGCTTGTCATCGTTACACTTAAGCTGGTATAACATCACGGCTTGTCATCGTTACACTTAAGCTGGTATGACATCACGGCTTGTCATCGTTACGCTTAAGCTGGTATGACATCACGGCTTGTCATCGTTACACTTAAGCTGGTATGACATCACGGCTTGTCATCGTTACACTTAAGCTGGTATGACGTCACGGCTTGTCATCGTTACACTTAAGCTGGTATGACATCACGGCTTGTCATCGTTACACTTAAGCTGGTATGACATCACGGCTTGTCATCGTTACACTTAAGCTGGTATGACATCACGGCTTGTCATCGTTACACTTAAGCTGGTATGACATCACGGCTTGTCATCGTTTACACTTAAGCTGGTATGACATCAGCGCTTGTCATCGTTACACTTAAGCTGGTATGACATCACGGCTTGTCATCGTTACACTAAGCTGGTATGACATCACGGCTTGTCATCGTTACACTTAAGCTGGTATGACGTCACGGCTTGTCATCGTTACACTTAAGCTGGTATGACATCACGGCTTGTCATCGTTCACACTTAAGCTGTATGACATCACGGCTTGTCATCGTTACACTTAAGCTGGTATGACGCCACGGCCGGCCTTCGTTACAGATAAGCGGGTATGACATCACGGCGTGTGCTCGTTCCACCTAAGCTGGTATGACATCACGGCTTGTCATCGTTACACTTAAGCTGGTATAACATCACGGCTTGTCATCGTTACACTTAAGCTGGTATGACATCACGGCTTCGTTCACTTAAGCTGGTATGACATCACGGCTTGTCATTACACTTAAGCTGGTAGACATCACGGCTTGTCATCGTTACACTTAAGCTGGTATGACGTCACGGCTTGTCACGTTACACTTAAGCTGGTATGACATCACGGCTTGTCATCGTTACACTTAAGCTGGTATGACATCACGGCTTGTCATCGTTACACTTAAGCTGGTATGACATCACGGCTTGTCATCGTTACACTTAAGCTGGTATGACATCACGGCTTGTCATCGTTACACTTAAGCTGGTATGACATCACGGCTTGTCATCGTTACACTTAAGCTGGTATGACAACACGGCTTGTCATCGTTACACTTAAGCTGGTATGACAACGTTTTTTGGGGTGACCGTGGTGTTCATGGTTACATAGCTAACCCACAGGGAACATCAGCCTCACATCTTCAAGATTTATGAATCCTGCAAACTGCCACATTACTTTCACATTCCATGAAAACAAGGACGGGATTTGAACTTTGAAAATTATATTTACTAAAAAAGAAAAAAAAAAGTATAATATTGTGTCTAATGTAGTTTCCCATTGCCAAAACCCATGTGGTAAATTTCCTACTTGCACGTTTAATCATATTTAGGGGTGGAGGAATTTTTGAGGTTGGGTGTAGATGAATTAACGGAGAACAACATATACTGTGGCATGCCTGTTACGAGGCAACACTGCTAAAAACAGCACTCAAGACACAATATGTCAGCAGGTGGTATATAGATAAATTAAAGATGACATTGCAACATGCCATTTTGTGTATTGGAACAACGTGTAATTACGTTTTTTGAACATGTTTAAAAGGGGAACGAGCGGAAATGTACCTAAAATGAAAGGAGCATATCAGTGAAGAATCTCTTCATCTTGGATTTGTGCGTCAGCTCGTTCACAAATTTGAAAGCCTGTCTGAATGTCGGGATGAATTAGAATGGGCTTTTAAATATTCTCTCAAATCTCAATAATGAATTCATTTGCTGTACTTTAGAAATCCGCGGAGCGAGATCACAGACGTTCGAACGTCTGGAAATACATTTTAAAAATCACTACTGTGTTTTTTAAACAATATTAACTTACATTATTTTAGAACAGTCTGCTAGTGGCGGTGCATTAAGGTACAGAAACTAAGTCCGCTGAATAAATGTGTATTAATGTTAGAAGTACCATACAGGAGAATCTCGTATAGGAGAAGATTGGCTACAACGACAAATATGGGAAATCAATAGCCAGGGATGCAGACCTCCAGTACTACCCATAGTTCTCTGGCAGGACAACATTAGACACTATCTGAAAGACCGAAGACTTGTAATGGAACCAGGCCAGGAGGAAGATAGCCGATGGAATAGTATGGCGCTTTCTCTCTGGCAAACCTCTACACCCCAGGGTAGAAGAGGACCGATTAAATAAGTAAGGCACCATACGCCCTCTTCTTTCCCAGACATATCCTCAATTTTATGCTTTAAAATCAGCGTCCGGGGGATTCTTTTAACGTTGAAAAATTTACGGAATCTTGCCTGTATCAATATTATTCGTAAAATGTGTATGCAGAAATTATTTATTACCGTCACACCTAATATTCAAGTAACAGTACGTGATTATACTTCTGAAGTTATAAAAGTTTAGAACTGCACTAAGATTTCTGAGACATCCTATATTATTTTGTACTGTCACACCTACGATTCTAGTGACAGGGCGTGTTTTTACTTCTGAAGTTATTAAAGTTTGAAACTGCTTCAAGACTTCTGGGACACCCTTTATTATTTATTATTGTCACACCTACTACTCTAGTGATAATATATGTTTATATTCTGATATCATTATCAACCCAGTGTAGTTTCAGAGGTTCTCAGATGAGACAAATGGGGCCCAAAGATGCAGCAATAATGAATGCAGTCAGCGACCCATAGCTTGACTGCTTGCGTCAGGGTCAGCGAACCAGAGCTGACCAAGACCCTACTCCACCTCCACGTGGTGATGCTGGAAACAGGCTGCATCACTGCAGTCTGGCTGAGAGAGTAGGGATCGAAGAGGGAAGGCAAACCGGGTCCCAAAATATGCCGTGCTGAAGTCGGATGTGTCGGCCGAAAGGCGCAGATATCGCAGCTCCGGTGTAAACAGACACAACGCAACCAACGTCCTTTTCAGGACGAACGAGGAAGAAGAAGAAGAAGATGAGACAAATAGAAAATAGGAGTAACTGCTACCTCAAGCATGTCGTAAGAGGTGACTAATTTGAGGTTGTGCATGGGGATGGGAACCTCAGCATGTAAAAGAAATTTCAATCTAAACTATCGCTGCAAGAGCACGTGAATGCTTTTGTGCAGGTTTACTGAGAACCAGCTGCCTCGTAGCTTAATGCCCCACAGGGAGCACAAGAGAACAATGATGATGTTGATAAAAAGAAAAAAAGGTAAAGGATCCCGTTACACGCCCATTGAGACATATTGGGAATGTGGTGTTTGGCCCATATTTTCTTGACCATCGGCACACTAGGCTTAACCTTCCCAGAGTTGCTCTGGTACCCAATTCATGAGGCTGGGTCGACCCCGGAGCCGTTTACGGTGTAAAAAATCCAGCCTCAACTGGGGATCGAACCATGGACCACCGAGCTAGGAAGATGATGCTGATACGTTTCGGCAAATTGTAAGCACATATCACATATCACATATGTTTGTTTGTTCAGTTACGGTCATTTTCATCCGAATTAGACCCACTGACATACTTTCAAAACTCCGTGAAAAATGTCATTCCTGTTTGCATGTATGAAGGAAACTCTATTTATATCTTTTGCTGCGTAGTGTTCTAGTGCTGCTTGCATAATCCTGTGATGTCAAAATGAAAGTGCCAGATAACACTAGAACTGAGGGCTGTATTTTCTTTGTTTCGGCTGTATTTTCTTTTTTTCTGCTGTCTTTGTTTTGGAAATGCTGAAAGGAGACTTGGAAATGCAATTCATGGTAAGCAAGGTCAGAAGATATGTTCATGTAGGAAGTAAAGCTGCGGTACAGCCACAGAACTATGTGAGCTCTTAATGATTATTATTTCATCCAATCAGTTCATCAGTTCTTTAAGAGAGTTCGACAACAAAGTTGACAAATTAATTTGGTAAACGTTACAGTAGATCAGAAGTTGCTGTCAGAACATTTGATGGCGTTTTTGTTTTTCATTTAATTAAACGTCATAATAATTTCAAGTCTAGAGACCGTTCTTCAGTTTTTTTAAGAAAAAACAAAAACAAACAAACATAAACAAAGAAACAAACAAATTTTCCCTGATTCTGAGATTGCACAAAAATGTAAAAGTATCACTAAATGACGTCAACTTCTTAGATCACTTCACTTTTAAGTGCTCATACATCGATGTGGAAGTGGCAGTGAAAAGAACAAATTTTCCCAAAAAATTGACATTTTAAAAACTTTCTTAGTTCACTCAATTTTGCCGCCGTAAACCTAATGATTAAACCGGCCATACACACATAGATATACCTCACTGATATATGAATACGTATTATATAGACTGTTCCTACGTTTTTATTTTGTTTTAAACGTATTATAGACTAATTCTTCGTGTGTTTTTTAAAAAGTCAAAATACTTGCTGGGATTTTGAAAATAAACAACAAGTAAATAACATATATCTCTTGACAAATTCTTTTACTGGACATACAGATGATACACATATCAGCTAGTTAAACTGATCAGTGAGACCAGTCATTCTTCGTCTCTTCCCCCCCCCCCCCCCTTTTTTTGGGTGCAGTGTGTCCTACTCTTGTCCTTTTTTCACAAGCTCACATATAGAAAGTGTTCTCTTTTTCTGAAGCTCTACTTAACATTACAAGGATGCTGCAAAATATAATTAACGTACTCCTTCATTATTGTGCTTTCTTTGAACTACAAAAGTGCAGGTGAACTTTCAGCCTCTTTCGTACTCTCTCGTCGTCTTTCTCGAAAACAAACCATTAACGAGAAGGCTGTTAAGTCTGCAGAGGGGAAGTAATCGTGAGGGCAAGAGTGGACTTCTGAGATAAGGGAGTAATCAGATTTTGGCGGGATCGTCTTCTCTCTTAGTTAAAATTATATTCGTTGACGATCGCTCAAATCAAATTACGTCTACCCAAGGTAGTAGATAGAATACCCTGGTATATACCATCAACAGTATTTAAAAAAAAAGGTAAAGATACCTTTGGGAAGGGAAGTGTTAGAGACTTCGCTTTACTAGATCTAGCTTTATGAGGTAGGGTGACAAGTTTCTTTCCTTGCTGCCTTTGCCGTCTCTAACTAAATAGCGGAGTCAGGTACCCATGTAAAGATGGGTAAACTGGGGCATGATGCTGCCATGTTTCGATCCCGGATCAGGGTAACTTTGCCGTAAGACAAGCGCTCTAACCGCTTAGCAAATTGGACGTTCTAACAATAAACAATACCCTGGTATGTAATATACCCTGGTATGTAATATTCCCAGGTATGTAATAGACCCTGGTATGTAATATACCCAGGTATGAAATATACCCTGGTATGTAATTCAGTTCGATCCCCAGATGAGGTGGGATTTTTTTAGGCCACAAACGGCTCCTGGGTCGACCCAGCCCCAAATGGGTACCAGAGCAACTCTGGGAAGGTTAAGGCGGCCGGCGTGATGCCGACCACATCACCCCCAGTGTGCCGACGGTCAAGATAATATGGGCCTAACACCATATTCCCAATATGCCTCAATGGGCGTGTAACGGGTTCCTTTACCTTTTTTTTAAATGTAATATAGTGGAAGCTGATTGTGGTGAGCAAAGGGTTATTAGCCTCGCGCAGTTTCTGGGGGCCTTTGTTGAGACAAAGAAAGAACACGCCGACTGCACCACTCAGGCATGACGTACAATAATATGAGTCATGCATGAAGTTGGCAGCCTCATCAGATAAAACAAGTTGGCAGCCTCATCGCATAGGCGGGTAGGTGTATAAATATTAGATGGATGATAGGAAGGTAGATAAAAAGACAGACGGATGGACGAAGGGATAGATAGACAGTTGTACAGACAGACAAAGAGAGAGTGAAAGAGTGACAGACAGACAGACATGCCGGCATATAGACTGACAGATCGTTAAAATGGATGGATAAATATAGGAACACGAGAAGCGGCTAGATTTAAAACATTTGAGGCAGGAAGAAGCCAAGAATATGACAGGAGTACGGTAAGAATTGTTTATAAACTACATATACTCGTACTGTATTGCTCTCTTAAGAAGATTCCATTTATAGCGTTTGTCTGTCTAAGATGTCTGTCATCCTCATTATTATCATTTTCATTTCGCTCTTACGAAGCATGGAGCCACCACAGTAGCTTGTCTCCTGGCTGGAAGCCTCAACCAAGCATTACATGCTCTTGTAGCGGTGGTGTCTATAGCAACTTGTTCTACATGAAGCAATTGCCAGTCTCAAGCACAACCTCATATTGGTTTACTTGTACGTCATTCCCGAGGGAGCTGTATCTTTCTTCAGTTTCTATTTTGTATCATAAAATACCCCTCCGGTTATAACACAGGGCTATTATTTGTGGGTTTCCATTTACCTGCACATGTAAGATACCTGTGGAGTATACAGCTCTTTAATGGTGATCGTTGATGTTAAAACAATGGTGGTACTTAGCTCTGCTGATTATTTTGAAGAAATTATACTTGTCGCAATCACACTTTTATAAACACCCGTGTGTTACCAGGGCCGTAAGCAAACAAAAATAACTGTAACCGATCATGCGTGTCGTAAAAAAGCGACTAAGTAGGGTTGGGCATGGAATCGGCAACCCCATTCTGTAAAAACATTAAACCGCAAATAAATAATATGGATCAGTCAGCTACTGAAGATGACGCTGGAGATGGACAGGACAAACACTAAGGAAATCTACTGATCTTTAAAAGACAGTATTTGTTCTTGAAACCTCAAGGTAAAAGACGCAGTGGTAGTCTGGAAAAAAACAAACCACACGAACATGAGAACTGGACACAGAAATGAAGGCGATGAGGAAGACTGAGCTGACGACATGAGACAGCAGTACTTGGCAGACGTTTGTTAAAGGCCTATGCTCCTAGGGGAGCTGATGGGCAATGAAGAAATACCACATTGTTGACTGATTAAAACTGACACCATTAATGATGACGTAGCTCATTGCTAGAACTTTGGGTGAGAATGACGGAACGGAACACATAACTGTACAGGATCTTTCATAACTGTCTTCATCTCTTCTGATCTGTCACATGACTTCCTTTTCGCACAGCCAATAAGATAAAAATCTTCACATCATGTGACTCAGATATGGACTCAAACATTTTTATCACCTACCACATATTTCATATACCCCGTGTGTTTCCCGTTGGGTCTGTCAAGAGATAAAGAAAGAATAAGTCTACTGTGTCCTCAGGCAAGTCGTTCAAGGCGACTGTTATGAAGTTTTGATAGGGCTGGCAACTTGATCATGTAAAACAAATTGCCACAACAACAACAATCACCGCTAAATTAGCGTGTGAATGCTTGCTGCAGACTTCCAGCAAGGGGAACAGCTACAATGGTGGCTCCATGCTTCGTAGGGAGCACCAAGGACAATGAATTGAGTGAAGCGACAAATTTCATACTTTCCATTCTACATACAACATTCATGTAACAACACGCCTAGCATGATGCCCACACAGCATAGGGATATCAGTCTCACTTTAGCTACATCTAATAATATCTGGCTCCGTGTAATTAACAAGAACAAAACAACAAAACAAAAGTTATAGACATGGACAAATGAGTGCTTGCGTAGAATAGAATGATTGGGGTGGTATGACGGGGGTCATCGGTGTGAGGCTGATGGTAGGGTCCGGACGGGTGCCGGTGGAACGGGAGATGAGAAGAAGACGTTGGCGATGGATGGGACACAAGTTGAGGAGACCTGTTAGTAGCGTTGCACGGCGGTCCTTTTTTGGGGTCCCCGGGAAGGGAGAGGAGGAGATAGACCGGGGACACATGGAGAAAAGAACTGGAGACAGAAGCAAAAATGATGAGGATAACGTGGAAAGAACTTGAGATGATGTCATGTGACAGGAAGACTTGTCATGTGACAGGAAGACTTGTCATGTGACAGGAAGACTTATCATGTGACAGGAAGACTTGGCATGTGTTTGTTGAAGGCCTATGCTCCTTGGAGAGCTAAAGGGTATTGTGTAATTCCATGAGGTCTCTAATGAGACAAAGCTCTCTCAGGCGACTATTACGAGGTTGTGCATGACACTGGCAACCTCACCACGTACAAGTAAAAGACATTTCTAAAGAAAACAGCACTGCAAGAACACGTGGATTCTAGGTACATATTTCCTGCAAGCGAACAAGCTGCATTTGAGGTTCCATGCTCCATAAGTAGCACAAGGAAAACGAAGATGATGATGAAGTATTATCTGCCTTCTTGTATATCTAAATTATGTCTCAATAGAAAACGTGAACCCTTCTACAACTGACTTAGAGAGTATAACTATTGTGTAAAACGTCATGGAAATTTATCACATGAGCAATCTTGGAGTAAGTAGCGAGTATGATCTGCCACACAGAAACTGACGACGACATTACAATAATGGCTATTCAGAAGTAGTTATCCGTGTACGATTTCTGTAGAAATCCAGCTATATACCACAGGGATTTCGGTACAGCTGACATCATGTGTGAATAACTCGAAATTCAAGCCAAGGGACGTAAACCAGATGCCCGCGATTACAATGAGAAATGGTTTCATTTGACGCCGCATTTCCATTTGCATGGCAATGTGACCAAAATACTGGCAGATCAATGGAAAGGAGGGCCTACATAAATAGTAAGATGGCGTCAGTGAAGATCAAAAGTATCAGAGGACAATGACGTAGACTATGGTCAAAACAGACGATTTGATTGTCTCCTCTTATTGGCTTGCGTGCATCAATTAAAGCCCTCGCAATCATCTCGGCTTTTTTTTCGCTACTACCATATCAGTACCACAATGTCGTCGTGATCTATCTATCTATCTATCTATCTATCTATCTATCTATCTATCTATCTATCTATCTATCTATCTATCTATCTATCTATCTATCTATCTATCTATCTATCTATCTACCTACCTACCTACCTACCTACCTACCTACCTACCTACCTACCTACCTACCTACCTACCTACCTACCTACCTACCTACCTACCTACCTACCTACCTACCTACCTATCTATCTATCTATCTATCTATCTATCTATCTATCTATCTATCTATCTATCTATCTATCTATCTATCTATCTATCTATCTATCTATCTATCTATCTGGGAGCCGCGCTGGTGTAATGGCTTCGGCGTTGTACTGGCGACCAGGTGTTCATGGTTCAAACCCGGGCGTCGGCGTTTGAAGAAATGTTTACGGCCGGAAATTTAACTGAATAGCCTGAACGGCTCCTGTGATAAACCCTCTGTGGATGGGAAAGAGCGAAGCTCCTGACCGGGTTGGAAGGAAAGTCCTCAGGTTCCCCAGCCTCGCAATGACATGTCATTGGGCCGAAGGGCTGAAAGCCCAAGTGCCGCTGGTTAAGGAAAAAAAAAATAAAAATAAAAAAATCTATCTATCTATCTATCTATCTATCTATCTATCTATCTATCTATCTATCTATCTATCTATCTATCTATCTATCTATCTATCTATCTATCTATCTATCTATCTATCTATCTATCTATCTATCTATCTATCTATCTATCTATCTGTCTGTCTGTCTGTCTGTCTGTCTGTCTGTCTGTCTGTCTGTCTGTCTGTCTGTCTGTCTGTCTGTCTGTCTGTCTGTCTGTCTGTCTGTCTGTCTGTCTGTCTTTCTATCACACACACGAACACGTGAGAAGATCGCTTACACAGAACCATAAGAACAATGATGCCGTATCGGCAATAGGGATTTGCTCCGGGCAATATAAATAATAAAGCAGTATATATTAAAAAACAAAACAATATATATTCGATAAATATCAACATGATTGACATAAATATAAAGACACAATCGTTCCACAACCAAACAAGTTTAAAGAAGAAGAAATCAATTACCTTGATGCTCTGGCGGCTTGTCTGTGTCTCCGCCTCTGATGAACTGACAGTGACACTCCCAATGTTCCAAACTCCACCTGTCAGCGACCTCTTGTCATGGTTGCTACTCTGACGACTGGACGATGACGACGTTAAGGACAGTGAAGCAGCTGTACCAGCAGGAGTTGGTGACGTTCTTACTGTGGTAGTCGTTACAAGATGTTCAGTTATCGCAACTCCAGGTGTAGTGGCAGAAGAGCTGCTCCTGATCATATGAGAGTGGGCTGTTTGGAAGGTGGCGTTGAGAGCGGATGGGTGAGGAGAATTGGAATCCTCGGACTCGCGGCAGTAGACCACACCTGTCTGACTTAGATGGATACTGGGCGTGCAGCCCATATCAGCAGCGACACGCCCTTGAAGGCAGCCAATGATTGCAGTCTTGCTGAGAGAAACGCTTTGGAAAAAAATAAATTTAAATCCTGAAATTCGAGTTCATAACGTGAAGTACTAAGGCAGCTAATCCGATCGGTGGAGTGAATACGCCATCACGTCATAGCTTCAACTGTACACATAGGATATCAGTATTTATATCATCATCGGCACGCACTTTTAGCCACTGTCTGGCATATTATGGTTAATGTCAAGTCACTTGCTCCATTGCACTTCTTGCTAATATGTTTTTGGATGGTTGGTTATCCGGCATAAGGTCTCTATACAAAACAATTAAAACAGTATGTAGAAAACTGTAAATGTACATCTCTTTAGAGGTGAAAGCCTATGTATTAGGGAAGGTCATTACAGTTTGGTGCACGCTCTGACAGTAAACAACCATTCTAAATCTATTCACTGATTGGCGTTTGAGTGTGGAGTTTTAAGAGAAGTGGGGTGCATTGAGGAGACAGGATGATTCTCTCACAGGATTTTGTTTCAAATGAAGCCACTCTTGACCTCGTATTCGAATAGAAACATTATTGATAAAAATGTTTTATGGCGGGACAATAGAGGGGGGAAAAACTTGACCTTGAGGGTCAGCAACGACACTGCAGAAGTTGAATCTAAAAGGTAAACAATCTGTTATGTCAACACTAGAGTGTGCCGAGCATTTGGACGAAAGAATTGAGGCCATTGAAATGTGGATATGCAGTAGAATGGAGAGCACTGCACTGTAACCGAAGTGCAAAAAGAAGTTCTAGAAAAACTAAATGTAATGTTAAGAAAATTAATGATAGAGATGAAATTAGACAAAATAATTTGGACATTTATACAGATGTAACAATTTGGTTAAGATAATAATGTTAACAAACAAGTTGTAGAAAAACAGACAGGGGACTATAGCGCTATAAGTAGGAACTTTACGCCAAGAGATGTACAGGAAATAAGTCTGTGAGAGTGTACCATCACAGCAAGAGACAGAAAACATTGGAGATTCATCACAGCCATCCTTTCGTGAAAACATGGCACAACATCACACTTCAGATGGTGTGGTTTTCTAGAAAGATTGTAAAAACACTGGAGTGGTGGTGGTAGTCTCCGAGTTATGAGAAGTTAAAGGACACGTGAATATGACGGTGTACTTACACTTTCCTTCATTTCAACTACCTAGACACAATGCATGTTTACTATGACATTATTTTAAAAAGTTGTTGAATATGTTACTTCCCACACACAACATTTTTTTCGTTTCTTTTTCTTTTCTTTTCTTTGGAAGTGTTAACACCATTTCTGGACTTAAAGGTTCGTGAATTAGAAAGGAATGTAAAGGGTTTCAGTAATATATACTTTATCTATCAGTTGCGTGTCTTTATGAAAACCCTGTATAAAAAAGCAAGAAACCCGCCAACACATGTCGCGGAAATGATTATTTTGTGCTCGTTATGCGGCATGTCCTGATGACGTCACTAATTCTCACCTAGTCGTTTTGTTCCTTTCATTCTATTTGACCTTCATTGGATCAGTGACTTATGGTCAGTGGCCATGACAAATTTAAAGAGCTTGCGCGTTATTTTAATCGGTGTTCATTTGAGCTTTCCGGTGCAATGCGTGATGTTTCCGTATTTTGGCGAAAGGCTGACGGGATTTTTTCATTTTTCGTATCATTGTCATTTCACTTACACTATTTTTATAAGAGGGTTCAGAAAATTGTTGAATTTGTTGCTTTTAACAACTGTTCTTTTTTGAAGCGTTAAGGTGGCACCCAGAAATAGACAAAAAAGGTTATTTTTGATTTGCATATAATAATTGTGTTTTAAATATTTATACGCCTTTTTACTTCGATATTCCTTTTGAATTATGTGTTTATCTGTAATAGTTTATGAGCTATCAATGTTCAAAGAGAATGAGTGTGTTCCAAAAATCGCTGACTTTTAGTCCCAAAATATGCTTTTTTGCTAACCTTCATATTGGAAGGTATACCAAATAATAAACACTCCCTAGAAAAAAATATACTCAATACAACGAATACAATGAATATTCCTTTTTCATCCATCATGGCGGTAAAAAAATAAAAACATAAATGGGATTGAAACTTTTGAGTTAATTTGTGGAAATACGTGAATATATTTGTGATAATTATGCCTTCAGACAAAAAGTTCGGTAAAGGTATACCAAAGAGGCGTAAATTTCATAGCAATCAACATACGGCTGAACGAAATGAAAGGAAAACAGTCCTACAGAATGCATCGGCATTCGGTACTGAGCCATGCGTTCATAGTTCAACACCATCGATGCAGACTGAATGTTTTGATATTGGAATGATACGAAATGCCACGCCCCTTTCACGATCAGAGCAGAACATTCTGGACATTAGCAACCTAACACATGACTCTGATGAGGATATGTTTGAGCGAAGCTGTGACACAGATTCTGCAGAAACTGACGAGGAAGGTAATTATAATGTTAATGATTCTGATTTGCTTGAGGGGCACAGAATTGTTGACATGGGTCTTCTTGGTCAGAACATTGCTGAAAAATTGTTGTGTACCTTTTGTCAAAGTTCTGTACAATTAGTTGAAGTCAAAAGGGAAGGACTTGGGAGTGAATTTGTATTTAATTGTAACAGTGCAAACTGTCATGAACAAAAACATTTCCCTTCAAGTAGTCAGCTCTCAGTAGGGAATGCAAAGATAAATCTTATCAATCGGCGTGCAGCTTTTGCCATGCGCTGTATTGGCTGCAGTCACACCGACTTAAACACTTTCTGTGGTATAATGGATTTACCACCCCCAGTTAGACACAGCAGCAATGCTATTATACAGAAAGGAATGGAGGATGCTGCTACTAGGGTGCAAATTATTAGCATGAAAAATGCTGCTGTTCAAGAGTATGGGAGTGCAGAAGAAGGTGACAACAAGTTCCGAGACATTGATGTATCTTGTGATGGTACCTGGATGACCAGAGGCCATTCATCTATTGTTGGTGCCACAACTGTGATTGGCTTGCAAACTGGAAAGGTAATAGATACTCAGACAAAGAGTAAAAAGTGCAAATCTTGTCAGTACTGGGAGAAACAAGACCACAACACAGACACATTTCAACAATGGAAACAAAGTCATGCTGAGGTTTGTACGATGACCCATCACGGATCCTCAGGGTCAATGGAAGCAGCAGCAGCTTGTAACATTTTTTCTTGCTCAGCAGACAAGTATAATCTCAGGTATACAAAGTTCATTGGGGATGGAGACACTAACAGTTTCAAAAAGGTGTTTGAATCCAAGCCTTATGGAGAGGATTGTCTGATAGAAAAAATTGAATGTGTGGGTCATGTTCAGAAAAGAATGGGTACTCGGCTGAGAAATCTTAAGAAACTTTCTAAAGGGAAGTCTTTGCCTGATTGTAAATCCATAGGTGGTAAGGGTAGACTAACAGATAGTGTCATTGATAAGCTACAGGTATACTATGGAAATGCCATACGAGCTAACAAAAACAACCTTTGCAAAATGCGAGAAAAGGTTTGGGCGGTGTATTTCCATAAGACATCAACAGATGATAATCCTGTTCATAACTTTTGCAACATTGACTGGTGTCCCTACAAACAGGCTGTCAGAGATGGCATAGTGAATGACTTTAAGCACAGGGGAAACCTTCCAATTGCTGTCATGGAGGCTATTAAGCCCATATTCAAAGACCTCTCCAAGACAGAATTACTGAGAAAGTGCCTGCAAGGTTACACTCAAAATTCTAATGAATCATTGAACAGTTTAATATGGAAATATTGCCCTAAAATAAAAAATCAAGGACTTTCAACTGTAAATACAGCTGTTGCAATTGCTGTGTGCATCTTTAATGATGGAGCTAACAGCCTGAAAACAATCCTTCAGGAATGGGACATTCAGCCGGGAAAATTTATGCATACATTCTGTGTAGAAAAAGACAGTCTTCGCATAAAACATTCACAAAGGAAAGTTAAAGCTGCTTCTCTTGAAGCAAGAAGAGCCAAGAGACGTAGGCGGCTTGTCCTGGATGAAGAGCAGACACAAAGAGAGGATCAGCCGTATCTTCCTGGGGGATACTGAGCTCTTATCAGATACGTGTTTTAACATTTTAAAAACTAAACTTTAACGAAAACAGGGCCTGCGATTCACAGTTCCGGTGATATTTTCTACAATTTTAAAGCTATAGCCTTCAAATTTTGCACACTTATAGCCCATGTTATCCTTTATGGCATGAACCTCCACTTTTTTCTTACATGGTATAGAAACAGATATTGCTATACAAAGTTCTAAATTTGTGCTATTTAAAAAGGTCATATTGCAAGAGCCATATCTACAAAGCTCATTGGGGTAGACATTTTTGGGTGGTTCACGCCATAGGTAGGGATGTTATGCACATCATCTGCTGGTTTGGCATTCTTTGCACTTTTTATGTGAGTGAAATTCATTCCCAGGTGCACTGGGGGTTTTCCTTTCATTTTTTTTCATCACTTCATGTTAATCAATTATTTTCCCGTAAAACATTAAAATTTATAAAGTAAACTTTGTTCATCATAAAATATAATATCTCTTGTAACATGTGGCCAAATTTTATGTCAACAAGTTCGTTAGTTATTTTTCTGTTAATTTTTTAAAAAGATAACCCATTTTTGGCTGGGTGTGCCCCCTTAACACAAATACTGGACTTCAGGGTTCCTGAATCTAGTAGAAAAATAATGGGTTACAATAATAATATATACGTTATTTTCCCATAGTCAGTTATGACTGAATGGAGCCACTACTATAAACATTATCTATGTGCTGTGTTTCTATTGTCAACACCGTTTATATTTACGACGATTAATTAACCAGCCATATAATTAGTATGTCAGGCACTAAATTTCTGAACAGAGAGAACAAATCTTCGGTTAAGTGTGACCCGCATTAAAATACCATACATGAGAATGAGATAGATGGGTGACGAAACAAATCGAAAATCATTGATTCGTTTTACTGGAACAAAAGATAAGACAACTATCCAACGTTGCGGCCACAAGGCCTTCGTCAAGAAAATGAGAGAAAGTAAAAGCTAAGAATATGAGAAAAAATAAAAATGGGTATTATCCATAAAATCGACTTCGACCTAGTGTATCCAGCGCTAAGAAAGCGCGCCACAAGAACATAAACATAAAATGCCTGCCATTTTTGGGTGTTAAAGAAAAAAGATAAAAGAGACATACATGAGAAAGGGGTTTACTATTTTCATCTTTGTTTCTTCACATGACTTCTCAGTCCCCACCTGGCAGTAACGGGAATCATATTAAGAACGTGAGTCGAGAGTGACGATGAAGAGCTCAATGTAACTCCAAAAAAAAAAAAAAAAATGATAACAGTGGAGAAAGACACATCTTACACATCCTAGTATGTCAGCACAAAGTTAGGCGGAGATCATCATGTCCGTGTAGGTCATTAAAGCATGTCAGCTGACTATCCTTAACATGAGTTTTATGATCTTCCGAGACAAACGATGTCATTTAACTATCCTTAACGTGAGTTTTCTGATCTTTCTAGACACACAATTTAATTTGACTATTCTTAACGTGAGTTCTCGGATCTTCCTAGACAAACGATTTCATTTGATTATCCTTAATCCCATCTCATTGCAACCCCTCCGGTAAAGAAGAAGCTGACAGATTGGCAATAGAAGACATAAAGCTACCTCAGCCTGATACAAGCGTGACTTGTGAAAAGGCTAAGAGTTTTATCAGAAGCAGGTACATGAAAATGTACGAAGCAGAGCACCCAGGCCACCAGAAAAATTATACATATTACCAGCTCAGTAGCTCTTCAGACTCCGTATAAGCCACAACAGATGAGATATTATCTATTCAACAAGCTAAAGATTTTAACTACTGATTAATATAACTTTGGCACTGATAAAACTACTGCTGAACATCTGCTGCAAAGGTGTCCAACATATGAGGAACAGAAAAAGCACATGTGGCAGTCACCTATACCATTCCTGGACAAACTCTGCGGGATACAAACAACCTCAAAGATGATCACTGCTTTCTTTAAACATGTTCAAGTTGACGTCTGAAGTGTTTGAAGAAGAAGAAGAAATACGCGTTCTGTGAACTTTCTAGACATATACTGTTGACCATCCTTAACACGAGTTCTAAGATCGCCTGAGACATACTATATCAAACAGATCAAATATTAACGTCGCGATAGTTTTGTTCTTATTGTTCATTTATATATGAAAGATAAATAATGCTCTACAGTATGAACAATATAGCAAATAAAACTGGCTGAACAAATGGGACAAACATGGTAGGTAAAGTTATGCTTACAGCGTAAATTGTGGACGCAAGTTTGCCTTTGCAGCTTTAATGCTTGCTCAGCGAAGAAGCACTGTGAAGGAACACCACATGCTATATGAATAGCCATCAGAACAGTATGCCTACCCTTATCGGGTTCAAATCCCAGCGCTGGTTGTAACAAATCATCAGGAGTGGAAGTCATGACCAAAGTGGGCCCCGAGAGTGTCAAGTATATAAAAGAACGGTAACACTAGTCTGACAAGGGCACTGATAATCACATTACCTCCCGTTTTTAATGCTCTGTATAGAGTTTCCTATCATCATCATTCATTGCCTGACTACGGCGTGGTGCATGGAAAGTGCTCTCACTGAACTCTCATCCGTTGAAGTTCCTTCCATATCTTCTTTATTCTACTAATTTCTGTCTCCAGTTCTCTTCTCTACTTCCATGCAGTTTTGAGAGTCCCTCTGTTTTTTTCACCTTGGGGATTTCAGAATAAGAACTGTCATGGAATACTAATGGCTGGTTTCTTCAGTGTGCGTGTGCCCAGCGCCAACATCTTTAGTTCACGATCTGCTAAAAGTCTTTGTGGCTTTCGAGACTGCTACAGTATGTGGTAGCCAGTCCCATTTGCTGCTCATCCTAATCGCCTCTCATGTCACAATTGTACTCACGTTTGCTCATCTTTCAGACCACGATTGTCTAGTTCTTGTTCTCAGTTCCATTTTGGTAACCTTGTCATACCATTTTAATCCCTCTATTCTACGCAAGCATCCATTTATAAAAGTCTGTAGCTTTTTGGTTGTTGTCTTTGTTGTTCTCCATGTCTCAGAGCCATACAATAGGACTGACTTCACATTTGAGTTGAAGATTCTTATTTTCGTGTTGGATCCGATTTCTCTTGATCTCCATATATTTCCCAATGCAATGAAAGCTCCTCTTGCCTTTTGTATTCTTATTTTGATATCGCTGTCTGTCCCTCCAACTTTGTCTATATTACTGCCAAGATATGTGTACGATTCTACATCTTGTATTGGTGTTTCTTCAAGTTCAACCCTGTTATCATTACCTGCATTTATTCTCATTATTTTTGTCTTTTCCCTGTGTATTTTCAGACCCAATTGCTGTGACCTCTCATCGAGTGTTTTCAATTTGTCCTGCATCTGATTATGGTTATGGGACAGAAGAGCCAAGTCATCAGCAAAATCCAGATCCTCCAACTGCTTAGTCAGAGTCCACTGGATTCCATTTCTGTTGTGTGTTGTCGATGATCTCATAACCCAGTCTATTGCTAGTAAGAAAAGAAATGGAGACAAGAGGCATCCCTGTCGCACTCCTGTTCTTATCCCAAACGGTTCTGTAAGCTGTCCTTCGTGAAGAACTCTGCATGTCATGTCTTCATATGTTTTCTTTATTAAATTAATGATCTTCAGGGGAACTCCATAATGCCTCATCAATTTCCAAAGTGATTCTCTGTCTACACTGTCAAATGCCTTTTCGTAGTCCACAAATCCGATGTATAGTGATGAATTCCATTCCAGACTTTGTTCAACTATTATTCTCAAAGTGGCTATCTGGTCTGTACATGATCTGTTTTGTCGAAAACCTGCTTGTTCATCTCTCAGTTTCTTGTCTATGGACTCTTTTAATCTCTCAAGGATAATCCTGTTTAATACTTTTCCTGGCACTGAAAGTAACATTATTCCTCTATAATTTGTGCACTCTTGTAAATTTCCCTTCTTAGGCAACTTAACCAGATATCCTTCCTTCCATTCTGCTGGCATCTCTTCCTTTTCCCAGACTTTACCAAGTACTGTAATTTATACACCATCTCTGTAGTTGTGTCGATATCTGCTTTTATGGCCTCTGCTGGAATGCCATCAGGTCCAGCCGCGTTTCCATCTCTTCCTGTTTCTATGCATTTGTAAAAATATAAATTGAGGCTAAATAGAGCGCCGAAATGGAAAGTTGGACTTCTGGTAGTATGAACAATAGTGTGGATCTTACGTTACAGCAAATATTCAATTTCAGATTACATTTCACCCAGATTGAAAAAAGACCGCTAGAATCCCCAGCAATACGCAGCATGTGTCCGGAAATCTATTTATCTTAACGTACACTTAATATTGCTTCTCGCTTGGATAAATGGAAAACTGCGGGAATGTAACTGAATGAAGTAAAGCCCCTGAGAAGAAAGGTGGAATCTATGGTCAACGTATCTAATGAAAACCTAAATCAGTTGCTGAAAATGGCAAGGGAGGAGGTAACAATACTAAATGAGAAGGCAATGAAATATAAACGAAAGTTAATGACTAGGCTGAGTGAAGACAAAATTGTTGCTCTCGGGCTTGTTATACCTACAGTAAGTGAAGATCACTGGAATAAAAATAATCAACAATATTTATTTAAAAATAAAAATGACCTTTTACAGTTCCCAGGGATTTCCGAAGAGACAACAGAAAAACAAATACTGTATAAGTATTACTCCCTCGGGCGACTAATATTAAGCTATGCACCGGGCTGGGAACCTCATAGTGTAAAACAATCTGCTGCAGAAACTACCGCTGCAACAACGCAGGCAATATTAGTGCGGGTTTCCTGTGGACCAACAGCAGCAATGGGGCCATGCTAAACAGGAAAAGCTGATGATAATGATAACAGACTTGGAGATGTGTCGAGTTATGTAACTCGAGGTATTTTCTGAGGCTCTGCTGTCGTGGAGATGTGTCGAGTTATGTAACTCGAGGTATTTTCTGAGGCTCTGCTGTCGTGGAGATGTGTCGAGTTATGTAACTCGAGGTATTTTCTGAGGCTCTGCTGTCGTTAAAGAAAGAAATAAGTCTACTTTATAATATAATTTTAACAACAAACTCTTATTCGTGTTACTTTAACAGACTCCCTCGAAAAGACACTTCACGTTTCAGTGAACCAACTTCATCAGTTTAAACGGCATTTGAAAATTTAACAAATTGGCAACAAACAAAACAAAGAACAAAAAGATGTATACGCGTACCTCGGAGATATTGCGGGTTCGGTTCCAGACCACCGCAATAAAGTGAATATCGCAATAAAGCGGGTCATACCCATTTTTTTGTGTGTGGCTTCCCAGTGCATATAAAAGTCTAAAATCATGTTTACAATATGTCTACTAAGTGCGCAATAGCTCTAGGTCGAAAATAAAAATAATGTACTGTAAAATTAAACATGCTTTATTACTACAAAAATGTCAGTCTTCATCTCTGAGCCTTCAGCGAATCGTAATCTTTTTGCCAAAATCTATCGGAAGAAAAAGGCACATTCTAATAAATAAACATGAATAATTTGAAAAAAAGCGCAAAATCTGCGAAGCGCAATAAAGCGAGGTGTGCCTGTATAGAATCATCCACCCAACGAGAAGGTTACATAATAAAGAATCCAAAAACAAAATAAAAACAGCCTATTTTTTCGCCACCTACTTTTCGAAAACTTCAGACAAACGTGAACGCTGCCCTTCTCGTCTCCTTGCCATCAATTCCGTGTCAGGCAAGAAGCACAAATACTCTACGTCATATCTTAAACGATAAACAATAGTGCTGAAGAAAATATAAACCGCTTTAGTATCCCCTCTACGTCTGTTTTCTAAAATGACATTTACGTGTCTGATGGTGAACTCTAATGGGTTATGGACTGCTAAAAAGAGATATCTCCCTCAGGTATATCGTACAAGGCGACTAATATCTGGTATATCGTACAAGGCGACTAATATCTGGTATATCGTACAAGGCGACTAATATCTGGTATAACGTACAAGACGACTAATAACTGGTATATCGTACAAGGCGACTAATATCTGGTATATCGTACAAGGCGACTAATATCTGGTATATCGTACAAGGCGACTAATATCTGGTATATCGTACAAGGCGACTAATATCTGGTTATGCTTGAGGCTGGCAACCTCATGTAAAACAAGTTTGCCAAAGAAACAACTGCTGCAGGAGCAGGTGAATGCTTGGTGCAAGTTTCTAACAAATGACAGCTGCAGTGGAGGCACAATGTAAGAACAACAAAGGAAAATGATGATAAACAATGATGAGGAAAAAGAGTAATGAGAATCTGGCGAAAGAAAGTTTATCATTCAAATTAGAAAACAGAAATCACATTTGTATAAACGTGTCATGAGAAAAGGAATGCTGGAATATATTGTGACATCAGGAAAGGTGGAATATATTGTGACAACAGGAAAGGTGGAATATATTGTGACAAAAGGAAAGGTGGAATATATTGTGACAACAGGAAAGGTGGAATATATTGTGACAACAGGAAAGGTGGAATATATTGTGACAACAGGAAAGGTGGAATATATTGTGACAACAGGAAAGGTGGAATATATTGTGACAACAGGAAAGGTGGAATATATTGTGACAACAGGAAAGGTGGAATATATTGTGACAACAGGAATGCTGGAATATATTGTGACAACAGGAAAGGTGGAATATATTGTGACAACAGGAAAGGTGGAATATATTGTGACAACAGGAAAGGTGGAATATATTGTGACAACAGGAAAGGTGGAATATATTGTGACAACAGGAAAGGTGGAATATATTGTGACAACAGGAAAGGTGGAATAAATTGTGACAACAGGAAAGGTGGAATATATTGTGACAACAGGAAAGGTGGAATATATTGTGACAACAGGAAAGGTGGAATATATTGTGACAACAGGAATGGTGGAATATATTGTGACAACAGGAAAGGTGGAATATATTGTGACAACAGGAAAGGTGGAACATATTGTGACAACAGGAAAGGTGGAATATATTGTGACAACAGGAAAGGTGGAATATATTGTGACAATAGGAAAGGTGGAATATATTGTGACAACAGGAAAGGTGGAATATATTGTGACAACAGGAAAGGTGGAATATATTGTGACAACAGGAAAGGTGGAATATATTGTGACAATAGGAAAGTGGAATATATTGTGACAACAGAAATGCTGGTATATATTGTGACAACAGGAAAGGTGGAATATATTGTGACAACAGGAAAGGTGGAATATATTGTGACAACAGGAAAGGTGGAATATATTGTGACAACAGGAAAGGTGGAATATATTGTGACAACAGGAAAGGTGGAATATATTGTGACAACAGGAAAGGTGGAATATATTGTGACAACAGGAAAGGTGGAATATATTGTGACAACAGGAATGCTGGAATATATTGTGACAACAGGAAAGGTGGAATATATTGTGACAACAGGAAAGGTGGAATATATTGTGACAACAGGAAAGGTAGAATATATTGTGACAACAGGACAGGCGGAAAAAAGTGTGACAACAGGAAAGGTGGAATATATTGTGACAACAGGAAAGGTGGAATATATTGTGACAACAGGAAAGGTGGAATATATTGTGACAACAGGAAAGGTGGAATATATTGTGACAACAGGAAAGGTGGAATATATTGTGACAACTGGAAAGGTGGAATATATTGTGACAACAGGAAAGGTGGAATATATTGTGACAACAGGAAAGGTGGAATAAATTGTGACAACAGGAAAGGTGGAATATATTGTGACAACAGGAAAGGTGGA